>JADRCH010007584.1:352067-613983 GCA_019843965.1 Rhynchomys soricoides
ATATATATATATATATATATATATATATATATATATATATAATCTTACAAATAAAAAGGAAACATGGAGACACGTCTTTACTAAAGTAAAAGGAATGTGCTTATAGGGTGCTTTGTTCTTTGTTGTTTTAAAAATTATTTACTTAAAAGTTCCTCTAATAGATTATCCTCCTGTTTAAAAGGAGAGGGCCAGGTCTGCAACTGACAAATTAATTAAGTTTATTTCCCATATGAATTGTGGTAAAATTAAAATCACAGGCATGTTCAGCAAGCTACAAATTTTCAGGGCAGTTAGCTGGTGTCTTTATATTCAGACAGCAAGATAGTTTTCAGTTCCACTGCACATAGAGTTACTTAGGATACTTTGTAAAATTGCTGTTGTTCATTTGTTCATCCTACCACAGAGCATAATACTTTCTAATCATTTAGAAACTTTGACTGTGATGTTTGGTGTATAGTAGATTTTAAATGCCTCCAGTGATAACTTGTTGCTGTTTGTTTTGTTGCTGTATTTTTGTCCTTTGTTAGCTACTTGGATTTTTAAGTAAGCTCAAAACATTTGGGGCTGTTTGCTAAGAAGTTTGATAATATTTAGAGTAATTTGTAATCACTTCTGGAGCTAACTGAACCTTATTCTTTTGTTTTGTTTTGTTATTTTTTGAAAAATAAATATCAGACACTTAAATGCATAACTTGGTCACACAGAAAAGTGGATTTACCCATCAGACAAAGAAAATGGTACATTGGTTCCTTTGCACTTAGAAATATGCTCACATTAGTAACATACAGAGATTCACGATGATAGAGAAATTCTGAAAGATCTCAGAGATCTATGCATATGCCCAGCAATAAACAATGATACAGGACACACATAGAACTATGTGATTGAAGCTTTAACTGGTTCTGTCATGAAGAACGTTGGCTGTCTGTACAATTTTATGTCAGCTTAGTATCATGTGTCTTTCCCCTGACTCTGGCCTTTGCTAAGGATGGTTAAACAGGAATTGTCAATTCCAAAGGGACAGGTCTGGAATCTTTTTAGGAAAATAAATTCTGAAAATGTAACTCTGCCTCTTGGAAGAAGAAATAAAAAGTCACTTGGTTTAGTTTCTGGCCAGATCTGCATAACCCATTTATATTCCTTGACTTTGATCTCAGCACTGCAGTCTGCCTGTCTTCACATCACCTCTATTCTCTGTGTCTTATCTGAATTCCTGCTACTTGTCAACCCCACGAGGAAGCAAACCTTTACACTTGAATAATCCCATCTCACTATCTTTACAATATCTACAAATATTATTTTTCTTAGAAAGTTAGCATTCAAAAACGCTTTGCCTTAAATAATAATATATATTTTTTTAATATCCTGTATTCAACCCACTATATAACATGTCTGATATGCAATCTAAGACATATTTTCTTGGCAGGTATGACCTTGACCTACATTAAAGACTGTACTAAAGGAAAGGTCCAACCATCAGGTAGGATTCAGGAAGACAGTAAGTGACTGAGGTGTCTCATAAAGTGTGAAGAATTATATATGTTACAGAAGGACCTTAAGTGATGTTATGAGAAGAAGAGGAACACAAATAGGCATGCAGAATTGAATTCCATTTGTGCAAAATAACAACAACAAAAAAGGAAATCAAAGAACAAGATCTTTTCAGTAGGGAGGATATGTCTTACAAAGTTTATAAAGATAAATAAATGCCAAACATTTTAGGCCAGTGAGATAGGTGTTAAGGATGCATGTTACCAAACCTCATGACCCTCTCAACACACATGGTGGAAAGAAAAAATAACTAACTCCTGAAACATATCCTCTGACCTGCATAAGAGCAATGTGGAAGTTATGTAAGGTTCCACACAAATTACATACAGAATATGGTAAATATGGTTCAAAAGTTTAAAAGAGACAAGCAATGTATAGACTAATATGTATAAATTAGTAACATATACCACAGGAAGGAAATACAAACGATTATGAAATATAATGAAATATGTTGGATATCCAAAAATAAAAAAATATACTTTTTCTTTTGTTTATTATTAAATTATTTTATTTATTTCCATTTCAATGTACCCCTTTCCAGTACCCCCTCTGAGAGTTCCTTACCAAATCCCTCCTCCTTTTTGCTTCTTAGAGGATGCTCCATCATCCACCCACCTACCTCAACCATGCATCCACCCGCACCTCAAGTTCCAATGAGTAATGGAGAGGAATGAAAATATCTTGTAGTATTTTGGAGGCCTTTCAGAATACTCTTATCAAACTTCAGCAAGTATTGAATAGCTGGAACTGGGATTTTTATTTGCCAGTTTTGAGTTCTAGTGTTAACTTAATAAAACGTATAGGTAAATACCAATTAAATCATTATGTAAATGAATCTTATAAAAGTAGAGGTTCCTATGTGACTTTTTCAAATATTCTTAGACATATTTGTCTTTCCAACAATCCTCTCCTATGCCCTATCCTCCTAACACTCTTCCTACTTGAACCTGTAATTCAGATTTCCCACTTCATATCACCTTTGGTCTAGAATCCCTTCTCCCTTAATAATTTCTTCCCTATACCCATCATTGTCCCTTTCTGGTTTCCTGAATTCTACATGTACTCAAGATTCAGTGTAAGATCTGTATGTGAGTGAGCATGTATGATGTTTGTGCTTCCATGTCCAGATGAACCTCATTCTATATTCTTTCCAGCTCTGTCTAATTTCATAATTGTATTTTTCTTCACTGTTGAATAAAATCCTATTGTTCATAGACAATCATGTTTCACTGGATGGATACCCATGCTGCTTTGATATCCTACCTATTACTAATAGAAAAGTTGTGAACATGGGTAAGCACAAGCCTCTGTAGTAGAAAATGGTGCTTTTGTGTATAAGACTAGGAGTTATTGGTACATTTGGGTCATGTGTTTAATCATTTTCTAGTGTTTTAAGATGCTGTCAATTGATTTTCAAATTTGCTGCCCCAAGTCCACTTTCTCACCAACTGTGCAAAAGAAGCATGACTTCCCATATCCTCACCAAAACTGTCTTTATTTTCTCATTATATGCTTTGAAATTAAAATGCAGTTGTATCAAAGAATTTCCACCCTCCAACCCCTGTCAAGCTCCAATTGCTCAAAGTCATTCACTGTTTTCCTTTGTTCTATTAAATCTTTACAAATGCATAAATATATACATACAATTTGCTCATCTGTTTATTGTTACTTGTATGTATGTGACTCCAGGGCTGACCAACACCTATCAGATAACCAAACTTAGTCATTTTTACTGGAGCAAGAAGAAATTCCAGAGTCATTTGAATTTGAGTTTCCCTGAAGACTAGTGATAGATGACACTTTTAAAAGTATCTGGAGTATAAATAAGTAAGTAAGTAAATAAATAAATAAATAAATAAATAAAAGATAGAAAAAAGGTATTTCTTAGCTATTTCTATTTCTTCTTTTGTGAGCTCTGTTTTCAGTTCAACAGCTCACTTTTTAATTGAGTTATATATTTTTCTAGACTTTCTAAAATTTTCTACATGAACATAATGAAAAGTAATCATGGTATTTGAAGAAAAACACTAAGAAATAAATCCTATTTTCTTCTCTAACTTCCCTATATCCCCCTCATATGTTCTCTGTTTTCTCCTTCCAACTTCTCTCTCTGTCTCCCTCCTTCCCTCCTTCCTTCCTTCCTCCATCCCTCCATACATCCCTCCCCCACCTCATAAGCTTCTAAGTCCAAATTCAGACAGACACTCATATGTGAATATGTATGGGACCATTCACCAGCTCACTGAAATGCTCCTCAGTGGAAGCCCCACCAGAAAGGAACAATTCCAACTTGTTCATTCCTATCAATGGTCAATGGCTACTCAGTAGGGAATAGAGCCTGGAATGCAGATCATGCTTGCAGAATTTGAACTTATATTGTTCTAGTACAGGTAACCACAGCTGCTATGAATTTGTAAGTCTGACAAATTCAGTCATTCAGGGGACAACAATTCACAGCTCTCTTCTTAATCCCTTTGGGTTTCTTTTAGTTCCTTCTTCAAAGCCATTTTCTTTCACTCCTTTGCTCTTTACATCCTCGACAACTTATTCTTATTTATCTATCGCCTTTTGTACAATCATTGAATTCTTCAGCTCTGGCTACTCTATCCCAGCTTCTATTGTGTTTCATCTCTTTCATTGTCTCCCAGTGGAAATTTACTGAAAGTTATTCTTTCTTTCTGTTTTTTATTGTCTTGAACTTATTTAGGAGCTTTTCATATCAGTAAGCTGGAGAACTTACACAAGAACTCATGCAATTTTGTCATGAAAATAAAAAAGGAGAGTAACATATAAAACATATTCATATTATTTTAGCCACGTTAGATACAGCCACAATGGTCAGAATATTTTCTTGAAAACTCAAGCTTACAAGGTTGTTTTCAGAAGAAACTATAGAATAAGCCACTCATTGTCCAAGCTCCACCAGCTAATTTACAAGCTGTGATGCTAAGATATTTGAAAATGTATTGTAGTATTTCCACATTGTAGCATCTTTGGTTCCAGCTGGCCAAAGCCTTCAGAAAGAACTTTCAGTATTGGAGAGAGGAAATAATAGCTGGGATTGGAGATAATAGAAGGTTATGATCATAGAAACATCTAAGAGAAGATTGTTTTCTCTTTCTCATGCTCTGGGCAAACTGATCTCTGCTCTGAGTGGTTCTGTTCTTCATAGTGACTGCGCTTTAGCCAGTGCTGCCTTTTGCCATGCCTGTGCCTTTGCACATTGTTTTCTCATTTCATTCCATCCTTCTCGAGGAAGCATCACTGGGACTCTTCAACCTATTCCTATTTTACCTACAAGTGTTGAAGTACTAGTACCTCAGCATTTGTATCTTGTTAAGGAATGAAATGATTTCAGTAAACAGAAATCTAGCTAGCATAAGAGGACAAAGCATGAGAGTTGAATTTATTAACGTAAACATACAAAACAGAATAGCTAACTGTAGGCCTGGCTTTAGGAAACACTGTGTATAGAACCTTCAAAATCAAATTACTAATAGATCAATTATTTTTTTCTTCCTTGGACTCCTCTCTGTTTTCCCTCTCCCACCATTTCCTTTCCTTATTTCAACTGCTTTTAATCACAAACTTGGAATAATAATAGTTCAAGCTTTTTTCATGGAATTTAAGTCACTTTGAACCTAAGAGATAACATTCACCTCTAGTTAAAATGGAAAAAAAAAAAGTCAGAGAAAGCTCTTAGCTGTAACTTACTTCTTTCTTTCCTCTAAGACAAATTAGGATGGCATTTATTTGAAGCTGACATTACGTTATTGAAGATATTTTATTAAGTTTTTATTTTTTTCCTTTTAAAAATATTACTTTTAAATCTTTTTTTTTTTTTTTTTTTAACTGTCCAGTTGTTATCCCCCTTCTGGTCCTCTCTCTGACTGTTCCTCTTCCCATACCTTCTCCCCCATCTCCAAGAGGCTGTCCCCACCCCACCTACCCCGACCCCACCAGACCTCCTCACTCCTTGGTGCCTCAAGTCTCTCAATGGTTAGGTTCATCTTCTCTCACTGAGGCCAGCCAGGCAGTCCTCTGTTGTACATGTGTCGGTGACCTCATAAAGGCTGGTGTATGCTGTCTGATTGGTGGCTCAGTGTAGCTTACTTTTTAAAAGCTAGAATTATTTACTTATTATTTTCTCAGTCAAGATCTGGGAGGAGAAGATAGGTGAGAGAACAAAGTGGCCATCCAGGCATCACAAAACCTTTCATGGTGGTGAAAGAACCCACTCAAGCTTGGGGAGAAAGCAGGAGTTAATACGGACTAAGGACTCCCTCTTGCGTTTGACAAAGACTCATGGCATAGGACAGGAAAACTCCACACCCAGATAAGGGTATGTATGAAGTCTATGATGCAGTGCTATTATTTGCTCTTCTTCAGTGCTGGCTGCGCACCTCGGAGGCTGTACAAGGTTCTGTGTGCAATACATTCACTTGCCCATAGTTTTTGCATACCAGGTGCCATATTTCATACTGCAGTTTGGCAAACCTATTTATTTCACAAAGACTCCGTGTTTCTCTCCTGTGTCTATGGCAGCCAGGCAAATCCAAGAGGTAAGCTGTAATGGTGTTAATGCCACTCTGGAGAGAACTGCAGCTTGCAAGGTCATACCTCTCCCTGAGGTGTCTCTTAATTGACAGGCGGTTTCTGTTGCTGTTATCTTCAGCTGTTCCCTTGGCTACTTTTTATCAGTGCAAATGTCATTTACTTCTAAGTAAAAAGTGTGGGCTTCCCTGGGAGAAACCAAAGACCCAGACTTATTTCATACTTGGGCAGTAGAAATGATTAACCTCACTTTCTTGATTCATTCACCCCTGCTCAGGTCTCAGAGGACACAGGCTGCCTCAGTATGCCCGCGGCATGGTCTGTTTACCACAGCTTTGAAATGCATCCTGGTGTACCATTTTTATAGGTTGTTCACATATGACATTGGGAGTTTAAAATCCTGACATACACACCTACCAGAATCCTTCTTTGAATAATTATTGATTCTTGCATCAGGTCCTGGATCTTCTATTATAGTAAAGAATCGAAACAATTCTCTGAATGAGAATGATAATCTCTTAGATGGAGGTAAGAAGAAACATGTGAACTCACTTGCCTTATGTCAAACTAAGGCACTTGTTTTAACACAAACTAACACTTGTTGTGTTTTATGTTTATGTATGTATTAGTTATAATTACTTATATATTTTCTTCAGTCCAGTCATTAACCTACCTCCAGGTCTACTCTTCTATATTTCCTCATCCTATTCCTCCTTCCATCTATCTCCAAGATGATCTCCCCACACCCGGCCAGGCCTCCCCATTCCCTGGGGTCTCAGGTCTCTGGAGGGTTAGGTAGGCACATCTTCTCCCACTGAGGCCAGATCAGAAAGTCCTCTGCTGTTGGTTTGTTGGAGGCCGCAGACCAGCTCATGTATGCTGCCTGGTTGGTGGCTCAATTTTCTGAGAGCTCTCAGGGGTCCAGGTTAGTTGAGACTGCTGGTCTTCCTCTGGAGTCTCCCTCCTCCTCAGCTTCTTCCAGCCTTTCCTTAATTCATCCACCCCTTCCCTCTACCTCTCTCCCTCTCCCTCCCTCACTATCTTCCTCCCTTCCTGATTCCCTCCCTCAAAATATAATCTATTTTTCTATAAAGTACAGGTTCAAGGTTTTCCCCACAGTCAGTTTTCTGCCTAGAATATCATTAACATAGTAATCCCATGTTATAAAAAGAATTTAATTTGGCATGTTATTGCGATTTTTAACAATAAAATAGTTAAATTATTATTTAACTCTGAATTTATACTGAACACTAACCTTGTGACCAATCCTACATTCACGTTTGTTAATGCATCTTCAGTTCATTCTCCATGCTCAGCCTAGGCAAGCAAGGAGGATGTCATGCATGTTAGTGGACGTGGTTTCATGAGTAAAAAGTTAAAGCAGGACTGGCAAACTGCTATAGGCATACAACATACTTTCAAATAATATCAGCAGGACCCAGACACCCATTACATGTAGAGATTTCAGATAATGTAATGGTAAGATAACTTTACAAGGAAGGTCAGGTTGAAACAGCAAGTTCCCAAAGCTGTTTCTAACTTTCTTCAGTTCAGACAATCTTTTAGAAAGTTTTTGGTATACAGAGGCAATGGCAGGTAAGGGATCTATAGTTCTACATTAAGAGAGAACATAGAGTTTTGTGGTACATCTGATACGTTGGGAGTCATCAGCATTATACATTTTCTCAGTTTCATGGGCATAAAGATTATTACTTGCTTGTTTATAATACAGAGTAATGGGCATTAAATATTGCAATGCACAATGATATTTTTGTAAAAATAAAGTCTAGAAAACAGCAATTATATATGGAAGTAAATATTGCATGGTATATTACATGAGAAATGATTGCATAACCATTCAAAAGGAGTTTTGAAGTTAGGTTTGAATAACATTTTTCTTGGAATTAAAATATAATTACATCATTATATCAATTCTTTCCAACTCTCACTCTCATATATATGTGTATATGTACCCATATCTATATCTATATTTATATCTATATATACCTAATAATCATATACCTATATGCTTGCTCATATGCACACATGCACACACATGCATTAACACTCACACACCCACCCACCCCCCACCACACACACACACACACACACCTAGAATAAGAGCAATGTGAATAACCATGCTATCATGGAAGAGGGAAATCTTACAGTGCTCTAAACTTGTAAGTATTGTCCAGAATAATGTAAGTGAAAAGAAATATTAACATGTCATATTATATGTATAATCTTTAGTTTAGTTTAATTTAATTTAGTTTAGTTTTCTTTTTTGACATAGGATTCACTATTTATCTCAAACCAGCTTTGAACTTACTCTGTTTTCCAAGATGGCTTCAAATTCACAACAATCCTGCCTTGGTTTTCTGAATACTAAAATTTCAGATTTGTACTACCAACCATGGTGATATTTCAGTTGCACACCACACCTACACTCACACACCCACACACATATACATACATACACACACAACCACAGAGAGAGAGAGACAGAGAGAGAGAGACAGAAACAGAGAGACACACAAAGAGAGACAGACAGACAGACAGAGAGAGACCCAGGCAGAGAGACAGAGAGACGAAAAAGACAGAGAGACAGAGAGAGACAGAGAGACAGAGGCAGAGGCAGAGACAGAAAGACAGAGGCAGAGAGGAAGAGAGATAGAGTTAGTTTAACAAAGCATATATGTTCTCTGCAGGGATTCTGGCTTTGAAGAAGATGAAGATAAACTTATATTAGCATGAGCACTCAGATGGCTTGTGTCCTGAGATGAAAAGTTTGTGTGCTTTTCTGATGTTTACTCAAACCTCCTGTGACATGTGCCTTGTCTTTGCCTGCCCAGCTTTCATCATTGTCTTGTTGAACTTAGCCTTATATCAGCAATCATTATCTCCTACTTGGCATCTTCTGTTGGTATCTACTGCCCTCCCAACATCTTTTCTTGTAGTTTTCTTTCTCTACCTCATATGATGTTGACCTACATCATATCTATTTGTATGTCTCGTGTAACAGTTCTAGAATATCTTTAGTAGCACAATGCAGTGGACATGTGGAAACTACAAATGCTTTGTTTGTACAGAATTCTAATTCCCTGGTACCTATATTAAGACACATGACTGCTTGTTAAAGTAATCAAATAAAAGGGCAAGTATATTAATTGGAAAAATGAATTTTAAATCATTCTCAAAATTATAAGGACCACCACTGGAATTAAACACTTAAGATAATTGTTTTATGATTATTGGTTTGAGATTGGTAAGAACTCATCTCCATTAGAAATAGTCACGTTTCATGACTGAGGGAAGTAGGTGTAGATAATGTCTAGTTTATATCCAGTCCTCTCATCCCTCAGATTTGCTTTCTATGTCTCCAAGTTTTTTGTGTAGTTACCTTAGATTAAAGGGCACTTGGCAGTCAATCCAATGGTGAATTGCCAGAAAATTGAGTCTGTTAACTTATAATTCAGCTATGGGGCCTCTGATAATTAATTAATTGACAAGGAATGATATATTTGGCAAGGAGGCAGTCTTATGTTTGTTTAATTAAATAAAAATGGAGGTTGTAATTACAACTTCCTTTGAATCAATCCAGACTATAACTGAATATTTTCACTTCTCGGAAACATGGGAGTCACCAGAGCTAAGCATTTATGGAGTACTTAATAGGTAGCTGTGCCAAGGCAAAGAGACACAAGAGGGGACTTCTGTCTCCAGTTATATCTGGAAGTAATCTGGCCATTTGCTTACACAGAGCTGCTATAAGGCTGGCTGTGTGGTAACCTGAACTCTGCCTATCATAGAGTGCATAGGCTGAATGCTTCTTTTTCATTTTTCTTTTACCACATTTGTGAATGTGAGATGCCAGCTTAGTAACAATCATACAACTGCAATTAACTCTCGTCCATTATGTTTTATTAATGGGTATAGTAGACAGTTGAAAATGGGAAAAGGTGGGTTAGTTAACCACTGAAGAACTTCCTTCTAGCTTAGTGATACTTGCACAGATATTAACTTGATATATACTTTCTTCTGTTGTGTTCAATGTTTAAAATTAAGTTAGGCTATTTATCCCCATTTTGTTAATAAGCTTCATGACTCTGAGATTTTTAATGATTTTTCTTGACTTTTAATGATTTTGACTTGTACTGTGACAAACTCTCTACCTTATCACTGTTAGAGTGATGATCCATTGTACAATATTCAACTTTGTGAAATCCTGAATAAATTGCTTCTTACTAGTATAGCCATAGGTCTTCTTACTTGATAGGATATATTTATTCCTCTTTGATTCTTTTTCTTGCCTCATTTATGTACACATGGGAAGGTGCTCACACTGATGTCTATGAAAAATTATGTCAAGTTCTGCCCATCTTATAAAAAACACTAAAATCTTGAGATTTTAACACATTTAATTCATGATTGCCTCAATCTTAAGATAAACATCTGGCTCATAATTGTACAAAGACTTTGAAAATGCTTCTCTGCAAATGCATGTTTTATATAACTTTTACTTCTGTCTCTTCCATATTCTGACTCCTAGAACTAACTGATTCTGGGACTCAAATCAAACTTTGAGCTTAGTCCAATTAAAGTGTTTAACAAAATTTGGATAAATATATCACCTAGAACAAGAATTTTTAATTGCCTCTAACTGTTATTTTAATAATTACAATATCTACACTTAGCATTGTACATAATATCAGATACAGTTCTACTACCATGTAAGTCTTAGGAAAGTCTCACCAACATTAGTGCTTGAAGATCAAAGAGTTTGCATTGGTCTTTCTATTATCTGTTCTACCTTTCATTATCTTTCTATTATCTGTTCATAGTACCACAGTAATGCCATGAACTGGCCTAAAACCGGATGCTAACTAGAGGAATGTAGGGATTTGATTGATATCTTCTAAAAGATCTCATTACTTGGGTGCAAAAGGAAAGGCAAAGATTGGGCTTGCAAGTTCAGAGTCTCTTATTGATGACTACCATCTATTTGTATTCTTCTTTCAGGATCAAAATCAGATCTTGCTTGCTAGCACAATTAAAATTATGTGTAGTTGAAAATGATAAAAGATCTCCTTAATTAAACATTTTATTGATACTAAATGTAACTGCTTTTCAATCTCTTGATTTTTTAAAAATTTTTATTTAGCTTTAAACTGTTTAGAGTATACAATTTTTAATTAGTCCTTTCGTATGAGTTTTGTACAGTGGTGGTATTTTAATTGTATTTGCTAATTGTCCGGGACTCAAGGTAAATAACATAATTACTACTGATTTAAATATTTGGTTATTTTTATCTCTATAATTAATTACACAGCAGTTCTCCATTTCATAGGAAAATGTAACTCCTGAATATATTTTCTTACTTTAGCAATTTGGTTGCATCCTAGTATTGATGTTACTTATAAAATAAAATTTTCCCTTTCTAACAAGAATGTTTTAACAGGCTTATAAGTGGATATATTAATTATACCTCAAGAATAATTTTTTTTGTCTCTATCTTTTCTGTTTACAAAAGATTCTATTTATTTGAAAATTATTGAGCCCAGAACTCTGCTATTGCTAATCAGGAAATAAATGTTGTTGTCTTGGTTGTTCATTTATTAAGAGCCATCTTATTCTTTGTATTAGAATTCATAAATGTGAATAAATTTTATATGTGGTCTTTGTGTAGCATTTAATATACATAGTAAGATTAAATTTTGAAAATGAACAGGTCAAATATATATTTGAGAAAAACACAAAATTCTTGGTGACATTAGTAAATTTATGATAATAATTTAAGCCAGAGAATTTATCAGGTTTGTTTTAATATGATATCCATCAGTTTCTATACACTGTATTTAGCACCTACACTCTCAGAAAGTTCAAGAAAAATGAATTAAAACTAAAATGCACAATGCATTTAGAAACAATTAACACATATCTTACCTTTGCTTGTTACTGTTTTGTTTTGTTTTGTATCATCTTTAAGTTCACCTCTCTGATGGCACTTTTTATAGATAAAAATAATGAGACATAGTATTCACAGACATTCTATCAGAGACAGATCCTCATGCACAGAAGATGCCATGTATGAAGACTGATGTTCTCAGGTACATGATAATTCTAGGATATCAAAAGAAAGCCTAGGCTGAGGTTTGTGATGCTGAAGGGGCTGATAGTCATACACATAATCTAGGAGTGTTTACTGGCTTGGTGTCTTACCCACTGGGGACTGGGATGTAATTGGCTATTGTAATGTTGGAAATGCATTCTTCAGTGGTTTGACAACTTGTATACTGACCACATTCCAGAGCAAGTCTCACTCTCAGTAGTTGTTGGGCAATAAAACTGAATTTAATAGGGCAATAAAACTAAATTTAATAGAGAGACAAATAAATATTGCAATTCATAGATGTAAAAGTAACTTTCATTTGCCAATGCAATTACCTTATTTGAGACTCAGCGCTGAATAAACTCACCCTTTCTAGCTCATTCTGAACTCTGGCTAGCTGGCTGTTCTAGCCAGAACTCAACTCTCCTTGGCTCAAACTCCTACCCATGCTCACTAATTCAAACTGGCTTCTTGGATCCTCACTGAATTGTTTTGCTTAGCCTCAAACTAACTCTGGCAATTTGTTCTAATCTTCTGGCTTGCTCATATTCACAAACTCATGAACTTGAACTCAACTCCACAGCACTCACTGAACTCAACTGCACTGCATCAAACTGAACTGAACTGAATTTAGCTGAACTCCACTACATTCCATGAATTCAACTTATCTGCATTCACTGAACTTCCCTCCCCATTTAGAAATTAAAGGTGTCTTTTAAGGGCATGTTTGTATTCTAACCAGATCATACTGTAATTCAGAGTGTGTCTGCATTCTGGCTGGATCATATAGACCTAGAATGACTTTAGATATGATTCTTTGCCAGAGCAGTCATGGTGCTGGATGAAAATTCCTCTGTAGATAGATAGATAGATAGATAGATAGATAGATAGATAGATATAGATATAGATACATAAATAAATAAATATATAAAAGATAGATTAATGATAGATATGTAATAGATAGATAATAAGTAGTTAGTAGATAGATAGATAGACAGATAGATAGATAGATAGACAGACAGGAAGTAGTGTAGTTGTGTGGTAGGTAAAAGGGTTAGGGAGTATTTGAGAGGAGTTGGGTAAGAGGTATGGATATAATCAACATATGTTGTACAAAATTATCAAGAAAATAACAGGCCATTATTTTTAAATGCAAAAAAGAAAAAATGCATAATCAAATATTGTTAATTGTAGTTAGATTGTTCAACATACATTGAACTAACAAAGCATTGAAAAAGGTTTTGTCAATGAGCTTGCCATTAATTTATAGGTTAGAAAGCAGTGATCAAGTTGTAGACAGAAGAGATTATTAGTTAATATAATAGCCAAGTTTTAAAGCCTTGAAGCAGACTAAAAGTATATCCTTTCCATTGCCTGTCCATTAGCACTCTGAAAAATATGAAAAAAAGTAAAATCATGGAAATATCACAGGTCAGTCTGAGTAGGATTTTTTCCAAGAAACTGTGGCTGTCAGTAAGTGAGGAGAGAGGTTGTAAAAATGCTCAAAGCAGTGATACAATTTGAACAAAGGGATCAGTCCATCTCAAAGGAGTACAATCTGTAAAAGAATTCCAAAGATATTGCAATTTGAAGCAAAATAAGAATATTTTATGACCACAAATAACTTACTCTTGGGAAGAATCTCACCTCATATGTCAGATTTTTGAAGCAAAATAAAGACTTAGAATTTCATTGATAATCTTTCTTCAGGCGTATTCCAAACTCGTAGAGAAGGAATGAGCAGCACATAGCAAATCCACTGCACCTTCTACTTTGTAGTTGCCTTTACTCTCAGTAAAAATCATCTGTTGGGTCCTCATAGGATGTGTATGTAGAGGAATTTTCAAGAGGAAAGTTACTGTGACAATGGAGTCCTTGTTGGTAGGGCAGGTTTCATGCAGTGGCTAGTACTCTAAATCTTTCTCTGATGCTATATCAAGATTTCCTTCACTCTTGTCAGTACCACTGATGGTGTAAGGGGCTAGCTGGTTGGTCTACTCAGTGATGTTTCAGAGCCCTGAGAACTATGACCTTAGGTTTTATTGTATTTATTAGTGTATCTCCCAATGGATAGCAAAACAAAAGGAACTGATACCTGGGTACTCAGAGAGCTCCTCTGCTCCCCCAAGATCCTGGAACTCTATTCTTTCATATCTTTATCTGTTAAAGCAACTTTGCATCTTCCCGATTTGTTGTCATTTGACTTGACAAGATTGGAGACTTTTCTATGTTTAATATGTTCACAACATAAGTAGTTTTCAGTGACTATGGGTTGTCTGGATATTAATTTTTACTCTGTTCTCTGCTGAAAGTTTCAATCTCTTTAAACAAGAACACAATTTTCAGCTTTTTAACTGTAGGCAATGAATGTAATTATTCTTATTCTCTCACTAAGAAATTCTGATTTTCAAATTTCAAATTTCAAATATCTAAGCTTAATTTAAGTTTAGCTTAGATAGCTTTTTTCTATAAAACATAACAATACAACTTCTAAAATTTTATTTAAGTTCACTGAAAAGTGTCAGAGTTAGGAGGTTTAAACAAAACTACCTTAAAATTATATATTGTCCAAAATTAAATACAAGCTAAATTTGAAATTGATGAAATATGGTTTCCGTTGATCATACCTTAAACTCTAGTTTATACTTTCAATTAAATATCTTGTTCATAGTCCCTTCATTTTTCCTTTTCAAGATGACCCCATGAGGTGAAATTACAAATTGGTTTCTCAAGGACTAAAAAGGATGTTCTGGAGACTAACCAAGACTTTAAATTAGAATGACATAGAGTTTAATCACATGACCTGACAAACTCATAATATAATGTCTCTTGTCCAGAGAGGATTACAGATAACAGTTTTGATTACTGAGGTTTGTTTGATGCATTCTACCTCAGAGTATTCTTTGCTTGGGAGTTTGATAAATGTCTCTTCTCTCTCTCTCTCTCTCTCTCTCTCTCTCTCTCTCTCTCTGACTCTCTGTCTCACTCACATGCAGAGATACAATCATTTTGAAGATACAGAAAACATATCAGTAAATACCAGATGACATTTTCAAACATTTTTATGTGTGCATCAATTATTTATATACCCCAAAATATAAATGGTTTTACCTCATATTTTTTGTAATTTTAACTTTCCATTCATTTTATCTTCAAAATACTACTATGTAACACAGTGAATTTTATAACAAGCATTTGATTATGTGGTCACAAATGATCCTTTGTTATTAAATATTTACACATAAATAGAAAAAGTAACCCCTGCAAGGGAGCATATGAAGGAAGGATGGCTTATCTGTAAAATGGTGGCTTTAGATAGTAGGAATGATTTATGTTGTTTTAAAATATATATTAATATATGTTATATGCTTGAATAAAATGCAATTTTGAACCCACAATTTTATACAATGAATATATGCTAATTAAAAAGTAAGGGCAGAATACTGTTGACAACAGTCAATTTGATTTTTAAAATATCCAAAATATAGGGTAATTAATGCTTTTAACACAATGAACTGATATAACTAAAGTGATATCAAATACTCTAATCTTTATATTAAACATTTCATGCCTGAATTGAAGTGTTAAACAATATTCCATAAAAAGATAAACAGCTATAATTGAAAATCAATCCAAGTAAGCATATCAGTAACCAGACTACTTATCAAGGAAGGAACTAGATGTACCTTAAAGGACATGTGAAACTGACATCTAGAATTTACTTTAGATGGAGTTTTGCTTAAAGCTTCTTTTTGGTACACAGCTTAGAGGAGGATCTTCATACTGGCCTATTTAGTACTTTGAACTGTGAGATTCTTAAAAGCATCAGAATTCTGTTTCTAGGTTTAATAAAATTTCAGGTTAAAAAAAAAAACTTTATGAAAGTGGCATATTTCCACATATTATATAATAGGAGATTAGATGAGGTTTCTACTTCTTAGAATATGATTAGTTTCAGTTGTCATTTTTGCATTTCAGAAATATTAACACACACATTTGATAGTAATTCATTAAGAGCAATAACACATGGTAGAATAAAGGTCTTTTAACTTATAATGTATCTTCAAGATAGTCACTAAATTTATAGCCACATGATATGAGAAGTATTGCTGCCTTTCATGATATAGTCAATAAGGCCAAGAGTTAATTTGTGAAAAGTCACTCAGATAATTAACCCAAAAATATTAAAACAAAATTTTGTACTGCAAATCTCATGCTTTGCCAGCCACAGCAAGCTCTAATGAATAATAGACATGAGGAATCATTACCACACTCAGGACCAGTGAATGAGTCAACTCAGCAGGTGAAGTTGCAAGGTGCTCTATTCTGAGTTTTCTGAACTGGCCCCTTGAAGAGGCCCTCCTTTAGATGGACTTTGCAAATACTTTTAAGAGACTATATGGAGATACTAATTACCAGGTAAATGGACAGGATGAATACTTTAGATCAAATGAGTGTGTTACATATACTAGGGAAGAAACCAATCACGGTTTAAAATGTAATCTTACAGTTAAATCACTTATTAGTATTTCTCATTTTTCCATGTGTTCTATCACTGTGGTAATTTGAATAAGAATCGTTCTCATAGACTCATATATTTGAATGTTTAGTCATTTGGGAATGGCACTATTTGAGAAGGATCAGAAGGGTTAGGAGGTGTGACCTTGTGGAGGAAGTGTTTTACTGGGATTGGGTAATGAGGTTTCAGAAGCCTACATCAGGCCACAGACTTTATATCTCTCTGCCTGCTGTCAATAACCATATATTGTTCTCAATGATTGCACCAGAACCTGCCTGCTTGCCACCATGCTACCCTGCTGTGATAATGGACTAAACCACTGAAACTTTAAGCAAGCTCCGAATTAAATGCTTTCTCTTATAATAGTTGGATTGGTTATGGTGTCTCTTCACAACAGCAGAACACTGACTAATATAGGTACCTATCAGATGATTTTCTCTTGCTCAAAACGGAGTTTGCCATGAGTGGTGCTACATTATTGACTTTTATCTTTTTCATTGAATAAGAAAAATACAACAAAGAAGTTCACAAATGTGATCTAAACTTTCAAAATCATGCATGAATGGAGCACTGTTAATTTCTCAATGACCATAATCTTAAACAGGTCACACGGGTCTCTGGAGTGCTGTAGAACTCCTCAGTAGTATTATCTATGCTGTAGGCACACCCAAACATAATACTTCAAACACAGGTACATATCCAAGTGTTCACTCACTCACTGTGGTCTACCGATAGAAATGCTAACAAACAAAGAAACAAACAAAAAAACCTACTGAGCATAATCCTCACTCTTGTGGGAAAATTCAATTATTTTTTATATCAGCATATTTTATTTATTTGAACATTAATCACATATAAGTAAGTTTTCTTCTACTTTTAATTTTGCCTTTTCTTGAGTATTTGCATTGTCACAATTACTCTTTACTGCAACCTGTTTTTATTGACCAAATAGGTTCTTTTCTAAAGAATATGCCCTATTTCCTTTCTATATCCTGTAGACACATGCTGGAAGCTTCTTGCTATGTTAGAATCCTTAATTTCTCCCCTAATGGAGTACTTACTATATGACTTGTTTGTAAAAATTGTTACCATTATTTTTTCTAACCTAATTCGTGTTCATTTCTATTCTCTGTTTATAGAAACATTTAAAATCATTTAATACTTTAATCAAAACAAGGATGTGTACATATTTTTAACCTAATTCATGTTTATTTCAGACATAACCTCTGTTTATATTAACATTTAAAGTTATGTCATATTTTAATCAAAGCATGGATTGCACATGTGTGTGCTGCAAATAAAATGTTGGAAATGTAATTAGTAAAATCACTCTCAAAATCAGTATGGAGGTTTCTCAAAATATAAGCAGAGTCTTTAAGGTTTGGAGTTATTTTATATATTAAGAGTGGGACTAGGCTCCACAAATCTACATTTTGATTGGTTGTAGTTCTCAGTGATATTTTCCCTAGGGAAGAACACAATTGATTAGCTAATATTAAGTGGTCAGCCTTGAAATCATACATACAGTGTGATTATACAGACATCATTATATAGACAGCACATTATACAGTCTGTATAAATCATTATACAGACAGCACATGCACATATATGAACCTAAACATGAGTAATATAAAAAGAGGCCATGAAAATAAATCAAGGGTATAAAAGAGGGTTTAAAGGGAGGAAATGGAAGAGAGTAATGATATAATTATATTACAAACTTAAAATGAAAGAAAATAGTAAAGAGCGATCTCACATATACTTCATCTGTATCACTTGCTAGTATTACCTAGAGGAATCCTCATCAGTGCACCCATGAGGTAACAGCATACCTATATGTGTCAGTACTATTCACAGCAACCAGAGTACAGAATTTATATAGATGTCAAGCAAAAGATGAGTGAATAGATAGTAGTCTCTCTCTCCCTCTCTCTTTCTCTCTCACATACACACACACACACACACACAAACATACACACACACAACAGACAGACAAATAAATACAATGTAAAATTATTTATCTATAAAGAGTTATGAATCATGCCAAAAAGCCATTTCTTAGGAAAATCAAGATCACAAGTTCAAAAAAAATTAAATCAAACTGAGAAAGACATAATTTCTCTCACATATAAAATATATGTTTTTTCATTTAGTTTCCAACTTGTTGCCTCACTCCTAAATTCAGCCACTAGTTAATTATTTCTGATTGTGGTATTTTCATGGTTAACTCAAAAGTTTTCTATGTTCAAAATTTATTATTTCTTTATTCACAATATATGCTTATTTTTTCAGCTTTATTAGTTAATTTTTTTTTATTTTGACATTGAGCCCAAAGACAAAATTTTAATGAGATGAAATATGAAAGCTTGTTGCCCATATTGTAATGTCCTTGTTACCTATGGATTAATTTTCATGCAAATATAAGATTACCCTAAATCCACAGATCAAGAAGGAGTCTCAGAGATACAGGCTACTGGAAGCATAAATACCATGTGCCAGTTATTCCTTCCCTCAGTTGCAAGGTAAGACAGAGTGTGACATCCAGGGTACTCTGCACAAACACAGAGCTTAGAAAAAATTAAGTGGTGTCTGGCATTCTGTGACCTCACTTCTTTTCCTTCCCTACCCTCTGCCTGCATTGTTGCAGTTTTATCTTGTACAATCAAACCTGGAATGTTACAACTGTCGAAATAAATGAGGTACAACATGAATTTCATTGTTTTATCCTTCAGCAGAGGGGCTGATTTTCTAAACCAATTATTCAAAAATGCAGCATTATTACCATGTCTCCTTAGGGCAATGGTTGGAGGCTTACTATAAATCAATGCCCAAATTTCATCAAGAATTGGCCTATGGCTGATTGGGGATGTTTGGAGGACAGAGATATTTCTTATGGGGGATGTTGATGGATATGCTAAGTTACAATGAAAATTCTAAAGATAGATGATAACAAAAGAATATACACTAATGACTAACAGAGAGCAAGGTGACATAACACACTCATCAAAAGAAATGATCTTATTAGAAGGGAAATATTTTTAATTTTACTTATAAATGAAGTCTTTCATTGAGGCTAAAATGTTATCAATATGGCTTCAGCGAAGAGGATATAACAGCCAACATGCTGTCACAATATTGTAATAAGAAACATACAAAGAAGTGCAAGAAGAAAGAAGAGGAAGAAATTTGACACAGTGAGGAAATAGGAACTGCTAGTAAATTGAAGTCATATATGCTGGCTTCTAAAGGTGCTACCTTTAATAATGTGATTGTTTTTTATTATTACATGTGTAGAAATGTATGTACATATGTGTGCATTTGTGCAATATGAACACATGTATGTGCTAGAGTGCCCACTTGGGTGTATATGAAGTCATGAAGGAGATGCTTAGTGTTATCCTCTATCACTCTCTACCTTGTTAATTTTGAAGGAGGTTGTTCAGCCAAACCTGGAACTCATGTTTTCAGTTAGGCTGGTCGCAAGGAAGCCTAACTTGGCAAGGAAGTCAGGGACACTCCTCCCACTACCTCTCCCATTACTGTGGTTGGAGATGTGTGTGGAACCATAGCTGGCTTTAACTAGGATTCTGGAATCTGAATGTCAGTCTTCGGGCTTGCATGCTATATGCTCATAAACATGAGCCATCTCTCAAGCCCTTCATTATCATTGTCTTCTTCATATTTATTTGGAAGTTATCAAAAGACCACAGATATGTACTTTACAAATAGCAAGAATTTAGCAGATACTATAATAGGTTTACATGTTTAGCTTTTCAAAACCATTTTACTGTTATTCATTGGTTTTATATCTGGTTTAGCAAATAGTAACCATAGTAGATTCTCCTCTAAGATTAATGACCTTACTAGTCCAAGCAGTTGGCTCCATTTCCAATAACAAGCATGAGTTTCTTCCTCTTAAGTGAGACTTAAATCCAATTAGACAGCTGTTAGTTAAAATCAAGACATGAGTACCACTATTGAATGATTAGAGATATTTTGTCTTTCTGATCATTACTATGCCTAATAAACATCACACCTGGGAAGGATTATTGGTTGATTACTTTCATTGGCAGCATTCACAGCACCATTTTGTACTATAAAAGTTAGTCCTCAGGGGTGGAAGCTGTCAGATCAGAGTTAGCTTCAATCCTAGGACAGAAGTGTATGGTTCTTCAGCAGTAAAGATTTATCTTCAACATATGAGAGGCAAGCAAGGAAAATAGCCTATGATGTTTTGATAGTCTTGTGAATTCCCCTGACTAACAACCTGAAATGTTGCTTCACATGACTAATATTTGGGTTTAATAAAATAATCAGTGTCTCTTGTGAGAGAAGAATGGTCATGCTAAGTGGGATAACTTTAATGAATATATATTCATTATATTATATATTATAAGCATATTATATATTTTACATATATTAACATATAAAATAATAACATATATATGTTATGCACAAAAAGTGTCATATACATATATATGTTATACATAATATAAGATATCTGTATGTACACATAATGTATATTTACAAATATGTATATATGTATATATATCTTATACATATGCTTATATGTTATATGTATATGTTATACATAATAAATGTTATATATATTATCATAACTTATAAATAGCATATATATTATTTATATGTTAACTTGAATGAGTATATATATGTATATATATATATTGTATAAAATGTGATTTTAGATAAGTAGAAGAATATGATTCCTTATGAATTTTCTTTTCAATTTTAATTTTTTATGCAAGATCTCCCTTCCTTTGTATTGATGTCTTTGATCCTTCTTCTATTAAAGTTCTTTCTTCATTGTTATCTGTTGGATAATCTTTCCTTTAAGTCTGTATCTTTTTATTTTAAAGAGTTATTTATTTATGTATATGAGTACACTTTAGCTGTCTTGCACATTAGCTGACATATTGCACATTAGCTGTCAGACACACCATAAGATGGTACCAAATCACATTACAGATGGTAGTGAGCCACCATATGGCTGATGGGAATTGAACTCAGGACCTCTGGAAGAGCAATCAGTGCTCTTAACCTCTAAGCCATCTCTCCAAACCCTTAAGTTTGTTTCTTAATTTTATATCTAAATGTCAAAATAACTAAACTAAGTTACTTGCCTTTAAATACATCAAGGACATTGTAATAATATCATTTTCTTGTTTATTTGCTTACACAATACTGAACTTTTCCTTAGCAAGATATCCATTTCTTTTTTAAAAATACATGTCTTATAATGTGTTTTAAATTCTGTATATACCTAGAAATAAGATTAAATGCATTAGATACACACATGCATAAAAATACACAAATGTGCACATATATACTCACATATACACATGCCTTCACATATAAACATGTACATATAAACCTATATACATATACATATATAACATGTATGCACCTGTACATACATGCTTGCAAGCATACATGCTCCATAAACTTTCCAGTATATTTCTAGTATATTTTTGTCATGTAAGAAATGGGAAATGTTGTTGTATTAAACATTTAATCTCAAATTTTTTCCCTGCCTTTGATCATTCAGTATCCAGATAAAAGTCACACATCTTCATATGTATAGTAATCTTTAATGCACTAGAACTGAGCTATTTGCATCTACTTCCTTATCCGTAACATGCGTAATAAATTGCCATGTTCAGTCTTGGATTCCCCTAACTCCAATTATCATGCCCTCGGTGGCCATGTTTTCATGACTCGCCCACAACATTGTATTTTCTCCTCTCCCCACCTTGTCTCTTCTCTTCCTAGTGGTTTATCCTCAGACCCCAAACCAGTGAACTCAAACTATGACTATCTCTCTTCCGCCCAGCTATAGACTATAGACATCTTTATTCACCAATCAGGGATAAGTTGGGTGGTAAGGTTAAACAGCATCATCACTTGTGTACCTGCAGATGCTCTCATCCCTCAGGTCATACATGTCTTTGGACCAGTATTTAGCATTACAATACGTAGCAAAAGACTAAACTTTAACAAAATATATAAATGAGTTTTTGAAATTAATCATTTCTAGAGCATGTCTACTTTAAGATCTTTAATAATTTTACTTATCTAAGTTTAGTTTTTAAATACAATATAATTAATAAATCCATAGTATAATAAATATAAGTATTTGTCAAAACTCTCTTATTTATTATTGTTCCAGATGATCCTGGCTCAGGCAATAATAAAAGTTGACTATCAGTAGTAGAACTGGCTAAATAGAAATCTTCTCCCAAATTAGTAATATGGTTGATTAAGAAATGGACATGAGAAGATGGACTTTAGGTTCCTTATCTCTCATTACTAAGAGCCTTTGCTAGGATGACTCTCATAGATTGCTGGGAATTTCCATTTTCTTAGGTTACTTGCTCACTCAGAGATGTCCCTCATTCCAGTTGTCTCTCCCAGTACTATCTGGCCCAGTCCTCTCCCTTCAAACATCCAGATGTCTATTCTATTTCCCCTTCTCAGTGAGATTCAAACATGCTTCCATGGACCCTCTTTGTAACTTAGCTTTCTTGGGTCTGTGGATTGTAGCATTTTTACTGTGCATCTTATGACTAATATTTATTTATATATTGTGCATTTTATGGCTAATATACCCTAATAAATGAGTGCATACCCTGTTTGTCCTGCTAGGTCTATGTTACCTTACTCAAGATGGTCTTTTGTATTTTCATCCATTTGCCTGCAAATTTCATGATGTTATTGTTTTTAATAGCTGAGTAATACTCTGTTATGTAAATCTACCCCATTTTCTTTATTCATTCATCAATTGAGGGGTATTTAATTTGTTCCCAGTTTCTAGATGTTACAAATAAAGCTGCTATGAACATAGTTGAGCAAGTGTCCTTGTGGTATGGTGTTGCATTTTTTTGTGGCATCTTTTGCCCAGGAGTGGTGTATCTGGGACTTGAGGTAGAACTGTTCCCATTTTCCTGAGAAACAGCCAGATTGATTTCCAAAGTGTCTGTGTATGTTTATACTCCCAACAAAAATGGAGGAGTGTTTCCTTGGCTCCAGATCCTTGTCAGCAGGCAAGACTTTCAATGGAGGGATTAGGACACCTTCTCAGCCAGAAATCTTCAATACAATTTGTCCTACCTATAAGATATACAGACACAAAGATGGAACAGAAATTGAGAGAAGAGTCAACCAATGACTGGCCCAGACTGAGACCCATTCCATGAGGAGGAGCCTACCCCTGGCTCTGTTAATGATATTGTGCAATACTTGTAGCCAGGAGCTTAGCATAATAGTCATCAGAGAAGCTTCACTAGCAACTGATGGAAACAGATGTCAAATATTAGGCAGAGCTTGAAGAATACTTCTGGAAGAAGGAAAAGAAGGATTGGATGATCGAGAGGAGACAAGGACACCACAAGAAACCCTACAGAATCAAGTTGGGCCTATAGGGGTCCACAGATACTGAACCATCAACTAGAGAGCATGCATGGGATGGACCTGGGCCCTGTACATAACATTTGTACAGCTTGGTCTTCCTGTGAGACTCCTAAGAGCAGGAGCTGGAGCTGTTCTAAATCTATTGCCTTCCTTTGGATCCATTTCCCCTACTATGGCTGCCAGCCTGCTCTTAGTACAACTTGAGATGCCAAGGCTGGTGGATATTCATGGGATACCTTTCCTTTTCTGAAGAGAAAGGAAGAAGTAGGTGGGGGAGTGAGGACATGAGGGGGAGGATCTGGAAGAGAGAAGGGAGGGCAGGCTGAGATATGGACATAAAGTAAATAAATTAATTTAAAAATTGGACTTTGAACCCACAGTTTTCAAAAGATTGGCTAATTGATGTTTTTCACTGTACAAATTGCAGTTAACTGTATCGCTTGGAAGGAACTTGAATAAATGAGCCAATAGATCAATATATCAATGTAAAGGCAAATGTTTAAGTATTATATATTAGAGGTTACCATCTTGGCATTGAAAATTTCTCTTATTTGCTTAGGATTACCCAGTTTTCTTTCTTTCTTTTACTTATTAATATTTTAAATTTTAAGCTACATTGAGCTGGAGGTTACTTGTCAAATTTGGAATAATCTTGGCCCATATAATGCTTTCTAGGTTGCAGGATTACAATATATATTCAATGAATGTTTAAAGGATTAGAACATGACATACCCTTATACACAATGGTCAAACACTGACTGTCCTCATGAAGATGCCAATGAAGATAGTTTTTGTTTTGCTCTTGGAATAGTTTGCAGTCAAATACCACAAAGAATAAATGTTCTCTCTATTTCAATCACTTACTGCAGTTCTTTTCTCTGGAAGACACAGAGTTAAGAGACTGGGAGAGAACTGTGAATAGCAAAGATGGATAACCAGTTCCTATTGTCAGATCTAACTGCGGGCTACTTCCTACCACTTTCATTTTCATTCCTTCTTATCATTGTTAACTCAGTCTGACTGCAACTCAGAATCAGCCTTGGAAAAACAGTTCCATCATTGTTTTGTGTCTTTCTATTTGGAGAAACAAATGCATTTGTTATCTCAGGGGCATGGTGACTGTGTGGAGGTGATTGGAACTGCCTGTCACACATGTGAATGTAAGGACTTGAGTGAGACTGCTCAACTCATGTGTTCTATATAACTCATTTTAAAAAAGATAGACCTTTGAAGATAGTTACAAAAGGAGGATATTAGGGGAAATGTATTAAAAGGTTGGGGTGAAAGAAACTCTTATGACTCTTTTTATGATTTGTACAGATAGTGGCAACTGTTTGGAGAGTCATAAATAGTTAAGAGGATGGGCTTATCTGACATCGACCCTTGGTCCTGTGGGAGTTTGATGTCCCAGCACAAGAGAATGCTAGATCTGGGAGGTAGGAGTGGGTGAGTGGATGAAGGAGCACCCTCATAGAGGCAAGGAGAGAGGGGAGAGGAGGGATGGGATGGGGGATTAATGGAAGGGTAACCAGAAAGGGGAATATCATTTGAAATGTAAATGAATAAGATGATTAATAAAAAAATCAAAATAAATGAAAGGCTGGATAATGCTTCAGGGTCCATGCCCAAGCTTCCTAACTAGTTTCATGTTCTTCTTATGTGCTCACATTGTCTACAGTGACATGGTCCACTCTGAACCTTCATTTGAAATATGCAAGAATATTTTCACTAAATTTCAGAATTCTTATCACACTGATCGTCAGTTAAAGATTTTAGGCAAAGCAGAGACCCTAGTGAAATTGAAGGGGAAAATGTCTGATCATAAGTAGTATTAAAATGAGAGTTTGAAGATAAGATTCACTTCAAAATTACCATATTCATTAAATGACATCTCATAGTATAAATCTCAGGAGTCAACATTAGAATTCTTTGTTAAACAGTAACAACCATATGGACATATCATCATATCTTACCATTTAAATCCTGAAAATTAAGTTCATTTTTCTCAGTGACACTACCTGTAAACTTTTGCAGATACGTTAGTGCTGAGCATCAGTGATTCTAAGTGTGTAGTTGTAAATAGAACATTTTCATCACACTCTTACCAAAGCTCATAGAACATTGTAGAAGAGGCTGTGGCGAGAATGACCTGGCCTGGAGGGAATGACCTGAGAAGAATGCTGTGAAATGGTGTCCTCTGGTCATGACATGGTTACTGCCCTCCTGAATTCACAACTATGATAAACTGCCCAAGATGAAAGCCAGCCAAAATTCCAGGACAGACTGGGAAGAATATAATGAGACTCTATGCCCCAAATGAAGAGCTGTTGGCCCTTGGTAGTTACCAGACAAGAGAACATTATTCTTTGGGTAGAGAATGGAATCTGATTGCCAATGATATAGTGGCTTGTCACATCCTAATGCATATGTGAACAGCACTAATTGTACTTAGTGATTTTTTTTAAAACAACAGACTGTAAGATTGTGAGTTAGTACATTGGGGGGGGAACTAAAGTAAGAAGGGGAAAATAAGACTTGGATATGATTATGTCTTACCATGTGTCTGTATGATATTCTCAAAGAATAATATTTAAATACAAAGACTTCAGGGAGGATTTGGAGAAAAACCTGTATGCAGCCCAGAAATTAGGTGCATACAGTAACACACAAATCTGTTCATGTATCCACCTTTTCATTGCCTTGATAAATATTTCAATGGTCTCTTGTTGTTCTCACAATACAATTCTAAGCTAAGAGTGAAAAGCTTACTGTGGTTTTGGCACTGCCAGTGACTCCAGCTGCTTCTTCCCATTCTAGCCTCTTTATGTTCATGATTTCCCAAGTTCATTGCATCCCAAAGGCCTCAGGACATTAGTATTGATAACTCATCTACTGTGAATCTCTTCTCTCAGCCTCTCATTTAATTTTATTTTACAAGTCTAGGTAGTCATTGCTTTCTCCATAGTGACTAAACTGACCTCTCAGATTTGCTTACACATCACCATTTGTGTGTTATTCTTGAAAAGTTCAGATCCTCTTAAGAACGATCTCTTTTTGTCTAGGGTCCCAGGGTGTAACTGGAACAGTTAGCTGATGGCAGTTATTCTTTTAAAAGCCATTATGATTTTCTATGGAGGAACTTTTTGATATAGGGATAGAAAGTACAGCCTAACTTATTTAAACATAATTTCTCTGACATTTGTCTCAAAAACAAACCTTATCACGGGAAAAGGCTTTGTTAATACAATATTATAGCCTAGTCTTCCTTATCCAAGCCTACTTTCCTCTTCCTCTGTCCAGAAAGTGGTTATATGTACATTAATTTATATCACCAGTCTCTATATGAATCTTCATTTGTAACAATCTTATTGGTCTTTTTTTTTTTAATGTTTCATGTTACCCTCATTAATTTTATGAGGACAAAGGCCATCCCAACTTAATTTATTTCAATTTTTAATTAAAACATAATTAGAACATTTCCCAGTACACATTCCCCAGGAGCTTTTTGGTACATCAGAGAAGAGCTTCCCTGTGAGCTACTCCTCCAGTGTCCAGGTGAGTGCATGCAAGGCATTGCATTCTGCTTTTGTATTTGAAGAAAAGCATTTATTGGATTGCCCACTCTTCATTTCTTTCATATTCATGGAAGTTGTGTTGCAAATGGGCTAATTTCCAATAAATTGAAAATTTAGATTCTGGTATCCAATCAATATCTCTGTAGGTAAACAGTGAAAATGTGTTACAGTGTGCATGGGGAAGGGAGAATTCAAGACACTTCACCTCTAACTGCAGAATTATCAATGGTCAGTTCATGATGGTTCACCTCTAACTGAGCAACTATCAACTGTGGTGGAATATTCTCTCTCTCTCTCTCTCTCTCTCTCTCTCTCTCTCTCTCTCGGTGTGGGGGGGTGTGGGTGTGGGTGTGTGTACTTACATCTTGCTTCAAAATATTCAACTTTAAAATTGTCTAGTTCACTTCAAGTGAAAATTAACCCTCACTATTACATTTACCATATTAAGAATAAAGAGACCATTCCTGTCCAATGGGTCCCCTGACAAGCTCAGCAACATTGGGATCAGTCCTGACCCCTGTGTGCTCCATAATGTAGTCCACACCTCTAGCCACAATCCCAGAGGACTGTAGCCATCAGAATACACCAGGGACAGCATTCCTGAGGGTTCTCTGTTGCCCAGGACAAACATAGACCTGCAACTATCACAGATAATTAGCTCAGAATGCATCCCTGGAGGCCTGCAACCATCTGGGGCAACCATTGGACTGAAGCTATCAGGGACTACCAGAACTGCTGGATCCATGGAAGCCTACTGTTGCCAGGTACAACCAACTTTACTTGCAATTCCAGAGGCCTGCTGGCATCCAGGACACCAGATCTACCTGTATTCTCAGAGGCCTACTCACATCAGGGACTAGCAGGCTTAAAAACACTAAGAACAAACAGAAATCTGAAGGCCAGTATAAGAATACAACCAACAAAAGCGAAGGCAATGTGGCATCAACAGGGCTCAGCTATCCCACTACTGCACACCCTGGAAATTCTAACACACATGAGTTGCAAGAAAATGACCATAAATCTAAACTTCTGAAGATGATAGAGGACTTCAATGAAGAAATTAATAAATTCCTTAAAGAAATGCAGGAAAATACAATCAAAGAAGTAGAGTCCCTTAAAGAAGAAACAAATAAATATAAAGAAATACAGGAAAATATAATCAAACAGGTGAAGGGAATGAAAAATTGTTCAAGACCTGAATATTGAAATAGAGGAAATAAAGAAAATACAAACTGAAGCAATCCTGGAGATGTTAAACCCAGGAAAGAGAACAGGAATGACAGAAGGAAGCATCACCAATAGAATACAAAAATGAAACAGAAACACAGGCATACAATATGTCATGGAAGAAAGTGATGCATAGGTCAAAATAAAATGTTAAATCTAAAAAGTTTCTAATGCAAAACATTCCAGGAAATTTGGGAAAATATGAAATGACTAAACCTAAGAATAGAACAAGGACAAGACTTCCAAATCAAAAATGCAGAAAATATCTTCAGCAACATCATACAAGAATATTTCAATAACCTAGAAAAATTATGTCTACAAGCATACAAAAAGCTTACAAAATAGTACTACCTGAGAGCCCAGCTATACCACTCCTGGGTATATACTCAAAAGGTGCTCCAACATATAACAAGGACACATGCTTGACTATGTTCATAGCAGCCTAACTTATAAGAAACTGGAAATAATCCAGATGTTCCTCAGCAAAGGAATGGATAAAGAAAATGTGGTACATTTACACAATGGAATACTACTCAGCTATTAAAAACAATGACTTCATGAAATTCTTAGGCAAATGTATGGAACTAGAAAATATCATCCTGAGTGAGGTTACCCAGTCACAAAAGAACACACATTAGGCATGTACTCACTGATAAGTGGATATTAGGCAAAAAGCTTGGAATACCCAAGATATAACTCATAGACCATATAAAGCTCAAGAAGAAGGAAGACCAAAGTGTGGATGCTTCAATCCTACTTAGAAGTGGGAACAAAATAATCATGGGATGTAGAGGGAGGGAGGGACCGGGAAGGAGAGAGGAGAGAAAAAATTGGGGCTGACTCAGGGGTGGGAGGAGATGGGAGAGATTGTACAGAGGGTCAGAAAATTGAATGTAGGTGTGTAGCAGTGAACAATGTGAAACTGGGGGTAACCACTAGGAAGTCCCAGATGTCAGGAAAGCAAGAGGCTCCCAGGATCCAATGGAGATATTAGGTGAAATACCCAACAGAGGGGAAAGAGACTCTGTAGAGAACATATCCAGAGGTTAGAGACAGCCTCCATTTGAGGGATGGGCCCACCCACCTATCTCAAAAATATTGCTCCTGTCTAAATGAAATGCAGGGAAAAAGAGTGAAACAGAGAGTGAAGGAATGGCCATCCAGAGACTGCCCCACCTAGTGATGCATCCCATCTCAGACACTATTGTAGATGCCAAGAAGTGCTTGTTGACTAGAGTCTGGCCTGTCTTTCCCCTGAGAGGCTCTGCCAGAGTCTGACCAATACAGATGCCGAAGCACAGAGCCAACCATAGGACTGAGCATGGGGCTCCCAATGGAGGAGTTAGGAAAAAAACTGAAGGAGCTGACTGGGTTTGCAACTCCATAGATAGAACAACAATATCAAACAACCAGACACCTTAGAGATCTCAGGGAATAAACCACCAACCAAAGAGTACACATGGAGGGGCTCATAGCTCCAGCTGCATGTGTAGGAGAGGATTGCCTCATCTGAAATGGAAGGGGATGCCTTTGGTCCTGTCGAAGCTAGATTCCCCAGCATAGGAGAATGATAGGGTCATGAGGCAAGAGTGGGTGGATGGGTGGGGCAGCACCCTCATAGAAGCAGGAGGGAGGCAGATGGGATAAGAGGATTGTGGAGAAAAAACTAGGAAGGGAGATAACATTTGAAGCATAAATAAATAAAATACCCAATTAAAAAAAGAGAGAGACAATAGCCAAGCAAGACAAAACAAGATACAAAAAGACAAGGATGATTCTTAACTGAGAGCTAACAAGTTCACATATTACAATATCATGTAAGATAAGAGATATTGCAGCCTTACATTTGAGTTCATACACTAAGATCCACACTGTCCTGTTGCTCATTTACGCTCATCTTTGTCTATACCATCTGTTAAGAATCACCCTCTAATTTCCCGTTATGTTTCTTCTGAATTAGTATGTTTAAAACAGCATGCAGAATGCACAGTTTTGTGCAAAATAACAAGCAAATTTGATAATTTTCTTTGCCTGGAAAGCACTTTTCTATTCTTTCAACCAGTTTAGGCCTAAAACTTGCTTAAAATAATATATCAAAGTTTGGAAGAAATTGTTTTACGTAAATAGCTTGGAAAGGAATGTGTTTATTAGCAGTTCCCAGAATGATAGTGTACAGTAGTATTTTAGTATGAATTATGCAATTGGAGGAGTTTGTAAGACTATGTGTGTTTAGCTACCTCTGCTGCATGAGATTTTATAATGTCATTAAAAACAAATCATTTAAACTTTTCCCTACCTTTTGCCCTGTTCAATAAGTTGTTCTTTGAATTATTGATCAAACACATCAATTCTTTAAGGATGCTGCATCAATGTGACACAGGTGTGACCCAACCAAGTGGGAGTTGTATCCTCTAAGGAGTACTGAGTTGTTTGATTAGCAGGTTGTATGACCTTAGAGAGTCAGGAAAGCAATCTCAGGTTAAATTGTTTCACTGCAGAGAAAATCACTTGTAGATATTTCTTACCACAGTCTTTCTCATACCTGCATGAGGTTTTAATGATTAAAGAAACATATATATATCCTATTATAAAATGAACTATATAGTGTGTATACTTACATTGTTTTTTGTAACTGAAGCTGAAGAAGCATGATTAAATTAATTTTGACTATGAAACAGCTGTAAAAATTAAGTTTTGTGGATGACAAAACCAATTTTAGAGTTAAACTATCTCATTTCATTACCTCCTTCAATTTGCCCCATGAAGATCCTTTCTTTACAGACAACCCCCCCCCCAAAAAAAAACAGCACTAAATTTGGGGGATTATGCTGCTAAGGCTACCTATTTTAAGCACTGTGTTTCTAAAACCAGAATTGACATTATTTAAAATTCCCAAAAATGTAGTTCAGTTCTTATAGATTTATAATATATTGAAATGCTAATTCACAGTGTGCCAGCAATCAATTCACTGACTAGAAGTGACTAAAGCATTGTAGTCAGACATATTTGACTGTGTACTCAGCAAGTTGTGTGACCTTGGTCTTAGATGTCTGCATTTCAGTTCAAACCAATAAAACTGAAGCAATTAGTACTGCATTAGAAAGCTATTGTTGAGCTTCACAGCCTGCCTAGTCTAATGAAACTTCTATAGTACTAAGCTGTATATGCACACATCATTATGCAGTTTACATGTTTTGTTTACCTTATATTGTCAACTGAATTATAGCAGTTACACAGGGGCTGCCTGAAGGCAGCAAGTCTTTTATCTTCTTCAATACAAAATATTTTTGAGAATATAACATGCAGATGCAGAAGAAAAACTCATTGACTATAAAACAATCAAATGTTTCAGTGCAAACTGAAACACAAAAGCTTGCATTCTTGAAGAACAATGAAAGAGTTTTAGAGATTGTTATGACATTTTTCAACTATATCCAGCACACAAGAAAATATTTTGTATAATCAACCAATGGAATCACTTGTCTTGCATATTCTTTTCAAGGAAGTAGTACCCAGTCTTCCGTTTTGATTAGGATAATAATAGAGTTTTGACTAGATACCAGTGACATTGTATGTGTGACAATTCTAAAGGGACCAATGAAAACACTGACTTGAAAACTGAGCCAATGATCCAGGTTTTGTGGTAGAGTTTAGGATGTTATGTAAATGTCTGCTTGTAGAATTTTAAGACATTGGAAAAGGCTAGAAAACTGGTTAAGAAGTGGAGAAAGCAAAGACATTAATTATAGAACTAGAATAACAAAGACTGTGGCTGGGAAAAGTTCATGTATTGGCCTTGGACCCTCCTTAATGTTCAATCCATTTAGAAGAAGGCAGATAATCAGGCACAGTGTAGTACCACTGTAGAGGAGAGTAAGATGGCATGCCAGAGACCCTGGATCCCCTCCTTGGTAGTAAAAGTAGTCCTATGAAGATTATTTAGAGAAACACTATCTTTGTTCTGTTTTATTTTGTTTTGTTTTCTTTTTATAGAAAATAGATTTTTTTGTCATGTAATATATCCTTATTATGGGTTTCTTATACTTTTTCATGTTCCTTTCTGCTTTCTTGCCATCCAGATCTCCACACCATTTTGGTCTCTCATTAGAAAACAGATTTCTAGGGGGATAATATTGAGGTAAAATTCAATAAACTGCAGAAAAAAACCATAAATATCAGAATGAAACAAAACAAATAGGAGGAAAAGTGCTCAAGAAAGTCACAAGAAAACATATATAGACACAGAGACCTGCTCATTTGCATACTTAGAAGCCCATGAAAACATGAAAATTAAACATAATATATACACAAAGGACATGTAGGTAAAAAGCGTAATATATACACAAAGGATATGTAGGTATATATATATATATATACATATATATATATGTATATATATATATATTCAAACATTAAAAATGAATATATACATATTCATTTATTCATTTAAATTACAAATTTCCAAATGCAAATTAAAAAGTTAGACTTAAAAAAATGCTTCAGGAAAAGTCAAACCACAGCATTATGATGAAAGGTACCTGCAAACATGGTGCTCAGTTTATTTTCTGTTGCCAAGCTGTTGCTGGGTATGCAGTCTACTCTTAAGAATAGTCTCAAAGAAAAAAATCACATGATCATCTCCTTAGATGCAGAAAAATCATTTGACAAAATACAATACCCCTTCATGTTAAAAGTATTGGAAAGGTCAGAAATTCAAGGCCTATAACTAAGCATAATAAAAGCAATTTATGGCAAACCAACAGTCAATGTCAAATTAAGCAGAGAGATACTTGAATCAATACCACTAAAATCTCGGACAAGACAAGGTTGCCCACTCTCACCATATCTATTCAATATAGTACTCAAAGTGCTACCTAGAACAACAAGACAACAAAAAAAGATCAAGGGGATACAAATTGGCAAAGAAGAAATAAAGGTATCATTATTTGCAGATGATATGAGAGTATGAATAAGTGATCCCAAAAATTCTACCAGAGAACTTCTCCAGGTGAAAAACAACTTCATCAAAGTGGCTGGATATAAAATTAACTCAAGTAAATCAGTAGCCTTCCTTTATACAAATGATAAACAGGCTGAGAAAGAAATTAGGGAAACAACTCCCTTCACAATAGCCACAAATAATATAAAATATCTTGGAGTAACTCTAACCAAACAAGTGAAAGACCTATATGACAATAACTTCAAGTCTCTCAAGAAAGAAACTGAACAAGTTCTCAGAGAATGGAGAAATCCTCCATGCTCATATATTGGCAGAATTAATATAGTAAAAATGGCCATCCTACCAAAGGCATCTACAGACTCAATGCAATACCCACCGAAATTGCAACAAAATTCTTCAAAGACATGGAAAGAGCAATTCTCAAATTCATCTGGAAAGGCAAAAATCCTAGAATAGTAAAAACAATTCTTAACAATAAGAGAACATATTTACACAATGGAGTACTATTAAAAACAATGACTTCATGAAATTCTCACACAAATGGGTGGAACTAGAAAATATCCTCGTGAGTGAGATTACCCAGTCACAAAAAAACACACAGGGTATGCACTCACTGATAAGTGTATATTAGCCCAAATCCTTGTAATACTGAAAATACAATTCACAGACCATATGAAGTTCAAAAAGGAAGACCAAATTGTTGATGCTTCAGTCATTTTTAGAAGGGGGAACAAAATACTTATGGGTGGAAATAAGGAGACAAAGTGTGGAGTAGATACTGAAGGAAAGGCCATCCAGAGACTGCCCCACCTGAGAATCTATCCCATATACAGTCACCAAACCATCCACTAATGTGGATGCCAAGAAGTGCTTGCTGCCAGGATCCTGATATAGCTGTCTCCTAAGAGGCTCTGCCAGAGCCTCACAAGTACAGAGGCAGATGCTTGCAGCCCAACCATTGGATTGAGCATGGGGTCCCAAATGTGGGAGTTAGAGAAACAACTGAAGAAGCTGAAGGAGTCTGCAACCTTATAGGAAGAACCTCCAGAGCTCCCAGGGACTAAACCACCAACCAAAGAAAACACATGGGATGACCCATGGCTCCAGCTGCATATGAAACAGAGGATGGCCTTGTAGAGCATCAATGGGAGGAAGGTCCCTTGATCCTGTGAAGGCTTGGGGCCCCAGTGTAAGGGAATACCAGGGCAGGGAGGCAGGAATGGGTAAGTGGATGGATGGAGGAACACCCTCTTAAAAGCCAGGGGAAGGTGGATGGTTGGTGGAGTCTCCTGGAGGAAAAACCTGGAAAGGAATTAACACTTGGAATGAAAATAAAGAAAATATCCAATAAAAAAATTTGAAAATAACCTTAGGGGGTAAAAAACCTCAAACTGCATTACAGAGCAATAGTGAGAAAAACTGCATGTTATTGCTACAGAGATAGACACTTTGATCATTGAAATAGAACTGAAGACCCAGAAATAAAACCACACATTTATGCACACTTGATCATTGACAAAGAAGCCAAAAATATAACATAGAATAACGAAAGCATCTTCAATAAATGGTGCTGGTCTATCTGGCTGTCGCTATGTAGAAAAATGGAAATAGTCTAGTATTTGTCACCTTGCCAAAAGCTCAAGTCCAAGTTGATCAAGGACCTCAACATAAAACCATATATACAGAACTCAAGAAGCTAACTTCCAAAGAAACCCAAACAACCCAATTAAAAAAGATCGGGTATAGACCTATACAGAGAATTCACAACAGAGGAATCTCAAATGGCTGGGAAGCAGGTAGAGAAATGTTCAGAGTATTTAGTGTTCAGAGAAAATAAAATCATTACAACCCTAAGGTTCCATTTTACACCAATCAGAACGGCTAACATCAAAACCTCAGGTGACAGCACATGCAGGCAAGGATGTGAAGAAAGAGGAACATTCCTCCATTGCTGGTGGGATTTAAAACTGGTACAACCACTCTGGAAATAAATCTGGAGGTTCCTCACAAAAATGGAAATAGATCTACCTGAAGACCCAGTTATACCACTCTTGGGAATATACCCAAAAGATTCCCCACCATGACACAGGGCCACATGTTCCCCTATGTTCATAGTAGTGGCCTTGTTTGTGATAACCAGAAGCTGGAAACATCCAAGATGTCCCAGAACCAAAGAATGGATACAGAAAATGTGGATCATTTAAACAAAGGACTATTAGGCTATTAAGAATGATAGTTTTGCAGGCCAATGGATGGAACTAGAAAATATCATCCTGAGTGAGGTAACTCAGAACCAAAAGGACATGCAAGGTATGTACTCAATACTAAGTGGACACTAGTCAAAAAAAGTACAGAATATTCAAGATACAGTCCACAGAACTCAAAAAGGTCAAGAAGCTGAAGGGCCCAAGTGAGGACACTTGAATCCAACTTGGGAGTGAGAAGATATCAATCACAAAGGGGAAAGGAGGGAGGGACCTGGTTGGGAAAGTGGACAGGGGCAGGAAGAGGAGAAATGATCTGGTATTGGGTGGGGAAAAAGAGTGAAGCACTGAGGGCCAGCAGAAAGAATGGAACCAGGTAGGTAGGAGGTGGTAGGAACCTCCAGATTGTATCAGAGAAATGGAGATGAGAGAAGTTCAGGACTCAAAGGGAAGGACATTGAATGAAATGCCCTACAGTAGGGAGGAGAACTTGTAAATCCTATCTCCAGCAGAAAGACAGGGCATCAAGTGAGGGAGGGGGTTGACATGCCACAGTCAAAACTCTTACTCATATTTGTTCTACTCTGGAAGAACTGCAGGGATGAAAATTGAGAAGAACCAGAGGAAAGAGATTGAGTAACAAGTCCAAAGTGGGATCCAGCTCAAGGTGATGCCCCAAGAACTGACACTATTACTGAGGCTATGGAGCACTCACAAAAAGGAACTTATCATGACTACCCTCCAAAAGACTCAACAAGCAGCTGAAAGAGTCAGATGCAGATATTTGCACCCAACCAATGGACAGAAGCTGGTGAGCCCTGTCGTTGAATTAGGAAAATGCTGGAAGAAGCTGAGGACAAGAGCAACCCTGTAGGAGGACCAGCAGTCTCAATTAACCTGGACTCCAGAGATCTCTCAGACAAACTGGACCACCAAACAGACAGCATATACCAGGTGATAGGAGGCCCCTAACATATATACAGCAGAGGACTGCTGGGTCTGGGTTCAGTCAGAGAAGATGCACCTAACTCTCTAGAGTCTGGAGGCCCCAAGGAGTTTAGAGGTCTGCTGGGGTAGAGGTTGGGGGTGGGTACATGGTCTTGGAGACATGGTTTTGGGGAGGAGATTTGGGATGGCGAACAGTCAGAGGGTAGACCTGGAGGGGATTAAATCTGTAGTGTTAAAAAAAAAAGAAAATAGAAAAAGAAAAAGTATAGTCTGTTTCCTCAGTGAGACTCTGTTGAAAAAAATTAACATTTCATTTGTAAGAGGCATCAATTAGGGATAGCTTCTGGATTAGCAATGAGAAAATGCATCCATTTATTGTTCATCTGGTGTAACCCAGGCATGTCCTGGGCATGGCATGCTGCCTCAGCCTCCGTGAGTTCATGTGTACATTGGTCCTGCTGTGTTTAGAAGACCGAGTTTTCTTCATGTCCTCCATCACTTCATACTTTAGTTTTTCTACATCCTCTTCTGTAGGGCCCTTGGGCCCTCAAGGAAGAGATTTGACAGAGCATCTCATTGAGGATTGTATGATCCAAACTCTCACTCTGCGTATTTTCCGGCTGTTGGTTTATTTGTTCCCATTTTCAGCAAGAAAAGCTTCTCGCTTTCTTGATAATGGCTGAGCAGGGCACTGATCTATGAGCACAGCAGGAGTCATTTTATTGTCTTGCTTTCCATAGAATCATTGTTTTGGTTTTATTCTGGGGCCCTAGGCTATTTTGTCTCAGGTTCTTGGTCACTAAAGCAGTGTCAGGTATGGTTTACATTTCATGATGTGGGCTTTACATAAAATCAGATATTGGTTGGTTAATCCGATAATTTTTACGCCACCAGTGGGCTATCATACCTTGCAGGCAGGACAATATTGCATATCTAAGGGTTTGTTGCTGGGTTGTAGTTTACATTTCTTCTTTGGTATCATGCCGAGTACCTTCCTGTACCAGGAGCACTAACTAATAAGGGTGAAGGGTCTAGATAGGTACCAGCTTGACTTTTCCATGTCCAGTGAGTTATGACATGCTGCCTATGGCAGTAGGTCCTTGCTAATTGGCTGTGAAGAGCAAGTTCTAGCATTGGTTATTTGTGGAGTCACACAAAACCCATTTGGCCAACAATGCAATTATATGTAATCCAATTACAATATTGTAAGCTTCATTTGGTGACAAGAAATGGCCAATTGTGGCCATTTGGTGATATCATTTAGATTGCCTTTATATATGTATATACTTTAAGAACCTCTAGTATTATCTACTGTTCTAAATACAACTGAAATTCATCCCCAGATTTTCAAAACAAAGATTATTAACAAAGAAATCCCTGCTGTGAGATTTTGGGATCAAATTATAGATCCTAACATACACTAAATGCAAAGAACTCAAAAAGGTCTTTTCCACATTATAGTTATGATTCTCACTAATGACAGTTCTTGAGTGATTCAATCAAACCACCCATTGTTCAAAGACATCTGGGCCAATTACAAAAATCAATTGGATGTGAGCAAAGTAGTAAAGGCAACTTTTCTTTATTTCTGCAGATATGTGCTAGGGGCTTGGATAACACTTTTTTCCCCCAATGTTTTTGAGAAGAGGTTTTGAAATGCTGGAATTTCTAAGCATTTCAAGGCTGCATCACCTCCTCACACATATGATGCAAGTCATGAATCACCAGGCCTTAGAATACCTGGGTCCTGTTTCATGACTTTATTCTTTCTGTCCCCAAATATACTTTACCACTATTACCAAGGTTATTTAGACAATGGTAATAAGACAAGTGTGTTGCTGAAGGAGAAGAATGAGGAAAGTTATGCTCTGCCTTACACTTGCAAATATCACCATGTGGATAATGTTGAACTAAATGAGAATTTATTTAATTAAAGTCTCAGATTACCATAAATATATAGAGTGGAATAGTAAGAAAAATCATATTAAATGATAAGAAAAATGTATAACTCCTGAATACACAATACTGGGACAGAACAAACAAGTTATATATTAAATGCATGTCTTAAATCCTGCTTCATGTTTAATGCATACATTCTTAATAATATTATGTTCATGAATTGTCTCCCTCTGATCACAATTAAAACTGATATAAGATGATAGGAGAGGCAATTGGCAGCGATTCACAAAACAGTATGAAAAAACAATTTGAAAGAGCTAGGGGACAGCAAGAGTCTTTTGGTTAAAGAACCTATACAGGAATCCTGGCTTCTTTAACTTCAAAGAACATTAGTTGATGTCATTTGAGTTAATGTCTTAAAGGATGTGGGCACTGACTTTACATCAAGCAATTCTGTTTGATGCCATTCCTACAGAAAAAAAGATATCAGAAAAGGAACACCGCTTGAAATATTCATCAGAGATAGCTAGAGGAATAGAATGAGATTGGCAACTCCTTTGATACTGACTCAGAGATGAGACAACTTTATATTAGTTTAGATTTAATACCTGAGATGAAGTGGCTATGTTGAATGATAGTACATATACGTGTTTAGAGAAAAATGAATTTGTTTCTCTGTATCCATTGATAATGGGCCTGGAAAGAGTACATTGATTACCTCCTATATTGCACTTTCATGAATGCACTGTAGCAACTAAGAGAATGAAAACAGAATCTATAACCATTGTTAAAAATCCACACTTTTTCTGTGTATGTTTGATTTAGATAAATCGTAGTTTTGAAAACTTGGATTTTTAATTTTTAAAATTATTATACTTAATCCTTTTTTTAAAAATAGTCCAGTCAATTCTCCCCTCCTGTTCTGCCCTTCAATAGCTCCCTATCCCATTTGTCCTCCCCCATCTCCAAGAAGATGTCCCTGCTACCCCACATTCCCTTATCTCCATGCCCTCCACCCTGCCAGGTCTCCTCATTCCCTGGAGCCTGAAGTGTCTCAAGGGTTCGGTGAATCTTCTCTCATTGAGGCCAGAACAGATGGTCCTCTGCTGTATACATGTCAGAGGCCTCTTATCAACTGGTGTATGCTGCCTGGTTGGTGGCTCATTGTCTTCCTATGGAGTTGCCTTCCTCCTCAACTTCTTCCAGCCTTTCCCTCAGTCTCTTCTACATTTTTGTCTCCCCAGTTCCTTCAGACAAGAACAATTCCAGGTCACAATTTTTGACTGAGGGATGGCAACCCCATTCGTCCACTTGATGTCCTCTCCTTTTACTGGAGGTGGACTCTACAAGTTCCCTCTCCCCACTGTAGGGTCCCTCCATTTGAGTCCTGAGAGTCCTCACCTCCTAGGTTTCTGGTACATTCTAGAGGGTCCCCCCACCTCCCACCTCCCGAGGTTGTATATTTATCCATTCATTCTGTTAACCCCTGGAACTTCACTCCTGGTCCACCTGAAAACCTGGCCATGTTCCTCGTTTTTCTGCTCCTCCCCTTCCCTCTCTCATCCACTTCACTACCTCTCTGCACCCTTTGCTTTCTTCTCTCTCCCAAGTGGGAGTGAAGCATCCTCACTTGGGCCCTTTGGCTTATTAACATTATTAACCTTTATGACTTTTGTGGATTATGTCCTGGGTATTTTATATACATATTTTTTGGCTAATATCCACTGATTAGTGAGTAAATACCATGCATGTTCTTTTGGGTCTGAGTTACCTGACTCAGAATGATATTTTCTAGTTCCATCCATTTGTCTGCAAAACTGAGGATGTCCTACTTCTTAATATATGAGTAGTATTCCATTGTGTAAATGAAACACATTTTCTGTATCTATTCTTCCATTTTGGGACAACTGGAACTTCCATTTTCCAGCTTCTGGCTAACACAAATAATGCCTCTATGAACATAGTGGAACACATGCCCTTGTGGCATGGTAGAGGGTAGAATCTCAGGGTCATTTTAACTTGCATTTCTCTGATCACTAAGGACTTTGAACATTTCTTTAGGTGCTTCTCATCCATTTGAAATTCCTCTGTTGTGAATTCTCTGTTTTTTTATCTTCTATACCCCATCATTTAATTTTTTTTTTTGAGGTTAGCTTATTGAATTCTTTATATATTTTGAATATTAGCCCTCTATTTGAGGTGGGGTTAGTAAAGATTTTTGCCCAATCTGTAGGTTGCTGATTTGTCCTGTTGACTATGTCCTTTGCCTTACAGAAGCCTTTAAATTTCATGAAGTCCCATTTATCAATTGTTGATCCTAGAATCTGAGCCATTGGATTTCTGTGAAGGTAATTTCCCCCATGCTTGTGAATATGAGGCTCTCTCCCACTCCTGTTCTATTAGATTCAGTGTATCTATTTTAAGTTGACATCCTTGATCCACTTGGACTTGATCTTTGTGCAAGGTGACAAATGTGGATTTATTTTCTTTATTCTACATACTGATTGCCAGTTAGCCCAGCAGCATCTTTTTTCCCATTGTATATTTTTGGCTTGTTTTTCAAAGATTAAGTGTCCAAATGTGTATAGACTTATTTCTGGGTCTTTAGTTCTATTTCATCGATGCAAAAATACCTAATAAAATTCTAGCAAACCTTATCCAAGAATACATCAAAACCATCATTTACTATGAACATATAGACTTCATCTCAGGGATGCAAGGTTGGTTCAATATAAGAAAACACATTAATATAACCCACTTTATAAACACACTCATATCAAAAAAATAAAAAATAAAATAAAAAATAAAAAAAATCATCTATTTGGATATAAACAGCATGGTATTTGTACAGAAACAGACAGGTCTATAAATGGTATAGAATTGAAGACCCAGAAATGTTTGAGTTTTCACTAATCTACATTGTTTATATTTTAGGTAGGTATTTGCATTAAAAAATTTAGATTGTTTTGCACTTTATTATCTTCATAATCCATAAGTCTTCACTTGCAGGTATGATCAAATCTTTAAGAAATTTTGTATGACTATAACCATTGAATGGTTTTACTGTATTACAGCCTTAGATTAAGAGTTTGCAATTTGGTACTAGTTGATAGCTTTGTTAACTGCCATTCACATAATTTAGAGTTATTCAATCTCTGGTTGCTGTCATGATGTGATAGGGACATGGTCTAGGTCCTCCATTGCCTCTTTAGATGTCAATGGCCAATTCATCTTTTCTTATTTTCATTGTGTTACATATTGAACAATTGCATGTTATTTTGGGGCTTGTCAACTTATATATCTCTAGAATTTTGTTGTAGAAGAAAGCCTTAGAGTTGATTCAGAATTCTCCATTCCTATGATAAGAAGCCTAATACCAAAATCCAGTCACCTGATTACTGTGTTTACCATTCTCTTCCCATCAGAGTGATGCCTATTATTCAACTCTAGGAAACCATTACACAAGTTTAAAGCTATATGCACATGCTTAAAAAGTATAATTTCCAATATCCAGAAAATAGAACTGAATAACATGTCTTTAGTAGGAGGCCTACAAGTTTAATGAAGACTATAAATATAATGGAAAATTTTTTTCTTTCTTTACAATAGAACATTATTGTCACTATATTCTTTGGTGTTTAAAAATATATATATGCATCTATGTATAACATAGTACAGATAAATGTATGCAGTGATGTTCAATATTTGAATGTGCATTTATTGAGTTGTATACTTTTTATTGTTTTATTAAGTCTCAGAAGTTTTCAATTATTTATAATGATCATTTACTTTTCAATCAAAGCGAAGTTATCTAAATCAAGGCTTAGAATTTTAATTTGTCATGTCTATATTTAGCTGTTCAAACTAGGTTTTGCTTACTTTTCTAATTGACATTTTATTTTGTTGTTCGCTATGTGGGAGAGCGACAATAGTGGCTATAAGATATTTTCCATTTATTTGCTTTACAAATTTCTAGATTAAAAAGGATCTAGTTGTTTTATGTTTTATTAAAGAAACTACTCATCATGGTTGTGAGTCATTTTATTTAAGTTAAAAGATATCATCTTTAGAGTCAAGAACACTACCTAATAATCTTTTCACCCAGGAGAAATCTTTTATCTTCATCCATTGACTGAAGATGTTCTTTGCTTTTTATGACTGTATGATCTTTTTAAGAGTATGAACAACTTGGGAGTGATCATGCTTGTCAGGAAACAAAGATAATTGTCAAACTACTCTGCAAATGCAAGAGGGGTCTTAAAATGTAATTTTAAACACATTTCCTTTGTGTATAATTATAAATACAGATGCTAGCTGTGGGAGATCATCTCATTTTTCCAAGACAATATGAAGGAAGGAGACATTCGAATATTTTCTATAAATTTCCATAAAGAATGACATCATATGAGAAGAAATTAACCTTTTATTGATAGATGGTATATAGAAACAATATGTGATTTAAGAATGGCATATTATTTTTGTACTTGCCAGGAAATATGTTAATTTCTTCATACTGGTGTTTCTTACCCCTTTTTACAGTGATATGCAAGTGAAATAAAACTAAACAAATAATAGTGTATGATATATATATATGTATATATATACATGTTAATTAATGACAATGTTATTTTTCTCATTTTTATTAGTTCTCTGAGAATTTTTTATAATATATGTTAATCTTACTTAATCTCCTCCACAACTTTTTCTAAATTCATCACCATTTTCCAGCCCAATCAAATATGTAGTCTTTTAAAAATATATATATATGTAATACAAATATACTTCTATATTTATAAATAAGTTTATATATATAATATATATTATTTATATGTATATATATATAACTTACATATATGTATATGTAAGTTATATATAATATATAAATATATATATTATATATAAACATATAATATATATGTTATATAATATATAAATTTATATAATTTTATATAATATATAAGATAAAAATATATTATATAATTTTTGTAAGCTAATATAATATATATAATATATATAAAATAGAAAAATAAATATATATGTTTGACAATATCATATGATGATATCTTGGATATGTGCCCATTCACTAAAGTATGGATGACTTATAGTATGCACCACTAGCTTTCTTTCTGCAGCTCCTTGGGTAGATTGGATGTCTGGATTAAGCTTGAGCAGGACTTGTGTATGCTTTTATAACCACTGTGAATTCACATGTATGGCACCTTTCTGTGTCAGGGAAACAGTTCCATTGTAGTCATCTGCCACTACTGGTAGTTATAATCCTTCCTCACCCTTTCCCAGGAATCCTAGACTCTAGGACTGTGTGGGTGAGACACATATGTTCTACGTAGGGATGAACATTCTGTTCTCCTGTTCTCTTGAATGAATCCTGACCAGTTGTTGGGCTCAGGAAGCTTCTCTACTGAAAGTTGAGAGATACATATATCTAAGTCATTAGGAGTAGGTTTGATATTATCCCCACTTAGCAGAACACAAATTAATAGTAATTGGTTCTTCTCTAGGGCCTCTGACTTGTTTAGAATTTTCCCAAGTGTGTTCCATAATGATGCCATTTATATGATTAAAACTACAATTATCTCTATTTTGTAAGTAAAATAAGGGGTTAACACAAATTTCAGTAGTTTAAAAAAGAGAGCAAAGTGTGGATAACATATATACTTTTATTCATCCTTACCTGACGAACCCTTACCTCCTGTGCTGCTGTTTTATATGCCCAAATAATAGCTTTAGAATTGACATTTTTTTCCTCTAAGTGGAGCATGTGAATATCAATGCTAATATAATTTCAGCTTGGCTGTGGATGTGCTTTGTGTTCTATATTCAGCTACAATCCCCATCTTTTCAGTTCTTTGATAACCACTTTCCATCCATTTGAGAAAAAAATTATTTTATCAGTTTATAATTTTGCAATGAAAACTCAAAGGTTTATCACTATTGCTGAATAATATTCTGATTGAATAATTCCTGGTACAGTGTACTCTTCCATGGCAGGGAAACACTACAACAAACCTCCCAAATGGTCCACTGTTAAAAAATTGATCTTAACAATAAAGGCCAACACTACAGTGGAACAGAACAGCTGAATAAGTGAGATTTGCCCAGAAAAGTTCAACTTCTGATGAATAAATAGCGGTACTTCTAGGCCTTTCAAGCTCATGGGGGTGGTGAGGGTGAGTCATGTACTCTTTTGCTTTATTCATAGTTGGCCTTGACAATAGTGGGAAATAAGAGGAATTGACCATTGTATGTTTGATTCTTTTCTCTTGCATCCCTGTTCTTTCAATTCCTCTGGCCTCTCTTTTCATACTGCTGTTCCCATTCACTCCTCAGATCTATCCAGCCTCAGAGTGTTTTCTGAGCAATTATTGAACAATGGGTGCACTGTGTCCTTCTAGTCCTATAGCTTTTTTTCTACTCCTGGCAGAAACTCTTCAAGTATCATGGAGTAAAGTATTTAGTATCAGAAGCTTAAAATTAGCCTAAAAATCTTAACTTAGGATTGTCTTATATGAAATCCTCATAGCTGAAATACACTCTTTGATAAGAATTTAATATCAAGGAATTTTGTAAAACATAATTTCAGTCATGTTTTTTTATTATTCCTGTCATTGACATTTGGTTATGTTTTCAGAGGCTTATGGTATTGATGAATACAAACTGATATTATTCTTTTTATATTTTATGGAGCAATTTACAATTTAATAAGTCATTTGGTTAATGGATCAATTCTTTATATTAAAGTAGACTCAAACAGTCTCTTTTTGCTTATATGTAGGTTAAGCAGTTGTAGTTTTTTTTTTTTTTTTAATTACAGTAGTGAGGTTCATATTGAAGACATGTCTCTCCACAAAAGAAAATAGTGTTCTGTTTGAGAATAGGAAGTTTAGTGTTTTCCAAGGATTCTTTCAGTAGGTAAATAGTATTATGACCAACTAAGCTTGTGTTTTGTGAAAACAGTTGCCTGAATATTCTATTTTCCGGATAGAGGTTTGTATTATTCACATGTATTGTCTCATCAAACTTCAACATGACCAAAGGCACCTTAACTTTATTTGAACTTGCAGATACAGAATCAGAATCCATAATAGTGTGGCTGGCATGGTAATAGTAGCAGGAAGCTGAGATACCACATATTCAACTGCAAACACAAAGCAGACAGGACAAGTAGCCATGATGTACTTCTCAAATCTGGACTTCTGTGATGTACTTCTTCTAGCAAGGCTATACCACCTTCCAAATATTGATACCAAGTGTCCAAGCACCTAAGCCTGTGGGAGATATGCATCTTTCATACAACTACAATCTGGAATGCAGGAAGTTTACTATAGACTTAGATTTAAAAAAATATTTATTCATTATTTTATTTATCTACATTTCAAATGTTATCCCCTTCCTAGTTTCCCCTCTGCTGAGGGGAACCAATAGATGATCAATTTGAAGCTATTACTTTGGTAAAACAAAAACCAAACCAAACAAACATACACACACAGACACACAGACACAATTTGATCAACATTGCTGGACTTTCATTGAAAGGAAGGTTATTACATGATTGGAAACATATCACACAAAGAGTCACACCTGAGGCATTACACCAGAATTGGTACAAATTTTGATATCTCCATTATTAGCAAAGGCAGCTGATTATGTTTATTGGAATACTAAATTTATTTGGAAGGATCACGCAGGCAATGTCTTAACTCGCCTTTTCAAAAAAGTCTCAGTCTTTTAAATTCTTCCCTTAAGCAATAGAAGATCAAATTGAGGTTGTTATTTTGATAAAACAGAAACCAAACCAACCAAACAAGCAAACAAGCAAACAAAATCTTTATGTTTTCAGGAAATAACCTATTCAATTGATGAAAATATCCCCATATGATCGAGGAATGCCATAAAGCAATTCTATCACTATCTGATCTCCTCTGATGAATTTCTTTGTATGCTGACATAGTGATACAAAAGTTTGGGACCTCCGAAACAGTAAGTTAGGTCTTCAGTTGTGGCTCAAGAAATTATGGACTTATTGTACTAGAAGATATTTCTGCGAAGATTTCATACTTAGAAACACTTTTTGTATTACTATGTGAATGAGAAAGCAGTTAGTTTTAAGGAATGGTTCATGGTATATTTTTAGTGTCCATGAAGTCATTTGGACCAACAAACAATATAGATCAAAGCCCTTCAAATTTGTTTTAAGAGGACCACAAATAGGGTGGTTATATCACTGGTTCAGATGCCATTTCCATTCTACTCTGATAGTTCTCTTCCTAAGCTAAACTCTTCTGTTGTTGAATTCATCCTTAGCATGCTTTCTCCATTGTCACAAAGGCCATTTTGCTGGAGGCTTTTCTTGTTTCTCCCCATACATACCTGAACAATAGTAGAGAGTTAGTCCTTATATACAGTTGCATATATATGGTTAGTGTTCCTTGTCATCTTGAAAGAATATTGCATCATGTAGGAGGAGCACTTTTGAGCATGCTAATAGGTGAGTTATCATCTTGGTTGCTTCTGTACCAGCTGCAGTAGGGAATGTGAGTGGCTCCATTCCAGTTCTGGAATCCCAGTCTAAATAAGCAGATAAAAGGAGGGTACAGCATTTTCACTCATTGCTGTCTACTTTTTGATTGTGGTTGTCATGTGGTCAGCTGCTACATCATCTTGCTGCCTTGATTTCCTCACCCAGATAGATTGTGTACAATACACTTGAGATGTAAGCCAGAATGTGTTCTTTATCCTTTGTCAGAACATTTTATCAAAGCAACAGGAAAATACACTAAAACAATATATTCACAAAATTTTCTATATCTTAACCAAAAAAAAAAAAAAAAAAAAAAAAAACCAGAAAAATTCAATTACGAAATGGTGTGAGCTCTCCATTACACATCACCTGGAAATTCATGTTAATTCACATCAGCCTTACCCTTTACTCCTTTGATAAAATCTGAGCTGTGAGGGAAAAAAAAATGAGTGACTGTCTTCACATTCTAGAGAAAAGTTTATTTCATTTGTTCGCAAGTAGGTCATTTTATTTCTATTTTCTTATATATTACTGTTTTTGATGAAATAAAAAACTACACAAATTGATATTTATGAGTGGCTATAAATACATTTTTATTAGAACCTGCCATGCTCATTCGTTTGTATGGCTGCTTTCAAATGCCAAAGGTAGTAGGATTGATTGTGAAACAGACACTGTGACCTTCAAAGCCTAAAATATTTCTTAGCACAACTCTTAATATCAACCGGGTTTCACATGAATTTGCATGCAAACACACACACACACACACATACACACATACACACACACACACACAAAGAAAATAGGATTTCCACAACTCAGAGAAGTCCCAAGCATTGAAATAGAATGAGCCATCATTTGCCTAACTTGGTGGATGTCAACAAATTGAGATTTTAACCACATTTAATTTTATAAATTATTGGCTTAATACACTAACAATAATTTTCAACTGTTACTACAATTTATTTCTATACTGTCTGTGACTCAGATTTTAAGCAGTGACTCCTTGTTCTCATTTCCCTGTACCTCTCGCAAACTTCAAAAAATGTTGACTATTCTTCATAATTAGTATAATTGAAACCAAATAATTGTGTCTGACTTCTCTTGATTTAATGTTTTTGTTGTTTGTATTAGAATGGTACCAGTGTAAAATGTTGACACCCATTGAAGTTCTTGTCCATCCATAGATTCTTAGTTCTTCATCTACTGATGGGCAGTTCCCTGGCTCACATTTTAACTCACAAGGATTATGTTCTTAACAACATTGGTGTGTAAGTGTCCAAGGCACTTGCTGTCTTCCTTTTATACATATACATATAAATAAAATCTCAGTATTCTGTGCCAGTGCTTTATTTTATTTGTTTTCTTCAATGGTATCAAAGGCTTTTAAAATTTTATTTTGGGAATTAAGATGAGTACAACAACTCTTCCTTTTCTTTGTTCTCTCCAAATCTTCCCATACACTACTCCTTACACTCATTCAAATTCATGGCCCCCTTTTCACTGTTACATGCATGTATGTATAGATGTATGTATGAATATATGTATACATTCATATTCCTAAATATAACCTCTTCAGTCCATTATAATGTTATTTGTACGTATGCAGGAAAACCAGTTGGTGTGGTCTGCCCTGGCAAGGGCTGTCTCTCTACTCCCAGCTTCCTTCTTTATGTAGGGTTGAATCCTAGTTGGCTTTTCCTCTACCAATTGGGTGAGTCTATTGGGATCATCTTTGTTTGCCTTACATTGGGGCACTCATACTGATAAGGCATTGTGGGTTTAGCTTCTGATATTCTATTTTCAGAAACTTATGAACTACTTATCCTATTGACTATGTAATTTCACATTTCTGTCTATGGTATGGAAAATCCCCAAATCTCTATATTATAGCCAAACACCTTGCATTGTCTGGCTCATTTATTTATCTTTTAGTGCTATAATTATACCTTACTTTCAATATGAAGAGGTAACTTACTGTAGTTTTTGTTTGTATTTTCAAAATTGATAATACACGAAGGAAATGGTTCATGAGCACAGGATGCTATCACCCATTGTTATGGTTTACTCCATCCCTCTCATTTTCTTTACTTTATCTCCTTTCCTTCTCTCCCTCTTCTTCTCTGCATTTAAATCATTTCTACCTCTCACTTTTCTTTATTTCCCTTTTCTCTTGCCTTTTTGAAGCATACAGGAAGATAAGGAATAGCTCTGATAACCCAGGGCTTTGTTCTTACCATACTCAATGCACTCTCTGAAGTCCTGTGCCTTCTAGGTGAGGATTATTGTTCAGAGACATCTCTCTTTGTTTATAAGTTTAATCTCTTAACAATTTTTCACATGGGCTTAAAAGAAATATCTTTACTATTTGCTTAGATGTACCTTGTACCAGAATACTGTATTACAGGATTTTTTAAAAAAGATATTGATATTGTTAAGCAAACAATGATATTTCTACATTTTCAATACTTACTTTAAAAATATAAGAAGTTATATTTTGTATGTATTTTAAGAATAAAAATAAACTTGTCACTTCTTTTTCATTTTCATATTTCTGAATTATACATTTTCATTTCGGGGCATCTTTGATTTTGTGTGTTTGCTTGGCTAGTTATTCTGGTGGAGACATGTAGTCCAGCACAAAGAATGTTAAATCAGAAATATTGTAAGTTCATAATATTATATAGCAAGTGCTACATAATTCATCACAGGGCATTCTGGGCTTCATGGTAAGATTTTATCTCAAAATTTAAAGCATACAAGAGAGTAGGGTTTTTTGTTTGTTTGTTTTTAAATTCTGGGTTGTTGTTGCTGCTAATATTCCATCAGAATTTCATTTTAAAATTCCATTTACCCCATTCATTTCTTAATGTCAACAATGTATCATTAGTGTACTTTTATTTGCCTTCATGTTATGACTTGCATCAAAATGCCTTTTGTCATATCTTGTTTGCCCCTGACTGTTGACATATGTAAAGAAGGACCTATCTGAGAGGTGATCAGGCTGCTGCCACAGAAGAGCCTGGCTTTAGCAGGGCTTTTGGCCAGCTCTACTCTCTTCATTCTCAACATCTACCTTTGCTAACATGCCAAGATCTTGCCATATTGCTGAAGGGCTCCCTGCCATTCTCACAGATGGGTTCAGATAATGGGGTTAGGCAATAATGTGTCAAAATCAAATGAAGTCATTAGAAATTATTGCCAACAGATGTTCATGAATTTCTGTAAAATGAATTGACCTGCCCAATGTGGGTTGCTGAAAATATCATGGGTCAATGTGCATAAGATTTTCTGCAAAATGATATGCTTTAGGCATTTCCAATATGAACGTTCAGTAATAAAAATAATTTGAGATATTAGAATTATAATAAAAATATTTGTTGGGGATCTGCCTTATGATATTTTTCATTGAAAATGCATTTCAAATGCCTCTCATTGTTAAGCATTAATTTCCAACAAATATTTTTATTCATTCATTAATATCTGCTTATATATATTTAATTATCAACTCTGGACTACATGTATCATGAAAAACTGATAGTCATTGCTCTAAAGTAATTCACATAATTTATAGAAGTTTGGGGCATTTTGAATGACTGAATATAGTATTGAATACTAGAAAACTGAAAATTTCAGAAATTCATATGTGATAGTAGTGTATGTTTGATGAAATGCATATGTGATAGTGTTAGTACAGGTCTGAAGAAATGCATGTTTAATAGTTGTGATACATGTCTGAAGAAAATGCATATATTATAGTGGTAGTACGTGTTTGATGACCTTGTTTTGATGGCCTCTTATTTGTGTATCTACAAATGAAAAGAGCATCACAAGTAATTTGGAGGAACTGAGAATGGTACTTTCTTAGGAATTCGTAAATACTACGAAGTTAGCAATTTATTAAATAGAAAAAATAAATAATCCTGGTTGCTTTTATCTCTGGAAGAAAAAAATGCTCTCAATGATTATATATATGGTAGATATAGATATAAAGTTAGCTTGATCCCTAGTATGACCCAACATTTTTTCCCTTTCTCTTCTAAGGATCGAAAATCAAATGCTAAAAACAATTAGATTGTCTGGGATGGATAAATCTGTGATTTACTATGAAAATAAAAAATTTTAACATATATCCAAAATATTTTACATTTCCTAGGGGATAAATTGACATGTAATCAGGTAAACTGCCTCAGTTTACCAAGACTAATCCCAATATCCAGGCCTTTCTCAGATATTTGTTTAACACTGTTGTCTAAGTAATCCACAATGTTGAATCATATGCTTGAATTTAGTATATTTGAAGCAAACATTTCCTTTTTTCCATGCTTTTCTTGTATATTAAATTCTAAACCTAATGTGACATTCTAATGCATCTGAAGGAGAAATTTGAAGAAAGACACAGTAAATAGTATGTATGTCTATGACTTATGAAATTCTCTTGATATCTCAGGTATTTTCGTATATCCTGAAGACGATTAATATCATGTATGACTGTTTTATAGCAAATGAAATTTAGACGGAAATAAAATGACAATAAAACTTAGCTGCTTGTGAAAATGGATCCCCATTTCTGGCACAAAAGGATACAAGTGTTTAATAGGCCATGGTGAACCATTATGTGGTCATAACAGAAAATTGCTGGAGAGAACAGACTGATATTACTCTCTGGGTTCACATGTATGCTTTCATCAAGAAGGAGGCAGGCCAAAAATATTCAACAAAAATTAGAGACACTTCCTTTAAAAGGAACCAAAGAAGAAGATGAAAACCCTTTAAGGCATCAACCCTACACAATAACCTGCAGGATACAGAAATGCAGAGAAGGAAAAATAAACTTCCCAAGAGAGGAGGATACCAATTGGTTATACATTAACAAATGGACAGATATGAAAATATACGTATTACTACCATTATATTGGCTTGTCAGGGTTGTTTTTGTATTTAGGATTATTTGTGTATATGCATATACATGCGTGTGTGTAACAACAACTAAAGAGAAAAGAGGCCTCGAATTTGAAAGACACTAAGGATGGGCATGTGGGAGACTGTGGAGGGAGGAAAGGGAAGGCAAAAATGATTTACTTATAGGATAATATTAAATATAGATGAAAGAGCTTAAAAATATAAATCCCAGATTTAAATAGACAACAGTAACCAGAAGACAAAAACTAGAAATAATACAGGTTTGGTTATTTTTCATTTTGGATATTTTTTGATTAAATAGATATATAATCTTAAACTATCTTATTTCAGGTTTTGATTCTATACTATCTACATGTAAGGCATGAAACTACTCCTAGGGCTATCTATAGAATAAATGATATTTTGAGTTTGGGCCCCCACCTACTGACAAACACATTGTGACATAGCAACTAATATCTAATAAGAGAATATTACACTTTTTATCTAACTCTACTGATATGCTTGGCACTGCTCACTTCACTATTTCAATAATTTGACTGGCTTTAATCTTTGTTTATATTTTGCTGAATTGTGAGTAAATATAATCCTATATGAGATATATTAATGTTTTGCTGTATATAACTTTAAAGAATATATATATATATATATATATATATATATATATATATATATATACTGGTTTTTAAATATAAAAATTATTTCACATTTTAAAAAATATATTTTATTTGAAACAGGATTAAATAATTGCCTCCTTTTTTCTCCCCCAGGTACACTTCCTCAAGTATCTCACATGTCATCCTCACGTCTTGATTTATTACTAAATATAAATATATGTCCATTACTGTTGTTTGTGTGTACATAGTTTCAGGGCTGACAACTATACACTGAGCAACCAATAAGATCCTGAACTTTGAAAAAGAGTTCTGTGTACTATATATCATCATTTGTAGACTTATTTAACAGATTGTATTTAGCATTCTCTTTAGACTCACAAGCAAATGAGTGTGCCTGTTCCTGAGGATTTGTCTTCTTTTTCCCCTTTGATGCTCATCTTTCAACAGGCTCCAGTCCTCCCTTGTCACCCTATGTTTAAATTCTCTGCAAGCCAACATCTGTGCTTGCTACTGTGACCACACAACTCCCAGCATACTTTCAGGTTTTCTTTCTTGATTTTGCCATTTTTAAGAACTTAATGTAGAAATCACCACTTTGCTTTCTATTGTGCGCATATATAGCTTGAGGAAGATGACAAGGGAGAAAGAAAAAAAAACCTCTCAGAAACAGCTCAGAAAATGAATAAATAAAAAGCAGAGATGCAAACAATTGTTTTATGTAATCTGCTTTGGAATTCAGTGCAGTGCAAGGCTTGCTTCTGTCAAAGGGAATTTGAAAATGGAGCGAATACAGAGCTGTGTGTGTTGTCTAAGTACAGAGGAAAACTTGAGAATACTTTATTCCTAGCTGCAAAATACTTGAGTTCAAATGCTTTCTAATTGTCTCCAAATTCAGTGATTTGAGGCAACCCAATGATCCCCATTGGAGCCTTGGCTTTTTCATGTGTTATGTGTCAAGGTAAATCCCCCTTATCAGATAAAAGAGATCACGAAGAAGGCCAAAAAGAATCTTTGGGCTGTAATCGGGGCTAGGGAAGCTGAAGTTGTACTTGTAAACTCTGGGCTCTGCCTCCCCTTGCAGATACCATTTTAGGTCACTACTCATTACATACATCATCTTATTTAATCCTTAACACTAAGTAGTAGATGCACTTGATACCAACATTTGAGATTGGATAAGTGAAAACTCAAATAAATTAAACATGATAAAGAGCACCCACTTTGTAAAAAAAGAAAGATTTCACCTTAGTTTTGCCTTACCCTAAAAAACTTTTGCTTTTCACCATAAAGCATGCATCATATTATAAAAAAAGCCAGTCACCATAGTTACAATATCAACTGAATTGCTTGATTTCTGAAAGCAACATTATCACATTCATAGAACTAGAAAATTTAAACCACCTGAATCGAAAACACTTCAAATTCTACATAAGACTATACTAACTGCAGATATCAAACTGTCCTCAGCATTTGATTGGAGAACAGTTTTGCCTTTAGCTGTCATTTGATAGTATCTTAAGATATATATTACATATATATTCTGCATTATTCTTGCAGTATGAATTATTCTGAAAATTCATGAAAATGTTCATGAGCATTTCTTGTTGAATATCATCCTTTGAATTTTCCACTTACTCAAAAATACTGTAAGTTCCAATTATGTAGAAAGCACTGCTTATCATCTTGCAGGCTTATCAATGAACAAAAATATATGAAAGATATTTTAATTTACATTATAATCTATGAAGGAGATAGGCTAAGAAACTGAAAGTTTACTGTTCTTTTTGAGGGTAGATTTTGTAATCAACATCAAAGATATGAAAACATGGTTATGGGTTAAGAAGAGGAGTATGATTTGAGAGACTTTTCTCTTACTGATGATGTGATAAAGGGTCATTTTCATCAAAGATAAAACTGAGAAATTCACTAAAAAAAAACTATACCATAATTACAGCTACAGGACTGGATAGCATAGACAGTAATAATGGTAGTATTGAATCACTAGGGCATCAAAGGCCACCACAGTTGGAAAAAGGATACAAAAGATCCATACAAGTCAGAGTTTACATAGATAAGCATGCAGAGACTCAGGGAGTTCTGGGCAGAGAAATAGAATGATGTTCTGATTTCATGTATGTTTCTTAATAACTGTTTAACTGCTGTGTATTTTGGTTCACTTTTTCCATGCATTCCCACTCACTTTTCAAATATATTCTGTTGATGCCACTTCTGTTCTTTTGTTCTTCTTTATTGTTTCTGGACCCACAGTAAGACAGAATATCATATCAACTTGGCATGATTTCTCTTTCATTCAGGTACACTTAAGGATGTATGGAACTACTGAAACCTTAGGGGTTATAATATCATGTGATTTTTGTTGTTGATGTTGTTGTTGAGGACCATCGGTATGATAGCTCTGTAGGATTGTTGGTTGTTTCTCTTCTTTGGAAGTTTGTATGGTGACTTCTGGTACCATATAAGCTAATACTTAGGGAGAAATTATTCAGATCAATCCCTGGTCAGGAGCCTCTGAGCCCTGTGACTGAAGTGCTTTGTGTCATAAGAAATAAGCACTAATCTTCTGTTTCTGGTTGGAAACCAGGTACTACAAATAGCAGGTAATATTTTAGGAGTCTCCTGTACAACTAGGGTTGGGATATTCATTTGGTAAACTTTGGCTCTTGGACATTGAATTGTCAGTCCAGTTGAGAAAATTCCTAAACAGACATAGAATTCCTTATGATCATGCATGTTATAAATCTAGCCAAAAACCCAAAGAAAATAGAGGCCATGGATCTTTGAGGAAAACCTATAACAATCACATTAGTAAAAGAACAGAATCTCTAATTATAATATGAATATTTGTTATTATACAAACAGATAGTAGACACTTTCATGAATCTTTAAAGAAACTTCTCTTTGTAACAGGTGGAGACAGACAAACCACATCCAACCAAATTGCAGAGTCCTGTGGTCCAGTTACAAAAGAAATATCTGTAATATATCTAAAATCTAGATATAACCCTTCATTTAAGAGCTAGAGAACATTGTGGAAGAGGGAATGATCCTGATGATCAGGAATTTTATTGTGAGGCTGTTTCCTAATAACAGAAGGCACACCCATAAAAATCTCACCAGAGTAATTTCCTACAAAAGTTCAACAAACCATAGACACTCCAAAGTGCACACAGGAAAGACCACAAAGCTTCAACCCTAAACAAAGAAATATAGGTAACTAAAGAGTGTGAGAGTGGGAGAAATAGTCTTTTCCAGGGAATAACACCAGCTGGCTATAAAATACCGTGTGGTCAACCATGAAAACATACATATGAGTAACATTATATAAAACAAACAGGTTATATTTATTAAAAATTGTGTATAAGTGTATGTATATAAAAAAATAGTGGAAAAAAGTCATGAATTTGAAAGAGAATATGAAATGGTATATGAGAGTGTTTGGAGTGAGGAGTGGTTGTAGAAAATGATGTAATTAATCTCCAAAATAAAGGAGATAATTTCCAAAAAGTTCCTCTCCATTGAAAAATGGAAAAAATAATTTAAGAATATGGTGAAAAAAAATGAGCTATAGAACTAAACAGAGCATTCACAACAGAGGAATTTTGAATGGCCAAGAAGCACTTAAAGAAATGTTAAAAGAACCTAGTGATTAGAGCAATACAAATCAAAATGACCTTGATATTCCACATTACAGCAATCAGAATGACTAAGATCAAAAACTCAGGTGACAGCAAATGTTGGCAAGCATGTGAAGAAAGAGGAACATGCCTCCATTGCTGGTGGGATTGCAAACTTGTAGAAACACTCTGGAAATCAATCTGGAGGTTACTCAGAAAATTTGAAATACATCTACCTGACGACCCAGCTATACCACTGTTAGGCATATACCCAAAACATGGCCCACTATACCACAGAGGCACATGTGCCATTATGTTCATATAAGTCTTATTTGTGATAGCCAGAAGCTGGAAACAGCCCAGATGTCCCACAATGGAAAAATGGATACAAAAAATGTGGCTCATTTACACAATGATATTAATTCAGGTATTAATAATGAGGACATCATAAGTTTTTAGACAAATGGATGAAACATATGAGCCTGAGTTAGGTAACTCAGACCTAAAAGGACATGCATGGTATGTACTCACTAATAAGTGAATATTAACCATAAAACTCCAGAACACCCAGTATACAACCAACAGAAGCTTAACAAGCTGAAAGGCCTAAATGGGATACCACATGGGATGCAGAAGAAGGCAATCATGGGGGGCAGCAAGAGGGAGGTATCTGAGTAGAAGAGAAGACAAGAAGGAGAAAGGGGGGACACATTCAGGCATTGGGGATGGAGAACATGAGTGAAGACCTGAGGGTCAGCAAACTGAATGGAAACAGACAACCTCAAGAGGTAGGCAGGAGGACTCTCTAGAACATACCAGAGACCTGGGAGGTAAGAGACTCTTATGAATCAGATGGAGGGACCTTAGATGAAATGCCCAACATTGGGGAGAGGAAACTTATAGAGTCCACCTCTATTAGAAAGACAGGGCATCACGTAGAAGGATGGGGTTGCCATCTTTCAGTCAAAAATTCTGACCCACTATTGTTCCTGTCTGAAAGAACTGCAGTGACAAAAAAATGGAGAGAAGCCTGAGGGAAAGGAGGTGCAGTGACAGGCCCAAATTGGGATCCAGCTCAACGGGAAGATCCATTGCCTGACACTATTACTGATGCTACGGTGTACTTACAGACAGAAGCCTAATATGGAGGTTTTCCAAGGGACCCAACAAGCGGCTGAAAGTGTCAGATGCAGATTTATAACCAATGAATGGATGGAAGCTGGAGACCACTGTGGTTGAATTATGTAAAGGCTGGAAGAAGCTGAGAAGGAGAGCAACCCATAGGGGAAGACCAGCAGTTTCAACTAACCTGGACCCCGAGATCTTTCAGAAACTGAGCCAACAACCAGGCAGAAGACACCAACTGCAATGATGCACCAACACATATACAGCAGAGGACTACTTGGTATGGCCTCTGTGAGTGAAGATGCATCTAACTTTTGAGAGATTTGAAGCCCTAAGGAGCTGGGAGGTCTGGTGGGGTTGGCGGTGGTGCATTTGGACATCCTCTTGGAGATGGGGTGAGGAAGAATGAGATGAGGAACTGTAGGACGGCAGACAGGAGGGGGATAATGACTGGACTGTAAAAAAAAGAGATTAAATAATAATAAAAAAATGACCAAAGTCACACGAAACAAATATATGCTGTTCAATAATAATTTAAAAGAAATCCTTGGATAATATTTACTTCCACAGTAGAGAAATGATAGAGACTTTTATGCTTACTTAATAATTTTGCATTTATGTATATTTTATAGATGAGTATCATATGATGTAATAAAATGATGTAATAACAACATCCATGAAAAAAAAAAAAGACTTTCCTACTAAGCGGTAACAATTTTATGGGCATCTACTGCTTTACTTGTGATACTACATACAAATTGAGGAGGGTGAGAATTTTAAATAGTTATATCAAATTAAAATTAACATTGAATTTTTATCTAGCAACTTTCATAATGTTTCCTTTGAAATACTAGATAATTATATACTCTCTAATATTTACTGAGTATTCTGAGGTTTAAGGATTAAAATTTACAAATATTGTAGATATTCATTATACAAATTGAATGAATATGCAAAAAATGAAAAAGAACTAATTCATTTTACTATCATATGTTTTAACTGAGGTTAATGAAAATTGTAAAACAGTATTCTATTCCAGATATAAAAAATAAGATTTTATTCAAAGTTAGACTTTAACAATAGTATCTCCAACATGAAACTCGCAAATTAAAATCAAAGCTCCTTGCTATCAGGAACAAGTTATTAGATCATTAATTTGTTTAATGGTTAGTGGAAAACTAATTGTGACATTTGTTGTGTTATTGGACAGCCAATTTCAGTCTAACCTAATGAAAACTTAATTTGACATAAGTGCTGGTATCTTTAATGTTCATGTTAGGTGAACTAATTCTAATCTCATTGTAGCCATTTTCTGTAACAGTCATAATTTTATTGTAAAATCTCCATTTCTAAATAGCTTATATTCTTTTTGTCTCCCTAAACAATGATCATTCTTTTTTCATTGTGAAATATCTTAAATTTGTGTCAAACATATATGGTTGTGGTAGATAGATTTTCCTGTCATCTGCCAACTCCAGTATGTATTGGACTAATCTTTCAGTTATGAGATTTTATTCAATAATTTGCAGAGAAAGATAGCATTTCAGTCTTTGGAAATCTCAGTGGCATTAAGGAACTTTAATGCTAGACATAACATGGAATGGATATTTTAATCATGTGTAGGTATTAATCTGAAATTTGAAGAATATATTGGTAAAGGTTTAGCTTTTAAAAGAACACTATACATCTAGGTACTGGTGGTGTCAGTGGTGTCAGTGTTATTGTTGTTGTTGCTGGTGGTGGTGGTGTAGATGTATATGTGTATACGTATGTATATGTGCACACATATATTTCTTTGTATTTAGTCCTTACAGATTTTGGTAAAATGAGGTTGAAGACATTGGTATGCTCAAGATTTATGAAAGAATTTTTATATTGATTCTGATAAAAAAATCAGACAGTTTGATAGAAGAGCTCATTGCGTCTGTGTGTCTTCTCTAACTATGTATATGATGTACTAAAGAAAGTATTCTAGATTTCTGACACCTAGAGCTTCATAGTTATTCTGTTACTTCAATTAGCTTTGAAGGAACCATTTCTTCTATCTGTACTCCCACTTTCTACCTACTTTATATATCCTATCCAAAAAAAATCCTAATTCATATTTGCTATAGCCGAAGTTGGTCATTTTTCTGCTGAAGGAGAAAAGCAGAGTTACACTTCTCAAACTGTTCCCTGCTGTGTGACTTCTCCACACTTTGCTCATCCGTCAGGTGCCAGTTTAAGCACTTGCTCTTTAGCAGTCACTGGATTTTCTTACCACTCCATTCAAGATGATTATCATAGTTATACTCTGTCACTGCAGGTGCATAACATTTTCAATGTATGGTCCTTTTTTTTTTAAGTGCATTCATCATTTTTATCTTTGCAAAACAAAGAGCTGTGAAACAGAGCACCTTTAAAAGCAATCACAGATTAATTTCTCAATTCTGAACACTGGCACATTTGTCTAAGCTAATCTGTGAATTTGTTGGCTTGCTGTTCCTAGGCATGCCTCCTCTCTAGATGTCATTAGTTCACCTGGAAGATAGTCCAAAGTGTCAATGTTATTGCAGTTCTACAGGATTATTTCTTTTGTGCAATGACAGAGTAATCTGGCTACCTTCACATCTAAAGGGATCTGAAGGCAGAAGGAAGGTCTAGAGCTAATGCTTAATTCTTACCAAGTAACATCTTTCATATTACCAACCCAAAGTAAATGTTAAATGAGGGATTAAACATCATACAATAATAAAATGAGCTAAAGTATTAGGGCTATTGTTTAAACACACCTTTCTCACAAACACACACACACACACACACAGTTACACACATACACACACAGTTACATACATAGACACACATGAGACCATACTTTGACATTCCAACAGGTTTTTTAAAAATTCTTCTCACACTACAGGAAGTACCTTTTGTGCAACATATTCAGTGATTATGTATCATTATTGACTACATTGTCTATCCACATTTAGAATACACCTACAGATACATATATTATTTCTTTATTTCTCCTTTTCTTGATTTCTCTGGTCATTTGGAATAATCATTTAACAACAATATCTCTGAGTAGCTATTATCTGAACTGAACCATTGCTTCTAGATACTAAATACTTTTTCATTCCTCTACTTATGTCACACAGGAGATGCTCTTCTTGTCATCCCTGTCATGGGCTCTGTATGCATTCCACATAACATCTCTTTCCAATTTATTTATAAGATTCCAGAATTAAAGAATATTTTTCCAAATATGACCTTGTCATAGTAGGACCACTTCTGAAATGCCCAGGAGCAACGCTAACTTGGCAGTTTCAACAAAACCTGTGTAAATTATTGGAGAGCACAAAGTGAAAGGAGCTGTAGTAAGGATAAGTTCTGATGAAGACTTTCTTTTCTTTTAATAATCCCAAGCTTTATTCTTCTACCACTATATGCAGTAAATATACACATATGTATGTATATACATATGCATATATACATTTATATATATATAAAACATATGATCCCCATGATGAAATTATATTGATGATAATTTATGTCTTTGAAAAAGTACATTGAAGTAATTTGAATAAATTAACAAGAAGCCATTTATTTATCCCAAACCAAACGTCACAGGTTTCTTAGAGTTTCCAGAAAATATAGTAGTTAAAAATCAATGTATGTGTACATTTCATGAATCTTTCTTGCATTTTTTATGTAACTTGTTCCAGTAATCATTACAGGATGATCTAGAATCAGAACTTTGGTATGTACAATTCATTAATCAACTACATAAAGGCTCAGGTTTGCAATTCAAAAGATTATCATGAACTTCGAATTGCTTTGGAAGAGCTGCATGAGGAAAAACATGGGGTTGGGATAGTGAAGCTTAGAACTGGTAGCTGGAGTATATTTTATTTTCTGTTGGGTTGTCGTTGTGCCTAAACACAGCCGTGGAAAAGTCAGTGTGACGATGTGAACTCTTCTTCCTTTGTAAGAAGAGAGCAGGCACTTTAAACAGACATTTTAAAAAGCGAATAAAACTCTATTGATTAGGAAAATACATTTTAAAAATATGATATGGCATGTCATTTCTTGGTTAGATGTGTTAACTTAATGAATTCTACACATTAAATATGTGACAATATTTCTGCTTCTAACAAATCTTAAAATTTATATTATTTTTGTATTGCAATTTAAATTATTAGGTTTTTCAGTAATTATTCCTTTCCATAGATTGTAGCCAGAGTTTTCCTAAAGCCATGTTGTTCACATAGTTCATTTGAGAGTTTGGATAGTCACTTTTGGATTTATCATCAAAGAAATATCTAGAGATGGAATTTGATGCAGTAAGATAATATTTTAAATAATGTAAACAAAATATCCAACTCCATTTCATACCAACAGGGAAGTGAAGGATGTCACATATCCCTATATCTAATGATCTTTTCCCTGCCTCATAGGCAAGTCTCTTCAAAATATAATGCTTTATGCTTTCTACAAATCTATTCCACACAGTTAAAATTTTACCTGTTTAAAATAAAGTTCATCCTAAAAGAAGACTAACTCCCATTCCTGAAGAATCTGTCAATTGCAAATAGCTTGAATGAAAGAGAATAGTAAGTTCATCCTGTAATCATCACTCTGAAAGCAGCACTTTTTGAAAATAATATGAACGTGGTACCTTCCAACAGTGAACAAATATATAAGATAAACACTAGATTTAAGTAAGTATATCAACTAAAATTCTGGGTCAGTTTTATTCTAAAACTAAATGGTAAATAGTAAATGTTGTATGAGTCATCAAATGAAGAGGAGTTTGCTTGGAGGATGTTGAAATCTCCAGTGGCCTGACCTTCTGAATCCTCGCCATCTCCAAGTTATTTGCTCGTCATATCCAGCTTAGATTTTGATCTTTATGTTTGTGGTTCCTAGGTATGCACTTCTTGCTCTTCTATGCAGTTTTAGTCCTGTGCTGATTCATTTTATAGAGATTTCTAAGGAATGTTTGTATCTTCTGAGATATAAAGGGTATTGTCTAATTTATTCCTTAGACATCAACAAAAGTCTACACTGTATAACTTATATTTTGAAAACTTCCTGTATGGTTAGAACTTTAATTCAAATGTGAATAAGCTTTGGATCTGCTGTGAGATGCATTGTATTCTACATTTTATTTAGGTTCTGAACAGACTTATTTTACAACAGAGAGATATCTTTTTCCCTCCACATTAAGGACAATGACTGTATTGCATTCCATTTAGTGTGACTTTTGTTACTTACCTATTTGTCTTGTACTTCTCCAGGTCTTGTCTATATCTTTAGTTCCATCCACATTTTCTACTATAGACATAATAAGACATTTTGCAGAATGTTTCAAGGTTCTAATTTCTCTCCAATAAATTTTAAGTTATTTGTTGACTTTAATTGTTGAATAATTACTTTTCAATGTAGTCATCACATCACCAAAATTCACTTTCCAAAGAATCATAACTATCGCAAAGGCTGAGGTACTATTTGGAGCAAAAACACAACTCTGTGACTAAATTTTTTATAATTTTCATAACCTTAGATAAATTTTTCTTCCCCAACAGCAAGAATATTAGGTAGTTTATTTTGTAAATGTGATTAAAGCATTTAACATCCTCGAGGCTGAAAGGATATCTCAGAGTTTAAGAGCACCTGCTGTTCTTGCCGAGGAACTGGATTTGTCTCATACCATCCAGGGTGCTTGTTACCACCTATAACTCTAGCTCCAGAGTATTTTATGCCTTCTTAGTTTCTAATGGCAATGAACTCAGCTCCATATGTACCGTAACACTTAAGACATATGTCCATTGAATGTCTTTACAAGCAACATATGGACTCTTATATAAAGGTGAGTTCTGTTGACTCAAAACAGTGAACAGTTAGGAGTCTAGGGAGAATGACTGAGGGAAACATAATGCCTGTTGAAGGTAGGATTGGCTTATCCCTACGGATAACACAGAAAGTTGTTGCAGGAAATATTTAAAAAGATAGAATATATGGCACATGTTCCTGCATTATGCCCTGTTTCTCTCATCCCCGGTGGTCTGGCCAGCCATGCACTGATGAGCAATGGCCTGACATGCTTTTAGTTCATAGAGCTCTGGCTCAGAGCTCCATGATCTCTCCACCTAGCTCACTAGGTTCCCACTGGCAGGTCACTACCATGCCAGCTCCATGCTTCAATACCCCCACAGCCTCTGTGGTGCACATCAGGCAAACCTACACTTTGCTGCTATACCTTTCTCTCTTGAACACATACGAGATGCTGAGTGAAGGAAAACACAACACAAGCTTAGTTCAGAAACAATGATAACTCAATTTCTGGGTGTGTAAACTAAAACCTAATCTTGTAAACCTTATCAAAGTCTGATTCCTCTGGTGGAGAATCGTTGCAGATCTGGCATGATACCAAGAGACTCCACTAGCTAAACCTGACCTACTACATGCTGTCCCTGTTCCAAACGGCACCTTTCCCTCTCTCTCTCTCTCTCTCTCTCTCTCTCTCTCTCTCTCTCTCTCTCCTCCTTCTCTCTTCTCCTCTCCAACCCTGGAGTCTCTCTCAGTACCCAGTGATTGGCTCCTTTATTTATCAGGTGATTGGTTCACAAGAAGTGACAGGTGTAACTCACTCCTTGTCTGAAGCCCTTCACATGAGGGCAGAATTAGCAGAACACAAGAAACCCCAGGACTATCCACAACAGAAAGTCCTTATGTTGTTGTAAAGAACAAGTGTCATCTTTCATAAGAATGTGTTTTATTAACTAAGAAACAATGGTATGAATTTAGGGGGAAAAGTCTGGGACAAACAAAATATGCTGAGGGATTCAAGAGAAGATTTCCCCAACAGATGATAAAAAGATTACTCTGTTAGAAACTACATATTTTCCCAGCATTCTGAGTGGAATACAGGTAAGCATCTCCTTCCTATGATAAGCCTGTGTGTTTAACATTCCTAGCTTCTTTGGTGCTTATCTGTATGTACAAGAACCTCTTGCCCTCCATGGTCTCATTCATATTATTTCCCTTTTACTGTGCAAAATCAGCATTATTTAGCAGAAACCAACCCTATATCATTATGAATCATTTTGTTTTTAATTTCTATTTAAATTTTATACCAAGTCCTTATACTCATTCTTTCCCCTAATCCCTTCTCCTTCCACATTTTCATTTACCACTTAGTATTTTATTAACATTGCTTTAACTTTATGTTTTCCAAGTCTTATTTTTTTTACATGTAATGCCACATTTTAAAATTAATATAAGTGAACTTGTTTGTAGACTACAAAGATTTCTGTATCTTCAAAATCTCTCCATCTTAAATTTAGAAGAGAAAATCATGGTTGTAAATTTGCTTAAATGTCACAAACAAGTTACAAATCTATATCTGGGGTCTGTAGAGATGCTTTAACACTAAAAAGCACAGTGCTCTTCCAGATAAGCTGAAGAATTTGGGTCTGAGCATCTATATTGGTATTTTATAACATCCTGGAATTCTGACTCCCTCTACTGGTCTCCATGGGCAACTGCTCACATGTGGTATATACCGACAAAGGCTCAATTCAGTGAAAAGTCATACACATTGATGATTTCAGAAATTGGGAATTAGAAAGTTGATGGGGAGGGAAAAGTATGATAAAAACAATAAAATAATACATAAATAGATATAATTATCTCTTGTTTCTCATTATTACAGTAAATCACATTAAAAAATAAATTTCCAGTTTTATGTGGAGGTCTTTGATTCACTTGGTCTTGAGCTTTGTTAAAAGAGATAAAAATGGTTCTATTTCCATTCTTCTATATGCCAACTGCCCCTTGAACCAGCACCATTTGTTGAACATGCTGTCTTTTTCCATTGAATAGTTTTGCCTTCATCAACGATCAGGTAACCATAGGTGTGCGGGGTTATTTCTGGATCTTCAATTCTATTCCATTGATCTACCTACCTGTCTCTTTACCAATACCATGTGGTTTTTATCACTTATTGCTCTGTAGTACAGACTGAGGTCAGGGATGGTGATTCCCCCTCATGTTCTTTATTGTTGAGAGCAGTTTTTGCTATCTTGGGTTTTTTTTTTATTCCAGATGAAGTTGAAAATTGCTCTTTCTATCTCTGAGAATAATTGATTTGGAATTTTGATGGAAATTGCATTGAATCTGTAGATTGCTTTTGGTAAGATGGGTACCTCTCTAAAAGAAATGCAGGGGCGAAGAGTGGAGCAGAGACTGAAGGAAAGATCATCTAGAGACCATCCCACCTAGGGATCCATCCCATCTACAGACACCAAACACAGAGACTATTGCTGATGCCAAGAAGCACTTGCTAAGAGGAGCTTGGTAAAGCTGTCCCCGAGGGGCTCTGCCAGAGCCTGATCATTACAGATGCGGATACTCGCTGCAAACAATCAGACTGAGCACTAAAATACCACTGGAAGAGTTAGGGGAAGGACTGCAGGAGCTGAAGCAGATTGCAACCCCATAGGAAGAAAAAAATATCAACTAATCTGAGGCCTCAGATACCCCTGGGACAGCAACCAAAGAGTACATATCAAGGGACCCATGGCTCCAGCTGCATATGTAGCAGAGGATTGCTTTATCTGGCATCAATGGGAGGGAGGCCCTTGGTCCTGTGGAGGCTGGATGCCCCTGTGTAGGGGGATGCTAGGGTGGTGAGATGGGAGTTGGTGGGTAGGGAGCACCCTCATAGAGGCAGGGGGAAGAAATGGGATAGGAGTTTGCTTAGGAGAAACTGGAAAGGGGGATAGCATTTGAAATATAAATAAATAAAATAACCTATAACAATTTTGAAAAAGAAATAAATTTCCAAATTTATTGTTTAAAATTCAAACTAAACTATTGTAGTCACCGTCAACTACATTCTAAACATTGCTCTATGTATCTTGTAAGCATAATGTTTTTATTACAACAAATACTATGGTAAAACAGATTTTTAAGCTCACCTTAGGTCATATATCTATGTTGTAAGATATATCAACCTTTACCTAGTTGATATTAAATACAAAATTCCACATTCTACAATGTATTTATTCATGCTCTTATGAATTCTGTTTCCCTTGCATGTCCAATACTCCTGAGAATAGAGATTAATGGATGTTTCCTAGTCAGGCTGATAAGGTTTACTGTCCTTGGGATAAAATCTCATGTCAGATCAATAACATCTTAGGTTCAAAAGACATTGAGAACATTAACATTCTCAAGGTGCTAAATCCTTGTTCTAGGGGAAGAGACAAAATATTCTAAATGACACTATGCAGGTTCACAGCACTAAAACATACAAGTGTGAAATACAGATTCTCAGCCTTGGGAAAGCCATGGAAGTTTTTCACTTTTATACTTTTTCTCCTGGGCACAGACTATCTTACAGTGTGATTGCTGCATGTGTTGATTTAGAAGGCAGAAACAGTAGCTTAGTTGTTTCAGAAAGAAAAGAATGGTTTGAGATAGAATGTCAGGGCAGACTTTATTTGAATTTCTATGGTAGCTGGTGTGAAAAAATACATATATATAAATATACCAATACATATCTAAATGAAGCAATCGTTCTGTGTTTGTGCCAACAGCCTGTATGCCATCTTCATCTTGCTCTCTTCTCCTTCATATGTTTAGAATTATCTGTACTCTGTGACCTACTATCTTTCCTATCTTTTTGTCTGTGAACATTCCTCACTATCAAGTTTCTAAAATTTAGTAACATTTTCAAGGTTACTAAATCTTTACCTTTGTTGAACATAATTTTATCTATCTTAATTGATCTTTAAAAAGTTTGATTACACATCCTATCTATTCCTGGTGATTTATAGCATTCACTTTCACCCTTCCCTATTCTGTGGTTTGTATGATCATCTGGAAAGGTTTCTCCAGTGCTGAGCAATGCTTAACTCAGTCATTTCTCCACAGAGCACATCATCATTGGCTTCCATATCACCACAAGCCTGATTTCTTCCTTTTTTCTGCTTAACTCTTCATTCGTCTTTTATTATTGCTCTTAAGGTACTCTCACATATATTTAATTACTTTGTCATGTATTAATTGGTATATTTCTATTTTAATGTATCCTTTTACCCTGAATAATCTTACTTGTTTTTTGTAACATTCTATGATAAATTTCAACATTTCTATACTTACTCTGTCTCCTTTCTACAAATTAATTCTAGTTAATATTATAGTTGATAAACCCAAAAATATGTACATTATGCAAGTATATTCTAAAAATCAAATAGTTATTTGTACTACATATCTTATTCTTATAAATACTTCATAAAAGCCCTTCATTTAGTTTTCTCATTTTTGTCATCTATCAAATTGTCATCAATCTTCAATCACCATTTTCTAATAACCAATATAAAAAATAATTTTCAAAAGAAAAGTCATCAAAATTATTTCTTATTGCCTGTGAACTTGCAAGCAAAGTTTGAATTTATTCTGTTTATGTTGCGTCAACATATACTTGAGGATCTCATAGCACAGATGTTCAATTAGAGAACATCAGACTGGATGTTCTCATGTTGAAAACAATAAAGTACAACTCATATCATTTGAAAACCAGACAATAGTTGACTTGTGAGTTTATTTTCAACATTTTGTAATCTGGAGGACTGACTTTTAGAGATTGGATATGGTCACATACTGGTCCTCAGGCCATATTGGAACATCTAGCAAGTCAGAATTCAAAAATATATTAATAAATATTATAACACATACATAAAATTATAACACTATTTACCCATGTAACTTGTCAAATAGCAAAATTGACAAGCTTAAGCATACTTAAAAAAGATGTCATATCTACTGGTCAGTAAAGACAATTCCAAGAGTTCCTAGGCTTGTAACTGTTCTGGTGTTAGAAGATTCAAGAACATATGATATCCACTTTGATTAGTCAATATCTCAGCTTCTACTACAATGAATCAGAATGAAGTACTTTGAGTACTGACACTCCAAAGGACCCAACAAGCAGCTGAAAGAGTCAGATGCAGATATTTACACCCAACCAATGGACAGAAGAAGCTGCTGACCCCTGTGGTTGAATTAGGGAAAGGCTGAACGAAGCTGAGGAGAAGGGTAACATTTCAGGAGGACCAGCAGTCTCAATTAACCTGGACCACTGAGAACTCTCAAGCAATGGGCCATCAAACAAGCAACATACACCAACTTCTATGAGGCTTTCAACACATATACAGCAGAGAGCTGCTGGGTCTGTGTTCAATTCATAGATGATGTACATAACCCTCAAAAGACTGGAGGCTCCAGGGAGTTTAAAGGTCAGGTGGAGTGGGGGGTGAGAACATCTTCATGGAGACAAGGGGTGGGGAAGAGATGTGGGGTGGGAAACAGTCAGAAGGTGGACCTGGGGGGGAATAATATCTGGAGTGTAAAATAAACAATATTTTCTTTAGTACTTTTGAATGTCCCATGAGGAATGCTTAGACGAAAGAATCAGAAACATGGATTAAACCCCTTTGTTTTCTGAATTTTGAGTAGTTTAGTCTGTCAGAATTTTATATTTATCTAGATGGAGTAAATATCTTTCAGCATCCAGACACAACTCCACCAAAGCTGTTTCACAGAATATCTTCAGTGACTTACTGATGTTTGGATCTAGGAGTCTCAGATCTTAATTGAAGGAATTTGTTTTCTCAACCATGAAGGATTCTCTCTTCAAGGTACATATCTTCAATTTTTGAAAATAATTCCAATAATATAATAGTAAGCAATGGTTTTATAAGACATCCAAATTTGGCATCCAAATACATGGAGGATATTGACTACATTTGTTTCTAACAGTAGACATCAAATACAACATCACTTCATTACATTGAAGGAAGGTGGATTATTTTTGTCAGTAAATTTATTCAGAAGAAATGAAGACATAGTTTGAGTGAAGATAATTATTTCACTGCTATCTGCTAAAGGTGCTTACGACAGTGAAGTTATAAAAATGCATGTAGAATATCATCAATTCAATTGACAGTTATTGATATAGACATTTACTGGTGACTTCTTCATGTGAATTTTGGTGCTAGATTTGGGACAAAATGAAGAATAGAAACTGTTTCTTCTCTCAAGGAGATTTGATTCAAGTGAGGTGCTATTAGTATTTTATCGTATCACATTTATTCATAATGCCTTTAAACACCTAGCAGATCTCTTGCTATATTCATTACTCTTTTTTCATAAAAAACATGTTCCTCAGTTGTTTATAATAGCTTAGTAATAACAGCCATTAATTGAGAATTTAGTGGCCCTTTAATTATTCACCTAATTGAACTATGGCACTAATTCAAACGATTTTATCCACCTTAAATAAATTATATTCAGAAGAGTCTAAAATAATTATAAAAATCAAAGGTATGCATGTTGTGGATATAAGTAAGAATGCTTAGTCTTGAATGCCCATATTGCTTAAGGTTTTGCTTACATCTCTTTCTTCTGACTTTTTGCTATTCCTTGTGATACCACTATAATGGAGACAGATACTTCTTGTTTTGTATAGGTGTGTAGTGCTAGTATATAATGTTAGTGTATAGGTTAATAGCATAAGAAATAGTCACAAAGCTTATCTTAATTATAGCTTTTAAGTAACCTTGATATAAGAGTAATTTTTCTATTGTATTCTCTTGGATTTTGATTTTTCAAGTCATGATTTCTTTATGAGTGCATGGGTGTCTAAGTTATTGTTCTATTGTTGTGAGGAGATACCATGACCAAGGCAATTCTTAAGAGGAAAAAAGCAAAACAAAAGAAAACATTGAATTTGGGTCTTACTTACAGTGTGAAAGGTTTAGTCGATTATCATTATGGCAGGGAGTTGAATGCAAGAAGGCACTGAAGTAGCTGAAAAGAGCTATATACTGATTTCTAGAGAGAAGGAGAGAGAGAGAGAGAGAGAGAGAGAGAGAGAGAGAGAGACTCTTGAAAGCTCAAATCTCCCCACCTTATACATCTCTTCCATCAAAGCCACATCTCCTAATCCTTTTTGACTAAGTCTATTCTTATTCAAAACTTCTCACTGTGTAAGTGCAATTTGATTTGTGGCTGAACATTAGCTCTGAAATTATTGATGTGTAGAAGCTATAGTGAGGTTCCAAACACATATTTTAATCTCTAGTAGAGGAAAAATGATGTTCTCCCGATATGATATTCTTTCCAGTTTCTGTAGGTTGTGTTCTATTTGCCATGTCCTCAATGGAATGATGCATATTTTACCATCTGATTTGAAGCAGGAAAGGACTTGGATGACTTCAAATATCCCTTTGATATTACCTGTTTCCTGAGTTGGTTCTGTTTCTTTAATGGGGTAAAAAAAAGAGTGGCCATTGCTTTAGAGAGTAAATAGGACACACCTAAGAAGGACAGGTAAATGGATAGAACTAGCGAATATTATCCTGAGTGAGTTAACTCAGTAGCAAAAGAATATGCATGGTATGGACTCACTTATAAGTGGGTATTAGCCATAAAATACAGGTACCATGTTATACTTCAGAGACCTAGAGAAGATAAATGAGAAAGAAAGCTCAATCGAGGAAGCTTGAATCTCACTAAGAATAGGGAATAAAATAGTTATAAAAGGCAGATGGAGGGAGGAGTATGGAGAGGGGAATGGGGCGCTTCAGGATCAGGTGTAGGGATGAGCAGGAGAGATAGCTAAATGGCTATGAAAATGAATGGAGATCTGCAACTGATGGGGTTGTGGAGGTAGGGGGCATCTCTAGAAGGAGACATGGCTTGGGACAAGGAAGGCACCTAAGAGTCTATGGGAATAACTGTAGCTGTGAGTCACTACATCGGGGATATGGAATCTAAAAAGGGCACCTCCTGCATCCAGACAGGAATCCAAATGGAGTGATAGACACACTAACTCACCCACAAAACTTTCAATCCAAAATTTATCCTCTCTACAATAATGCAGGCACATGGGGTAGGGAGCAGAGGCTGAGGGAATGGCCATCCAATAACTGGCCCAAATTGATACCCATCCTATGGGCAACTACCAATTCCTAAGACTGTTAATGATAGTCTTTTATGTTTGCAGACAGGAGCATGTTGTGCTTTGAGATGCTCAACCCAGCAGCTGACTCAGACAGATACATACCCACAGCCTAACAGTAGATGGAGCTTGGGGATTTTCACAAAAGATTAAGTTTAAGGATTGTGGTTCCAGAAGGGGATAGGAACTTCACAGAAAGACCAGCACAGTAAACTAACCTGTACCTTTAGGGCTTTCAGAGTTTGAACCACCAACCAAAGAATATACACAGGCTGGACCATAGGCATCCCCACTCATATGTAGCAAAGATGCAGCTTGATCTTCATATGGGTTCTGAACAACTGGAGCAGAAGCTCTCCCAAAATTCTTACCAGTTGTATAAAGTTTTGCTAGCCGGGCTGCCTTATGTAGCCTCAGTGGGAGAGAAAGCGCCTAGCATTGCAGAGAATTGAAGTGCCAAAGTTGGGGGTATACCCATGGGATACCATTATATGCCCAGTAGAAAAGGGGGAGGGGCAAGATTGTGGGAGGTGGATTACCGGGAGAAGTCAGAGAGCAGAATGTAAAGTCAATAAGTAAAAAATATATTAAATTAAATTAAAACAGGAATATGAAAAAAATTTAAAAAAAGATGAAAGAAAGAAAGAAAGAGAAAGAGCATTGAAGTCTTTATGCCTTCATAGATAATAAATTTAAACCACCCAAACCAGATTTTACTGTAGTGAGTTTTCTACTTTGATGTAGACTATTGAGCCATTAGTTCTTACCATTCATTCAGTTAAAAAATAAAATAAACACATCAGCAACAACAACTACAAGCAACAAAGAAGTATCACAAATGATTGTACCTACTTTGCAAAGACTGGTTTTATAACCATCTTGAATATAGATATTTTAAAGTAAAACCCTTTAGATGTATTTCAAAACCTATTTCCATTAAAATCTAATTATTATTAATATAAAAGGCTAAATATTTCTAGTAACTCCTCTTCACAGAATAATGAAGTTAACCCTATTTTTAGTACTAACCAAGGGTAGTTTTTTGGAGGAGGAATTATTTTTATTGAGAATTTGGCCACTAAGATATTTGCCATATGCAATTAGATGCACTCACTCACCAATAATGAATAGCTCTAACTGCACTTAGTGGATTATTTTCTCAAGACATGAATTTAGTGAATAAAGAAGTTAGAGAGATATGTGGTAGTTGAAGGATGAAAATGGAGATAGATGTGGCCATAATTCATTGTATTTATGTATGAAATTCTCAAAAAATAAGGAAAATCAATAAATATTGCCTCTAAAAGAGAGATATATTGCATTCAAAATTATAAATATGACCTTTCTTTTTTAAGAAAATCCTTCAATTATGTGTTTATTCAATTTCATAATAAAATATTCAAAGACATATTTAGGAAATATTCAAAGAACTTTAATAAGGTAGACATATATTTTTATTTCAGTATACAATTACTTTAACAATATCAACAACAAAATAAAGTAGAATGCCATCCTGAAATGTAGTGTCTTCCAAGAATGACATATGAAAGATTAATAGCAGACGTCACAAAGTCAGTGGGCAGAGCTTTCAAAGATGCTAGGGCAATCACTATCGCTTCCTGGTAAACATCTCTTCCTTACTCCTCCTTTACTGTTTCTTCTCTTCTTGCTATATTTTTCTAGACAGAAACCCATGCTTCTGCACTTTATTTAAAATGACATAGATATTTTTTATTGGATATTTTCTTTACATTTCAAATGTTATCTCCTTTCCCAGTTTCTGCTCCGGAACCCCCCATCCCAACCCCCTCCCCGTGCTTCTATGAGGGTGCTCACCCACCCACCTAGCCACTCCTACCTCCCTGCCCTGGCATTCCCCTACACTGGGACATAGAGCTTTCACAGGACGAAGGGCCTCGTCTCCCATTGACGCCCGACAAGGCCATCTTCTGCTACACATGTGGCTGACGCCATTGGTCCCTCCATGTGTACTCTTTGGTTGGTGGTTTAGTCTCTGGAAGCTCTGGGGAGTGGTGTCTGGTTGGTTGATATTGTTGTTCTTCCTATGGGGTTGCAAACCCCTTCAGCTTCTTAAGTTCTTTCTCTAACTCCTCCATTGGGGACCCTGTGCTCAGTCCAATGGTTGGCTATAAGCATCTACCGCTGTATTTGTCAGGTTCTGGCAGAGCCTCAGGAGACAGATATGTCAGGCTCCTGTCAGCAAGTACTTCTTGGCATCCACAATAATGGTTTTTGTTTTTGTTTCAAAATCAGTGAGGTAAAGTTTGAATAGGTTTGGCCACCATAGACTCATGTGCTCGAATGTTTGGCTCAGAGGAATGGGCACTATTAGAAGATGTGGATTTGTTGGAGTAGGTTTGCCTCGGAGAAGTGCATCACTGTGGGAGGAGGCTTTGAAATATTCTACACTCATGCTCCCTACAGTGTGGAAATTTTGTCTCTTCCTGGGTGCCTGTGGAAAGCAGTCTCCTGCTGCTGCTTTCAGGTCAAGATGTAGAATTCTCAACTCCTCTAGCACTATGTCTGCCTGGATGCTGCCATGCTTCTCCCATGATAATAATGTACTGAACCTCTAAAAGAATAAGCCAGCCCTAGTTTAATGGTTTCCTTTATCAGAGTTGCTTTGGTCATGATGTCTCTTCACAGCAAATACAAAACAAAACAAAACAAAACAAAAGCAAAACAACAAAAACAATGACAGAAAACAAAACAAAACAAATAAAACAAAAAACAAAACAAAAATCAACTAAGACAATCAGTAACAGATTCAATCTCTCTCTCTCTCTCTCTCTCTCTCTCTCTCTCTCTCTCTCTCACACACACACACACACACACACACACACCCTTGCTTCTTTATACATAATTTCCAGGAGACCAAAGCCATAAGACTCTAATTCAACATGAGATCATTTTGACACAGTTATCATATCAAATTAAAAAGACCTAGAGATTTGGAAGCACACATAAATTATATGCCATTAAATTTTTCCCAAGGTTAATTGTTATCTGCGTTGACTGGCAAACAGAAGAATGCACACATCAAATATAGACGACTCATTTTATGTTTAGATAGGCAATGTCTATTCTTATTCTGCTAAAGACTGCACCTAAGTGGCACCATCACTTTCTGGTGACCAAGAGAAATATTGGAATAAAGCAGCAAATTCTAATTTGCTTTTATTGAAAATGTAGTTTCTTTTTCTCTTTCCTGATTTCACTTGGATGATATTTTTTTACACTGTGAAATATAGTAACTAATTAGCATTTTAAATACAATTTTCAATTTTAGAAAAAAGTTCTAGCTTCTATTAAAAAGTCATCAAAGCCCAGGTTTCTGCGTTGGTAATTAAACACTGTTATAGAGCACCAATGTTCATAGTACTGTCTCAGTGACTATGAGTGTGTGGATGCCTGTTTATACCCAGGATCAGCTTCAAGTTGATTACAGTAATCTTACATTAAATATTATCATCCCCCCCCGCAAGGAATCACTTTGCAAGGTAAAATTGATTCTTAAATCTCCAGAGCTATGTGAGATACACCTTAATATAAATCACATTGAATTTCAAATTTCTATAGTCTTTTATAGTCACTTAGCACACAAATAAAATACTAAACAATACCTGTGATTATTCAGTTTGCCATTTTCACCTATACTTGAAAACTTCACACTCTGTTTGTGTGTGTGGTATGTGTGTGTGTGTGTGTGTGTGTGTGTGTGTGTGTGTGAATAATACAACAGTAGAAAACAGTAAAAATGTACAATAATATAATTCATTGGCATTAGAAAGTACTCAATTAGCACTACCCAATTTTATGTTTCAGACAATCCTGTATAACTTTTACAACCAGTGTTTAGAGTATTCATGTCATGTTTCATAACATAATACTCTCCTCATGTCCAGAACATCAGATTCACACAAAAACACCTTATTTAGTTACCCAATGTCAGATGTGAAAACATGGTTAATGTGAACAAGTGGCCAATAAATTATTTTTGAATAATACATAGCAATGCTCACAGAACCCTTCAAGTGATAGGTTAGAAGAAAACTGTAGAAATGAGGAAATATGATAATTCATTATTATTTCTTTCTAAAGCTTCATTGCATTTTTCCTGTATATGTTTTTTAAATGTCTACTTTAAAAAGACTATGCTCCCATTTGTTGACTGTGGCCAATAATACATTTTAGACACCAGGACTGTTGCTTGTTTTGTCTTCCTATCTGTGTCTTGTTCCTAAACTTGAATTGTACCAAAATCCTTAGTGGTGCTATCAAATATAGTAAGTGTTGAAAAGCATTGAGCTAAAAGCTAATGCTTGGATGCAAATCTGCTTTTCCACTCCTACATTCAGACACCTTTATTGAACATCCTGAAAATCAAGCAATAACCCAGCATCCCAGTGCTTTTGAGTATGTGTGTGACATAAATAGTAATGAAAAGAACCGTGAGCTAACTTACCTTCAGAACCATAACACCTGACACACATAAGAAAAGTACTAAGCATGCATACTTAAGTGTACATATGTGTATGTATTCATGTAGATATGTAATTAAAGATTCTCTGCAATAATTCTATTTTCTCCTATCTTCAAATGGCAATGCTGTTTTCTCCCTGATTCAGATGATGTGTACGAGTGAGATTATTCTGTATTGTGCTTCTTTCTAATTGCCTGAATTGTCCCTGAAGGGAGCCATTAGCACAGCAAAATTGGAGAATGTGAAATGCACCATTAGCTGCTAATAATGCATGGAGATGCAGTTTTAGGACTCACTGAAGAGATGAGTAAATTTTGTAATTGGTCCCACCTTTTATCCTCAGAACTTTATAGCTTTACAACACTGAATCTTATTAACCAGAGAGGAAATTGTCTTAAACAGCAAGAAAGAAAGGAACATGCACTCATCCCTGTCCATCACCACCCACAAGAGCTACATAGAAGATGTTAACAGTAGAAAATAATGTCTAGTTGTAGCGCTTTATATAACTGTCTGTCATTGCTGTCTTCTTATCCAGTTCTTGCTCATTTGGTGTACTCACCAGGTTCTTATCAATGACAACCGTGGAAGAAGAAGAGATAAATATTCAGATACTACATGAATTAACTACTTATAATATTTTAACAACATTTATTTCTGATTTATGAACCACATGGATGCCAGGGCCCTTGGCATGGTTTTACTGGTTATACTAGATTCTTTGTTTCCATATATTTTTTGCTTTTTGTTTTTCTTTGTTTTAGAAACTACTTCTTTTTAAACATCTAAACAAATGTTTCTGTGGCTTTGATGATTACCATATCAAACTTTTTATGTCAAACTTAGGACAATTTCCATCCTAACATTATTAAATTTACCTTTTGTATAACAGGTAATTCTGTATCTTCAATTCTCTAAAGTCTATTTAATTTTGAAAAAAATAGTATTTTCAATATTTTGCAAATATTTGGTTATACATACCTAGTTCATCCATCTTTAATGTTTATTTATTTTATGAGTATGGAGATTTTTGTCTGCCTATATGTCTATGTACCATGTGTGCAAACTGCCAAAAGAGGAGACACTATGTCCATTCTGGAAATCAAACTTGGGCCATCTGCAAAGAAGCCAGAGTCTTTAAACACCATTTTTCCAGACCCAGTCCAGGTTTTGTTATGGTTAATTTTTATTTATTAATTATTATTAATTTGGGGGGAAATTAGCATTGTTGCCTTTGTCATTAATTAATTGATTAATTAATTTTACATCCCAATAAAAGCCCCTTCTAATCTCCACCAAGTACCCTCACTCCTGCTTGGCTACAGGAAAGTTCCACTTCAGGACCCTTATTCCCCATTGTTAGGAGTCTCAGCTAGAGTCATGCTCACAGACACATTGGGCCCTCCCCAATCCCAGGTCTCTGACATAACCTAGAGATTTACTCACTACTGGCTCACCTCTGTTTTCCATTCCTGTTGTGGATAGCCCTGGGCTGTTTGTAATCTGCAAATTCTGCGCTCCTGTGAGGGGCTTCAGACAAGGAGAGAGTTACACCTGTGATTTGTGAAACAATCCCCTAATGAATAAAGGAGCCAATCACTGGGTGCAGAAGGGAGACTTGTGGGTTGGAGAAGGGAAGAGAGGAAGCAGGGGAGAGATAAAGCCCTTTTGGAACACGGACAGCATGTAGGTAAGATGTAGCTACTAGAGTCTCCTGGTATGGTGGATCAACAAGGATTCGCCAGCAGAGGAAGCAGACTTTAATAAGGTTTACAAGATTAGGTTCTAGTTGTTCTGCCCAGAGATTGAGATACTATTGTTTCTGAGGTAAGTTTGTCTTGTGTTTTCCTTCACGAGGCAGCTCGTCTGGGTTCCAGAGAGAAAGGTACAGCGGCAAAGTGTGGGTTTGTCTGATATGCACCACACAGGCCTTGGGCGTATTGAGGCTTGGGGTTGGCATGGTAGTTGACATGCCAGTGGGAACCTAGTGAGCTGGGTGGAGAGATCATGGAGCTCTGACTCAGAGCTCCATGAGATAAAGCAGGTCTGCCATTGCCTGCCAGTGCATGGCTGGCTAGCCCGACAGGGATGAAAGAACCAGGGCGTAGTGTGGGAACATGTGCTATATCCATTCTTTTTTAATACTTCCTGCAGCACATTCCCTCTATCCCCTGTATTCAGTACACCTGATCCCCCTGCCCAACTCCCCTCCAACACCCTCTCCCGCCCAGTTTCTTCCCTCCATCTCTCTCCAATATCTACTTTATTTGCCCTTCTGAGAAAGATTAAACCATCCATCATCTCATGCACTCTCCTTTTTTTTTTTTTTCTTTTTTTTTGGCTTCTTCAGGTCTGTGGATTATAGCATGGTTATCTGTCCTTTACAGATAATAGCAATTTATAAGTGAGTACATACCATGCATGTCCTTTTGGTTCTGGGTGACCTTACTCAGGATGATATTCTCAAGTTCCATCCATTTGCCTTTCATATGCTATTCATGATGTCATTGTTTTTAATAGCTGAGTAGTATTCCATTCTGTAGATGTACCACAATTTCTTTATCCATTCTGCTGTTGAAGGACATCTGGGTTGTTTCCAGTTGCTGACTGTTATGAGTAAAGCTGATATGAAAATTATTATTTCAGCAAGTGTTCTTATGGTATGGTAGAACATATTTTGGGTATATTCCCAGGAGTGCTATAACTGGCTCTTGATGTAGAACTATTTCCAATTTTCTGAGATATTGCTAGATTGGTTCCCTGAGTGTGAGTCCATTCAATAAAATTTCCAGGTTTTGTAATTTTTTACATTTTGTTTGACATACATTTTTGATATTCTCTTGTTGCCTTGTCAGTTATTGCTAAGTGTATAGCATGTCCTCTTGTTCAAACCTCATGCTAACAATTTTGTATACAATAATTTTTCATCAAATACACATAAGGTAAATCTACATTTTAAGAATATTTCCATATTTCCTCACTCATATTTTTCTAGAAGTTATTGTGATTACTTCTAATTTTTATAATTTTTTTCCAAGTGCTTTGAGTTTTGATGCATATTATAGACAAACTCATATACTTACCTACACACACACACACTAAAAATAACTCCAAGGCACAAAAAATTGTATCATATGAATTTTTCTTCAATTTATTTATACGTTTTTATCTACATAGGTGCTTATGTCTATTCACATGTATGTGGACACACATGTATCTGTGGATCACTCATATATTAGCATCTGGAGACTAAGAGTTATCATGAAAGAACCCTCTGCAATGATGCTTACATCATATTCTTTGAGGTAAGGTTTTAGTCAAAGACAGACCTTGCCAATATGGATAATCTTATTAGTCAGTTTGCTCTGAGCATACCAGATCTCCAGTTTACTAGGCTGGGATTACAGGAGAGCTGTTAATGCACAGCTAATCCATAAACCATAGAAATTTTAATATAGGAGTCTATGTCCAAAAAGCTAGCATTTTCAGTTAAAAATAAAGCAGAATAACCAAACTGAAAAACCCTTGTCCCTGGATATTTAAAAAAAAAAAAATCAGAAAAGCTTAATATATTAACACAAAACCTATAATTTTACTGAGAGCCTTTATTAAATTAATGCCACAATGCTAAATTAAAAGAAAATGACCATTTATATTCATAAACCACAAAGGATCACAACCAGTGAATCAGAAAGTAGATCATGTTTATTCTTTCTCTATGTTTATTGGTGACATAACTTATTAAATTCTTTTTCTATGCAAAATCTATTCTCAGAATAATTGTTATTATTTAAGTTAAAATCTATGAATCAATTTATTTACATAGATGATACTATCAGCCATTCATCTGTCATTGGACAGTAAGTGAACAGCACAAGGGCCAAAAATGAGGAAAAGGTATTGTTCAAGGAATGTAATTACTGAGTGAGAAGCAGATGTCAACGGTATGACTGAACTCTTCTGTGTTAACCCAAACCATGCAGACATCTGAATAGCGCATTGGTACTGTCATGCATTTATCATCTCATATGAAGTCCTATCAAACAGTTCACATGCTTCTGCAACTTCCTGGTACTTTTATTAAGATAAGTTTGAGACAGCTGGTCTACCAGAGTTTAACCATCCCAGGGATTACAAGGTACAATCCATTTTCCAGAATCTATATTCTTTTCCTTTAGAAAATTTGGAAGCATTGATGTTTATCTCTGTGTGGATTATAAAAATCGTCCAGAAAATAATGTTATTTATAAATGCAATTCATAGCCAAATACTGACTATTGCTCATTTTAAAAGATAGTCCTTCGGTTAGTTATTTATGATAAAATTTATTTCAGAAATTGCAATTTTTGGGGTTTTGTTTTTAAAGTGAAATTTCTTAAATGCACAATTCACTGATATTCATTTTATGTTAATCAAATTGAATGTATCAGGCTTAGTTTCTGGGACTGAAGAAATGGCCCAGTAGATAAAGTGTTTGCACAATAAGCATGATAATTGGCATTTGCATTCCTTTCACATATGTGAAACCACGAAAGGTATGATAAGTAAGTACCAATATTACTTCCACTCTGGAGGCTGAGACTAGTTTCTCCAGTACAAGCTTACTAGCCAGACTTAGCCAACTGGTTAGCTCTGGAATAATACAGAGACTATGCTTAATAAATAAAATGGGAAGAAATCAACAAAATACCCAAAGTCAGATTCAGGCCTCCATAAACAAGTATACACATATATATCTGTATACATGTGAACTTGTACTTACACACATATTTCTGCAATATATAGATAGATAGATAGATAGATATTCCTATAAATTGTATGTGTTGACTTAGACTCTAGAACAATTAAATTTGCTAAGATTTAGTTTCAACTTTAAGTTTCCTTTCTTCTTTTATATTTAATATCTTATTTTTGAGAATGTCTTACTCAAGTGAATATATATATATAATTTCTATTTCATAATCTCTATTAAAATCCTCTTGTATCTCCCTTCTCTCTTCTCAGCTTCACGAACCTTTCTTTAATTATTATTGTTACATAATAAGCTGCTGAATCCATTCAGTGTTGATCACATGTATATGAGTTTAGGACTAACCACTTGGAATTGGACAATTTATCAAGGGATTTATCCTTGGAGAAGACTAATTCTTCCTCTTTAAGCAGCCTTTAATTGTCTATAACTCTTTATCTAGGGGTGGGGACTTCCTTGATATTTTTCCATCCATATTGGTATATCAACTGACATCATTATGTAGGTTACCACATTTTTAATACTTAATCTCTGCATCTCCTTCATTCCTAGTGCTTGGCATAGCTGTTAAAATAAGTAATTTCTATTGTACAGAGCCTGTGTATGTAGGATGATTTGAGTCTTAGACTTTCATGTTGCATCATGAAGGAAGGCATACAATTGAAAAACATTAATGCTTGAGAGTGCATACATTTAAATTAAAAACTTCTTTGCCTCACCAACGAGGAGTTTGGTTAGGAACTGTCCACACATAGGGTGATTTTTCTGACTTGAAAAAATTCTTTCTAAATATTCTAAGTGTCCCTTGATAGAGTTGCTGAGCTAAATAACTGCAAAATTTTAGGTATTTAGGTTCCTATCTGAGGGTACACTTAAAGATTGGGTAATACTTAGGTCATGAATGGTAATTCAAAACCAACTGTGGGCTCTTAAAATTTATCATGTAAGAAAGCACATTGTGTTATGGTTTAGTAAGCTCACGTAGCTTCAGTGATGTGTCCTCTTTCTTTGGCAATCAAAGGTAATTTTCAAGATTGTAGATTTGAATGAAATTCATGTTTCTTTATTGCTTTTGCTTTAGCCTCCATTGTTTGAGCCACATACTGCCAGTTTAAAGCAAATTCAATTTTTTCTTGCCTTCTTCATAGAAATGAATTATGTTTTGTACTGCTCTCTCAGAATGTAGAAGTATTGAATGCAAACCAGTCCCAAATCATGTAGTTCTAGGGCCACTCCAAATTGACATGATAAATCATAAAGACATGAACCATTTGTCAATAATACATTTAGTTGAATCAAATTTACTCTCCCTGTAGGAGGTGCTGGATTTAAGTCATATATAACATAGACTCAATAATTTATCAAACTTTGATTTGTTTAAAATGTAATGAAACAATTCATAATAAAATTAAACAAACATTTTTGTACCTGGAAATAGTATTTTACATAAAATGTGCTGATTACAACATCACAAACACCACTATGCTGATTTTCACAGTTAAGAGTTTTGTGGCATATATTAGACACATTAAAATCAATTTAATATAACAGTTACAGTCACTTCTGATTTTAAAATGGTTAGAATTTTAACCATTCCAATGTCTACTTTTCTATCTATTGCATACTTCTTTTTAAAATAAATGATACAGGAAAATAATCGTAATTTTTTTTGTACTATCACTGAGATTTGGCTTTTTTCTCAGTCCTAACTTAACACATTGCTTAAGGAAACCCTACTCCTTAACTACCAATGTTTATTAAACCCCAGTGCAAAGAGGAAAAACTAGTACTTGCTACTTACAAAATCTAATAATTCCTTCTCTTTCATGGAGTAAATACAGCTTCATTTATAAAAGTAATGTGCAGAGAGGACTATAATTCTCAGGCTAGTGATTTGCCGTCGTTTACTCTCTCCAGCCAAAGATGTCCCAAAAAGTTAGAGGAATCACTCTAACCTAGTAGCTAAATATGCAGATATAATAATTTGGCTTTTCTGTATTGAATCCATAAACTTTCATGGTCTTAGTTTTTTTAACTTGAACTTGCTGTTTCTTTCCCATTTTCTCATGTAATACTAATCATAGTAGTGTCTGTTGAGTTAAGTTTGGTGGAAAATTAAATCACAGAACATATACTTGATCCACATCAGTTCCTCCATTGAAAGGAAATGTGGATTCTCTTAAGTCATTTTTTCAAAACCAATGTTTAAAGACTCTCATATATCATGGGGCCTTTAGTGGCCATGGATCATTAGCTGCATTATCTGTGCCTATTCTCTGCCTGAGATACATGTGCCTATTAAATGGCAGCTTTCTTAAACTTAGCTTTTTATCATATTGATTCTATCCACAAACTGGTCATTTCTCCCTTAGATTTCTGGCCAAGACCTGAGATTGTAGAATAAGATTCTGAACCCTGTTCAACTTGTCAAGGCCTGAGGCACTCTAGTTTGCTCTTGTTGTTCACCTCCTTTTGCAAAGATGAATTTCTCTTTTGCCTATCAACCAGAAATTGGCTTTCTTTAAAAACTGGATGGATTACACAGAACCACAGTAATTTCAACTAACTTACAGAATACTTCATTCCTGGGAACCTGTTGGCATATATCTGTATTAGCTCTCTATAAACATCAGAACATATGTGAAACTTGACTATGTTTACCATATACAGTGTGGTTCTTGAAAAAAGCTCGATGTTGTAGGGTGAATCATTAGGATATACATATATATATATGTATGGATATACATATATTATATCATATATATATGATCAATGTTTATATCCACTGGCTGAGGAATGCAGTAGATGATATCCCAACTTGCTTCCAACTGAAGCCAAATATAGTTAATATATTTGTAATGGATGCTGAATTTCCATTTGGTTCTCAGCAAGTCTTTATTTTCAGTCTGAGCTGGGAAGAATAAAAGATAAATCTGTAAATCTCACCTTTGGTACATTTTTGTTTCCTACAAAATTCCATTATTCTGCAGAATACCGAACATCATAGAATTTTGATCATACAAAGGTTAGAGATGCACTACTCTGTAATTTGTTTGCTACAATTTTAATTTGATGAATTCTTTCATCATTTGTATTTTTGAAAAAAATCGTCTTTGATTTGTCTAATTTAAAAATAAGTTTTATGCAATAAAATGCATATACTTACACTATGCATTTAAATATACTCTGTTTTATGTACAAATGACAGAAACTGTCACTGTCAACAATGTGACACACATACCCATTTTCCCCCAGTGCATTCAGGTTATCACTTAATACATTCACCCTCCACTTTCTTACACCCACCAGAAAATCTTGATTTTTATGTACTTCTATAAAATAGTATGTGTTCTCTTTGGCTGGGTTCTTTAGTTTAGCATACTTACTTTGAAGTATGTCTGAGTAGTGGATTAAATTACAGTTACTTGTTGTCACCACTTATGTTTTGTTCTCTCCACTTGTAGGATAGATTACAACTTGTTTCTGATGGACAGTCTGTATTAGTCTGTTCTTAGTGTTACAGTTAAGACTACAATATGTGTTCTGTACAAGCACTTGCCTTGTCCTCAGTAGTCAAAGCCAGAGTTTTGGATAATAGTGTCATCTGGTATGTGGGTTTAAATTTTTAGTAAAAGTATCCATCAGATCACTCTTCACATTATAGTGTTTTGTTTGATTTTGGTGTGTGTGTGTATGTGTGTGTGTGCTCACACACTGTGCCTTTTCTTGGGCTCTTTTCCGTCTGTTTGTTTTGTCCTGTTTTGATGTGCTGGTTATGTTTTTTGGTTTTATCTTACTGCATTTTATTTTATTATTATCACCTCAGAACCTGTTTGTTTTCTAATGTGAGACAGAGAAGACTGGATCTGGAAAGAAAGAAAGGTAGGGGGAAGCTTGGAAAATTAAAGGAAGGGGAAACCATGATCCAGACACAATATGTGAGGGAAAATACTCATTTTCAATCAAAGGAAAAAATAAAGTGCCATATTTGTGCTAAGAAACTTGCCTTTTAGTTATATCTAGATCCAGTCAACTTGGCAACCAAAATTAGTCATCACACTTGGCATCTACACAGTCCATAGGTTAAGCCTTCATGTGTAAAGCCTTGGTAGCGATATTATTCTTATCTCAGTTATGCATATTAGACAACTGAACTTTATTCAATGTGTAGGTACTGTAAAACAGCACAGTGTTGGGACTTGGAACCAAGTTTATAAATTATAATTATCATTTATTCTCTTGGGTGATTCGGATATATTATTTCAGTAAATGCATGTTTTCCACACACAACTGAGTGTTTTTTGGAGTTGTGGTTTTCTAAATATTTTCCTTCAGCGAAATACCCTCAATAAGTATTCCTGTCCTAGATGTATACATCTTGGTTGATTCTTTATCTTATCAAATGAACACTAAGTTTTACTATCACATCAAGTTACCTACAAAAGATGGCTGGTTGAATAAATTATTATTAATCTATTAGCTAGAATAGCAAAATATGTCACTTAAATGGAAGAGACTTTACATAAATATTATATAAGGTTCATAGGATGCATTTCTTAATAAAATATATGGACATGGTAGGCAATATTTTTTAAAGGAGAGGCAAAGAGAATTGATACTCATATTTTGTCCTACTTCATTCACAATCTCAAAAGTTACTCAAGTTTCCTGCTCCCACCACGTTGCCAGTTGCCCCTACAGTAGCCATCTGTGTAACAGTCAACCCAATGCCCCTGCCTCTGTGATGACACTCCTAGAAACCGGATCAGGACAACAGGAAGGGGTGCAGCAAGAAGGGGGAGAAGAAGAAGAAGAAGAAGAAGAAGAAGAAGAAGAAGAAGAAGAAGAGGAAGAGGAGGAGGAGCAGGAAGAGAAAGAGGAAGAGGAGAAGGAGGAAAGAGGGAAGAGGGAAGAGGGAAGAGAGAGAAGAAGATGATGATCATCGAGGGCAAAACTTTTGGACTAAAGAATAAGAAAAAAGCAAAGTAACAAAAGTTTATTAAGGTTGTCACTCATCAAGTGAAATTTAGTCAAGAGAATCCATTTCAGGTAGCATCAATTGAGGCTAGAAAAAAATTGGAGAAAGATTACAAAAAGAAAGAACTATGAGAACTCAAATGAGTTCCTCAAACCTGTAGCTGCTGTACAGAAAATAAGCAGTGGTGCCGATCCCAAATCTGTGGTGTGTGCACTCTTCAAACAGGAAAAATGTTCTAAAAGAGATGAAGGTAAGTTCTCTCATGACCTCACATTGGAGAAAAATGTGAAAAATGAAGTGTTTACATTGATGCAAGAGATGAAGAACTTGAAAAAGATACTTGGGATAATAGGGATTAGGAAAAGCTAGAAGAAGTAAATGAGAAGCATGGTGAAGAGGAAAGGGAAAAAACCCAAACTCAAAGAGTGTGCAGACATTTCTGTAAAGCTATTGAAAATAACACGTACTGCTGTGTTTTATTATGTCCTGGAGGTGGTGACAATTTCATGTATTGACATGTACTTCTTCCCGAAAATGTGCTAAAGGGGGACAAAAAGAAAGAAGGGAAAGAAGAGAAGATCTCATTAGATGATCTAATTGAGAGAGAACACTCTTGCCCTAGGTCTAAATCGTATAAAGATCACTCGAGAATCTTTTCTTACCTGAATGAAAAGGAAAAGACAAGAAAAGATTAGTAAACTTGAACAAGATATGGGGAGATGGAAAGCTGACATCAAATCAGGGAAAGCACCAGTGATCAGGAGTCTTGAGGCATTCGAATTTCATTCTGAGCTAGTCAGTGATGATGATGAGGAAGCAGAGGATACCTGTTACATTCATGTAACAGGTGGTGATGAGGTTGATGATTCTATGGGTATAAATGACATATATACACATATGCTTTATGCTTGTGCATCCCAAGTGATTTAGATGAGACAGGTATCACTGAGGCCAGTCTTGAAAGATTTAGCATAGATACTTAAGATAAAGATGAGAAGTGAAGCTTCTGGATTTCAGGCAGAAAATGGTGGAAGCAGTGATTTAGACAAGGACAGCAGCGAGGGAGGACAGGAAGATGGATCCATCAAAGCTATTCCTATTGATGAAAATCTTCTCTCTGGAGAAGACCTGTATGGACTGGAAGAATTAAAACACTTGATTTAGAAGAACGACAACAAACAGGTCAAGGAAGAAAATCAGGTCAACTCAATATTATCAACAGGAAAGAAACTGATGATATTGTTTTGCCACCTAGAATCTATAGGATGTTCACTTCCCCATGGTGAATCTGGAGAGATTTTGTCCTCCACAAAATGAATATTATCCCAACACCTTCTCTTCTGACTTTGATAACTCATAATATGTTCAGAGTAGTTGGTGCTAAATTAAAAACGGTTGCTACTGACGATGATTGTTGTTGCAGCTGTCCACCCATGTAGGAAATGTTAACTGCTTTTCCCACTTTTACTTTTCATTGACTGTGTGTAGTGTCCAGGAACAATGAATTCACATTTAAGATATTTGCTGTTTGATGCAGCTTTTAAGGAGTGGTTTCTTTTCTTGTGTATTTATATGTTTTAGAGAATGCCCCCAAAGTGAACACTGTACTTGCTTAAGGAAACTTCATATGTAGATTTAGTATTGTACACCTTGGGACAATGAGATGGACACTCAGAATGGGACTTGTTCAACCAGACAGGGTCAGCTACAATGCCCTATATTAAAGCTATTTAAAGTTCTCCTGTGTTTTAACAATAAATAGTAAATAAAACCCATCACACATCCAAAAAAATGTTACTCAAGAATCAAGTTCTTTATATGACACTGTCACTTGCATGATAGGCCATTGACTGTATTGTTAAGTGGTTATCCAAGAAAATGAGGATGGAACCTGAATAAATCAAAAGCAAGGGAGGTACTGAGTCTTTTACTATTTGGTTCTCTGATTCATATAAAAATTTTGTTCTGATTTTTAGGCAGCTTATATTTACTGCACAGTCACTCATCAAATAGGAAAACATCTAATGAGAAGGCTCTGAACTGCATAGTTTAGACTCTGCAGCACAAAAGTTTTGAGGAGAATGGAGCCTCAAATTCTCAGTAACAGCTCAATGGTATCTAAGTCTTAACATCAGAAACATGTCAATATTCTATCTACATGGTTAAAAGCACTTTGCCAGAGCCTTACCAATACAGATGCAGATGCTTGCAGCCAACCATAGGACTGAGCACAAGGTCCCCAATGGAGGAGTTAGGGGAAGGACTAAAGGAGCTGAAGGGGTTTGCAACCACATAGGAAAAACAATATCAACCTACCAGATTCCCCCACCCCAGAGCTCCCAGGGACTAAACCACCAACCAAGGAGTACACATGGAGGGACCCATGGCTCCAGCTGCATAATTAGCAGAGGATGGTCTTGTCTGGCATCAATAGGAGGGGAGGCTCTTGGTCCTGTGAAGGCTTGATGCCTCAGTTTAGGGAAATGCTAGGTCAGTGGGGTAGTAGCCAGTGCATGGGTGAGGGAGCACCTCTGGTGGAGGCAAGGGAAGGGCGTGGGATTGGGGTTTTTCGGAGTGGAAGCCAGGAAGTGAGATAACATTTGCAATGTAAATAAATAAAATAACTAATAAAAAATAAAAAAATACATCCATATACCCTGGAGCCCACTTAATTAACATTATTTCTGTTTATCATTATCAAGATCTCCTAAAGATGCATATTGTGGCTCAGAAAAAATATTCAGTGTTGGCTCTTAAGAAATGGCAAGAATTGGGCAGATCATCCTACAGAGATTTGAAAGGATTCGTGTGGGGTTTAAGATATTCCTTCATTGTATTTTGGCAAAAGGTACACTTTGGGAGATGGAAACAGATAAAGTGTCTCATCAAAGCTTCCTCCTTACGTTTTCTTTCTAATGTTAGTTCTAACTATTGTCTACCCATATGGTATTGGTATTTAACTAGAACAAAATTATAGTGCACTAGGCTACTTCTTTGTTGATGATGAGAGGATAAAGGAGATGATGAGGTTGTAGGGGAGAACTCAGGTCTCATCTCCAGTTTTGGAATCTTCAGTGGTGGACAATGTGAACACCCATAATAACAACATAGTGACAATACTTACGATTATGTCAGTTCCTCTGTAGGAAGTCAGAATCTCTTATATGAATTCCACAGAAATTCTTTCCCAGGGTTAGGGCACTGTTAGATGTTAGACTATGGTTGGTTTGACAACTTAGAGAACTTTTTATATTAAAACCATATTAGTGTTGGTTTGAACTGTCTACTGGAAACAACCTACAATTATCTGGGAAGAGAATCTCATTGAGAGATTTTGTACAGTAAATTGATGGCCTGTAGGCTACAGGGAACCACCTAGATTATATTATTTCTTTTGGGAGACACACCCTAAAGCTGAGACCACATTCTGGTCACACCCTAGTCAAATGGACATGGAAAAAGAAAAGTCATTGATGGTTGTGTTTATGTGGCCAGCATTTTAGCTGGTAAGTGCTCTATCTTTTGCTATTGCTGATGATCTCTTTATTGACATTAGAAATCCTCTGGGGGCATCATTTTCTCCCAATCTGTTCTCAGTGTTTCTAATATGTATTGAAGAACAGAGGTTCTCCAGACTTTCAGTGCATTACTGGGACTGAGGAAACATCCAATCCTATGGCATGAGCAATGATAGAGTTCTTGGTGTATCTGGCATGAAATAGAATTTGTTGGACTTCCTTTATTGGTTGGATACAGCACAGAGCCTTTGGGAGCAATGACCTTGATAATATCTCTCAAAGAAATGTCAGATATAAATAAGTACAGATTCTATGTGTATTCACAAGGTTAATGTTTCAAATGTTCCAGATTAAAGCTGTGTCTATAGTTACTTAATAAGAGCATAAGACATTGTACAAGTCTTTGAAAATAGGTGTTGCTTTTAAAATTTGGGGACATGTAACTATAGAGATGGTTCAATGGTTAAAATACTTCCAGTGTGAAGTTTCTTTTCTTTTATTTATTTATTTTTTGTATAGTGAATGATACATAATGAAGCTTTAACTTAAAATATGATACCATTTTTGAAGGAATTAGTTTAACAAGTAAAAGAAAATTAGGGATTGAATGTTTTTCACTTGTTTTCAAAACCTCTTTGGAATTAATGTTTTATTCATCAACTCCAGTCTGACAACAAAGAGGTTCTGTTTTCTACAAAAGTACACTGCTTCTCTCTTTGTATAATATGACCTTATTAGAGCAACAGCATATTGAATTTAAGAGTAGTTAAAAATCTCTGAAAGCTTTATTTTTTTCCACACATCTGGTCCTCCTCCCTGGCCTTTACTGTATTTGCTCCTCCTGGATGTGCATACATAATAGTTACAGGCTAGGAAATGCACATATTTGTCTTTCTGGGCCTTGGTTTCTTTGGTTTATATGTTTTCAGCCCCATCTATTTTCCTGCAAATTTCTTTTGTGTTTCTTTATAGCTGAACAAACTTCCATATTTTCATTCTCCAGCCTTCTGGCTGTGGTACTCTAGTAGATTCTATTTCTTTGTTATTTTGTGAAGAACAATGAGAAACCTGATCATGAAAAGAGCTTGCTTGTTTACTAAATATTAGTGTGCCTCTCTTTTAACTCTTGGAAAATGGGTTCTTGGCTAAGTCTTTAAATGTGTGGGATTTTTTGGTTATTTTGTTTTGTTTTGTTTTTTAATTTTAGAGTATGAAAAAGCACCTTACTGCTACTAAACAGCTTTCCTACTATCACTTAAACGTTAGGATTTAACAAAATTCAAAACTGAAAGCAACTTTCATGTAAAACTCAAACAGGATTAGAGAAGGTGTTGGTCAGCATAGCAGTGGAAGGAAAGCTGTGGCCCTTGTTGTGGTTTTGTTCTAATGCGACTGTGTTAATTCAGCTCCCAAAATTACAATGGAACCTGCATGCTGCCTAAAAGAAGCTAAGGATCCCTGCACCCAGTTGGTTTTGGTGGTAAATAACATTGCTGGTGGCCAATGGCTGTGCTGGGAAACAGAGGTGGTACTTTAGTATTTGTGGGCAAGGGACTGAGGAAGAAGGTTAATTGCCATTTCTGGGAGTGGAAGGAGGTCCAGGCTTGGGAAGTAAAGCCCAGAAAGACAGAGAGACTAGCAATGTGTAGTAGTCTGGGATCAGGGCCCTAGAGGGCTGCAGACCTTGGTCCATGGTAGCAAGGATGGAATATAGATTTTAGTAAGTAATAATTCAGGAGTATTGGAGTGGAGGCGTTAGCAATGTGGAAGTTTGTGAGTGGTCTAGCCATTGAGTAGTTTAAGGCCGTGTGTGTGTGTGTGTGTGTGTGTGTGTGTGCGCATGTGTGTCTTTCATTCAAGAATCCAGAGCATTGGGGCAGGTAATAAGGAGCAAGTGCGGCCGCCACCTGGGAGTAGAGTGGATTAGACACTAATTTATTTCATTATTGGCTCTATTTTATGGAGTTTCCATGTATAAAACAGACCTAAGAGAATAAGAAGTCATAGTAGCATAACCAGTTGCAACTAAGAAAGTAGCTTCTTCTGATAACAAGCTTTAAGGTGGGCATGAATCCCATTTAAACAGACCATTCTTCCTGATGGCATAAGAAGGCAGTGTATTTCAAGCACCTCAGTATTTGATATGGTTACTCATGCTACAGTCCAGCAGCATCCAGCACCTACAATATTAACTGCCATGGATCCTAGGCTCTTCAGGGCACTGTCACACAATGCTAAGCATGAAGCTGAACCTTCATGTATAGTAAACTAATGAACATGGTTCAGTGGAACAGATGACACAGGAAGGCTGCTTTTCTGCCCACTTCCTTTTCACATAAGCAAGCTTTGCAGATGTCTCCACAGCAGCAGTAAAACTATATGTGAACAAGTATGAGCCAAATCAATGCTTAAGAAATCATCAGCTGCCTGCTGTGTGTGGTTGGAGCTTCCTCTTTTGAGTGTGAATGATATACTTGACTTTCTGATAAGGACATTAGTGTACAAGGCTATAGACTCCCCAGGTTTCCCAAAACATCATCCTCTATTTCTGTAAGATTCTGCTATCCCTGGGATTTTTTTTGGGGGGTGGGGGGGGGAGGAACTTCTGCTTGGATACACTGTTCTTTTGGAAGTCTCTATTTCTGGACATATTATTTCTTCCATTTTATGGGTATCTTCTCAGTTCTTTAGTGATTTTGAAATTGCATAATATATTTTCCTTTAAAGATACAAGATACTTTGGCTAATTCTTGGATGTATATTCTTTTCTCTAGAGAAATAATGATAATAGAATCTGTTTGGTGTGAGTGCTGGATGTGTCTTATGAATTCTATGCTGGTCTTAAACTCACTGTATATCCAAGGGTAGCCATGAAAAGATCTTTTTGCCTCTAACTCCAAGCCACTGGGAGTAAAATTGTGCATTACTGAGTTTGTTAGCTTTTACTGATTTTAAAGGGCTGTTTAGCAAATCTGAGTAAAGTCAAAATTTCATTGTAAGTTCAAATGCTAAATAATTTACTAATTTTTAATATATAGTTATTTATTTCTCTTATCTTTTCCCTACAAATTGATGATAAATTCTGTTTTTATGTTTTTACCATTTTAGTTTATATATTCCATTATCATCCAATGAGCTACAATAATTTTTATACTGTAAAAAAATAAATTTTAAATTATTGTTCTGATTTTGTTTATCTTAAAGTACTAGACACATTTTAAAATTGGTAAATTTAGCAAAACTTAAGAAAATTTGTCACAGGAAATTCTAAAATATATGTTCCCCTTCTTCCACCCTTTCATTGGTGAACATACTGGGTGTTCCTCAGCTTTCAAGGTAATTCCCTACACTGCTTATAAAGATCAACAGATGGCCGGGCAGTGGTGGCGCATGCCTTTAATTCCAGCACTTGGGAAGCAGAGGCAGGCAGACTTCTGAGTTCGAGGCCAGCCTGGTCTACAGAGTGAGTTCCAGGACAGCCAGGGTTATACAGAGAAACCCTGTCTCCAAAAACCGAAAAAAAAAAAAAATTGACAGATGATGCATCAACATCTTGGGAATGTTTGGATTTTTAATAGAAGTCTGAGTAGGGAGGGCAGAAGATACTAACTTAAGGACATGTACTATAAAGAATGTATGCTTTAGTCAGTGTTTATCAGAGAAAATGATGACATGAACTCCAGTGATAACATGAATGAAAAGACTAGACGCAGGAGAACCATGGTATGGCTCCGGTCTCAGCTCAGTGGTCTGCAAAAGAAGAAAGCAGATATTCTGTGTAGAGAAATACAGTGTATACAGATATTTGTCTAAGGACTAAGTCAGGAGACCAATGTTTCCACTTGAAGGTAGGAGGCAGAGACATAGCTCTTACTTCCTTAAGCTTTTATTCTATTCAGACCTTAATATAATTAAATAAAACACAGCCATGTGAAGCTATAGATTTTATTTTATGTACAAGTTATGGCAATTTCAACAATGAATACTTTCACAGAGACACCTAAAAATAATGTTTTAACCACATAAATGAAGTGTCCTATGGCCCAGTAAAATTAAATTTTAATTTTAATTCTTTACCAGTTATCATTTATTTTGCATATCTTTTTACTAGACTTTAATTTTCACCTTTTAGCTCATATCTCATTTAAACAAGAAAACATACTAACAACAAAAAACACCACTGTGTGCCAGAATGTTACTTTGCACTATGTACAACAGAGTTAATAATGAGAGTAGAACAACACACCAGGACCAACCATAGCACTGTATCTATGTGAAAAGCATGGTATTAGATCAAATGTTTGAGTCATAATCAGCTAGTTGCAAGTGCTAAATTCAGTTAACAGAAACCAAAGTAGGTTTTCCCCTAGCACACCAGAAAAATTGTGTTTCCTTCTTTGTCTATTGATAGTTATTCCACTGTTGAGCAGGAAATCAAGGTACGTCTTGACCTTAATCTTCTGAGGAGGGAAGTCAGTCACTCATCCAGCTTCCAGCTCCCGCCACTCTTGAACATATTTCCCACTATATCCACCACAGCACTTAAAGGCAACCTTCTAGGAAGAAAGTGAATGGAGTATCTTTTATGAGGATAAAGGGGGGGGGGGAAGCTGTCCTGACTACCTATTGCGTGTCAGTTACTATTCTAGGATTGTTCAATCAAATACAATTTCACAAAAGCAAAATCTTTGTTGCCTTTACTTGGGTTTTATGTGTAATTGGGAAGATCAGTTGAGTGGAAACACACCTTTGATTATTCCGTTCACCTCATTCAAATGCTTTCAGCCCAAGAGTTTGTATGACCTTATTCCTATAACAGGGGTTATTAAGAGGAAAGCTAACTGGACTTATTTAGTCTTCAAATATCCAAGGAGAAGCTACCAACTCTAAGAATGAACAAATTTCTGTCCTATATTTTAAAAGATGAAGGTTTTAGGTGTTGTTTTTGTTGTTTGTGTTTTCTTTTTATTTATTCTCCTGTCATATATTACATTCTCATGGCATTTCCTTGCCTCCACTTCTATCAGCCACCCCTTCATTTTCTCCAAGATCCACTCCTCTTCCTTTACCCTTCAGAAAAGGGCAGGCCTCCCGGAGATATCAACATACATGGCTATGTAGGTTTGAGTAAGTATAGTCCCGTAACTCATGTGTTTGAATGCTTGGCACATAGGTAAAGGCACTCTAAGGAGATGTAGGCTTTTTTGAGTAGGTGTGGCCTTGTTGGAGAAAGTATGTCACTATGGGGCTAGGCATAGAGGTTTCCTATCTCAAGTTATACCCAGTGTGACACCCAGTCTACTTCTGCTGCCTACAGATCAAGATGTAGAACTCTCATCTCCTCCAGTGCCACATCTGCCCTCATGCCACTATTCTTGCCACCATGATAATAATGGAACAAACCTCTGAACTATAAGACAGACACAAATGTTTCTCTTTATAAGAGTTGCCGTGGTCATGGTGTCTCTTCACAGCACAATGACATACCAAGTTACAATAAGACTATCATATTCCCTTATATGAAGGCCGGACAAGACACTCTGATGATGGATTTAAACCCAATTTCTTGTGATGTCCAAAGACAAAGTTTGTATCTTTTAGGGCAGTTGTCCAGTTGCCCTATAAGTGGGGTGAGCTGATTGTGAGGCTATGTTGTTTCTATTCCTACCACAAAGTGAGGTAAAGTAGCATGTGTACTGGAGTTCTTCTCAATTTGTTATGAGGTTTGTGTCATTTTGTATTGTAGAAGTTGAACTCCTTAAATTAAAGCAGGTACAGACAATTTCTCAGCCATTTCTAATCCACATATAAGACCCTGTGGGTAAACATTTTGTAGTGTAAAATTCCTTGAAGGGGTTAGTATGTCACCTTCTGTACCACTGCAACTTAGAGCTTCAGTCTTCTGCTGATTGCACAGTGAGTCAAATTTAATGTCTCTCCCTGAAAGATTTAAAATCCAAAAGGACCTGGGGACAGAGCATCTGCCAAGCCTGAGGATTAACTGTGCTCTGAGGGAACTGAGGAGAAAGGTTTCACCAGGAGTGCTTAACAGGCTCAGAAACATAAACTTATTAGGGAACCTTACTCTGGTGAATATGAAAACAGCCAAAGCTTTTAATGCCATTTTGAATTATGTTCTATGAAATGTTGATACATCAACTATTCCTCATTTGCTAGTCAACAATTTGGCTGACAAGCATGTACTACATTTTTGTGTCAATCTGCTTCTGCTCTCCTGTTTCAGTCATAGGGTGACATATTGCCAGCCATTATGTTAAATGTAAACCATAAGTGCAAACTATCTTCCATTATACACAATTGGTCCTAGTGACAACATTGATATTTTTTCTTTAACTAAACTATGTAACATGTTTTACCTCACCACAAGGCTATTGTATATTTTAAGTTAAACTCTCAAATAAATCTAAGCCAATTACATGTTCCTTATAAGAACCCAAGTTTTACCATTCAAACAACTACCTTGAGCAAAATCTTTTAACCTGTAAATGACCTAAAATATTTAAGGCCATTTCAAAATTCATAATTTTAAGAAGTATTTCAAGTCATTATTTTGACATAATTTATTTGTGTTTATGCTCATACGTGTAAATTGTGCATTAGTACGTGCATGGTATGTGTGTGGTGACCAAATGACAAAATGCAGGCACAGGTTATCTCATGCTGCCATGTGGTATCTGAGGTTGAACTCAGATTGTGAAGTTTGATGGTAAGCATCTTTACCTGCTCAGCCCTCTCACTGGCCCAAGACATTTAACTACTAACATCATCTTTATTTTGCACAGAGTTAAATCAATTTTCATAGTTATAAATAGCAAACAAAAGGCAGCACAATGATCCAAAATTATGATGTAATGCGAACACTTTTGCATGTGTTTCTGCAGACAATATTCTTAAACAAGGAATGTTGTTGTTAGGGACAAATGGCAGACCCTTACCTTGCAACACTGGTTACATTTCTCAGTAACAAAAAAAACCATTTCTCCAGCTTCTGTACATATGTAAGGCTTTTCTTTTTCTAAATTGTAAATTTATATGAACAGGAGTTACGTGAGTTTTCTTCCACAATACCTTTCCATGGTCTTCTGCTTATGTTAAAGAGGGCCATTCAAAGATAACCAGGACAGGTCTTGTGAAACATTTAGTAGTGACAATGGGAGCAATATATGATATTTATGAGTTGATTATGAAACAAATAGCACTGTTAAAGTTAAAAGGCAGGATTATGTGATCAGTGATATTTGATTTCTGGTTATTTGTATCATTCATATTTATGTGGTAAGCATAAATAAACCCCTATTCAAAGGCATCTCTATAAGAACAAACAGCACTCTAGTCTACACCCAGAGAACATGAAATAGGGATAAAACTGGGCACTTCCACACATTCAGTCGAATCTACACATAATCTGTTGAAAGCGAACTTGAAGATCCCTTCCTCATAATTGGTTCAACAGAGCAAAAGGAGTCAGTTGTACTCTCTTCTTAAACCATCCCTTTCTCAGCAAAGGGCAATGTATGCCCCACTAGTATACCTAAAGCAGATCTTAACTTTTTATAAGGTTCATTGTGTTCATTTTCTTCTTTCTAGGAAACAAAATTAGTGAACCTATAAATGTATTGTCCTTGTGTGACAACTTATTAAATAGCACAAAACTGAACTTTTCTCCATTCTACATATCTTACCTGTCAATGGGCCAGCCAGTAATGTTCTGTGTTGGCCTATGACTATATATATATATATATATATATATATATATATAATTTAAAAGCACACCCTCAAGAAGATTTTATACTGTATATGTCACAGAAGCTAGATGCTAATTTTGCTTATGCACATGTCAAGTTTTTCACTGCTAATGAAGGAAAGGAGATCCTTGGGCAATATCTCCTATTCACATTAAACTGTTCTTATGAAAGACATACTAGACCATGGGTGAGACTGTAAGTTTTGATTCAGACACATCTGGACTTAACTTCTGAAATTCATACTAAGGAGTCATTTGGCTCCAGGTTATCAGTTTGCAATTTGGATAGATTCATTGACAGCAAAATCCACAAGAGAGATGTTTATAACATATAATTTCACCAGATAATGAGGATACAATTTCAGTTATATGCATGCTCATATTAGAACTAGATACAGAATGACCTTTCAAACTGGATGTATTGCCAAATAACTTATTTCAATCAGTGGTGTTGATTTAAATGCATTCATCTAAGGCATATGGTTAGCTCCATATTTTAGTTGGCTTTGTATAATTCTTGCCCTACTTTGAATTTTCCACAGATGCTGAAATGGCATTGAGATTCTTGTACAGTAGTCCCAAGGACAGGCTCTACCTCCTGCAGAGAGCTGCCTTCATCAATTAGGCTCAGCATACTGCATTGTTAATTGAATTAGATTACAGCATGGATTGAGAAAACCATATTTAGTTGTCTGCTACATCAGAATGTCTATGGCTGCAGATAAAGCAGTTTTGGCTAGCTCAAAAGTGGCTTCAGAAGATGCATCTTGTTGTCTTTAAGGAGGTCATTTATAATTCATTGGAACTGAAAATATCTCCATCTACCCACCTCAATTTAATGAAATATCTTGTTAACTAAAACAGTGGTGCCTGAAATAGCTATTGATTTCATCATTCACTTAGGGGCAAGCTCATTTCCTATGGCCAAGGATGAGGAAGGGGTTGGAATGAGACTGACAAATTGAGATATATTCTCAAGCACTAACTTTACTGATCCTTCCCAAAGCCAGATGCTTCCATTACTCAAATCAGCCAGCCACTGACATCACAGGTATTAGCAAGCAAGGAAACAGATACTGTAAAATCTTTGTATAATAGAAAACTGGATAGCTCCCAGGGTCTATGGGTCCTTGAAAAACTAAAAAACTAAAAATAAAATAAAAATTAAAAAAAAGAAAAGCAAAACTTATATCCTCTGACAAAATTAGTATGTGTTGTTGTGTGTGAAAATTAAATAGTAAGAGCTATTTGCCTTCTTTAAACATTTACAATGCTATAGGAGAGGGGAGACTGGGCATAAAATCAAGTGCATGTATGCAGTCCACATGGATGGGACTTACAGGAAGGCCTCTGATTGGGGGTATCTTATAAGCTTTGGTAGAGATGGCCCTCAAAAGCATCATTTGCTGATTTGTACTATATGTTCCAAATGATTTCAACTTGGGAGACTATATTAAATACGATTTTTCAGACTATTTAAGGAGTATATTAAGTTTCAAGGGTTGACTTAATAATACGTCAGTAACTAGATGGGTTTATATAGCATTAGGAGAAAGGAACTTTAACATCATTATGTAGGCGAGTGGAATCATATTGAGGTAAGTGAGGAAACCTTGTCCCATGACTGTCCTGGTTCCTTTCTCTTAAAAAGGTATTTTGTTTAACATTAATTAAAGAAAGTGGACTATTTACTTCTAGTAGCCATCATTGCTAATAACATTTTAGATAGAAATTATATTCATGAGACTCTTCTTAATCCATGCTGGGTCTTTGCAGGTTCGATCTTGTTCACATCTTGTACTGGTAGTCTCAGTTTCTGTGGGTTTATGAATAATACTGTGTTACCCTGTCAGGCAAATTGTAGCACTTATCAATTCTGGCTCTTTTTATCTTTCTGCAAGTCATTGAGACCTTTGGAAGTCAGGCTAGGATTTATTAAGTTGATCACTCCATGGTCTCTTATTTTCCAGACATATGTTGGTTTTGGTATGCCATCATTTAGTATAAAAATGCACTTTTTCCGATGAAGGTTCATAGATGCTTTAACCTATTGGTATACAGATAACAACTTATGTGCTATTCATTGCTATGTTCCTTTAGCAGAATAATTGTATAAGTTGCTACCCTTGGCTCTGGACTCAGTCAGTTGTGGAGTTTTGGCCAAGTAATATTACCAAACCTGTTCTACTTGTGAAACTAGCTTCAAACCCACCTGGAAAGTAGCTGGATATTCCCATAGCTTTCATGGAGTTAATTCTTGGTTCTCCTTGGCAAGCAAAGTTGCTGATTCAGCTTTTGCCTAAATGTTCACATGGTTTCCTCCCTGTGTCTACAAACATCAGCCTCAACTTCAAACTCTATTTATACTGGTGCATCTTAATAATGTCACATTAATCTGACAGTGTTTACCAAGGTCCTGTTTTCAAACAAGGTTACTTTCTTAGGTATCAAAAGTTAGTACATTAACTCATATTTGAAGGAGACAAATCCCATCTCATTATAAGGATTCAGAAGGCAGCCATTACACTGAATATGTTCAACTAACTTTCCAAAGACCTAATAAAGACAAAGGTGTTTCTGCATAAGCATGTAATTAAATGGCAAATAGAATATGAATATTATCATAATTTAAAAAATAATAACAATACATTAAAGTGGCACATCGTTTCTGAAAGTAGAGATCACAGATCAGAAACTTCAAGGTGGATTTTTAGACATATGTTAGAAGCATTCATATGTCTGAGTTACTCAAATTTTCTTGTAAAATATAGTTAAACAGGCATCATTTTTTTATGGGATCTGTTTGCCTCTTTCAGTTTAACTTGGTTGGTAATAGTGAATCTCATCCTGAGAAATTTTGTTTGTGTATGGGATATTTTGAGATGTTTGATTGCTTATTTACTTCTTCTGTAGTGTCAGCATATAAACTCTCTCTCTCTCTCAATCTACCTCGTACATACACACACACACACACACACACACACATACACACGCACACACAGCACAAAATGATTTTGTTAAGTCCCTTACCAATTATTTGTTCATCTGTTAAATCCTACCTTTTCAGTGCAGTCTTTTCCTCTCTTCAACTTTTGTCAACATTCGTTAGGTAGACATTTAATTTCTTCTCACATAAGCAAACCAATTTACTCTTTCACCAGGGAGATATTGAGTTTTTTTGTTGCTGTTATTATCCCTTAATTTATCGATCAATGAACACAAGTGAGAGCTTCACTCACTGGTTACTCAGGAAAGCCTCATCTTACTGTGTCACCCTGGGGAGCAGAGCAGGTACTTTATGAAGGCTGAGTAGATTGTTTTATGATCTCTACAAAAGTTGTCTCTTCTTGTTTATCAGCTGAATAATTTGTTTCTTCTCTTTTGTCTCCATAACTTGTTAACTCATCCTTATTGACAGGTAGTTTTCTTCAGCCTTACAGAACTACTTGGTTTTGTTTGTTTGATTGTTTGAAAGTTGATAAATATGGAGTTTTTTCAAAGTAAGTAGTGTATATTTGGAAACTGCTGTGTTTAGTACAGAGTCTACTGTAGTTATGATATGCATACATTGAAGTAATACTGGGACATTTATTAATGTATAGTATATAATATTAAAAATTCTGGCAATGTGGACAGTTATGGTAAATAAAACAAAACAAAACTACTACTAGATATATCATTAAACCTCTTTCATTTATTTTTTAAACAAGAACTGGTCCATGACCAAAACCTATAGGCTGGATAGCCCAGAGATTGAAAAACCCACCCAAGCAAAGACAATGAAATGATTTCTAATGATATTCTGTTATACTCATAGACCTGAGCCTAGCCCAATATTATCAGAGAGGCTTCATTCAGAAAATGATGAGAGACGGTGAGCAGACCCACTGCCAAATACTAGGGGTCAGGAGGAAGAAGAATTTTAGGAGCCAGAAGGGTAGAAGACACCACAAGAATGCTGCCCCCATAATCTACTAAGCAGAGCTCACTGGGGCTCACAGAGACTGAAGCGAAAATCAGGGAACCTGTATAGGTCTGAGTTAGGTCTTCTGAATATATATATGGATATGTATGCAATATATATATTGTGATTTGGTGGTTTTTGTTGTTGTTGTTGTTGTTGTTGTTGCTTTGATAGGATTCCTAGTAGGAACAGGGACTGTCTCTGACTCTTTTTTCTGCTCTTGGGATTTTTCACTCACTGGATTTCCTTTTCAAGCCTTGATATGAAGATATGTGCCTGGACTTATTGTAACTTGGTATGTCATATATAATTGATATCCCTACAAAGCCTGTTTTTTTTTTTTTTTTCTGAAGACAAATGGAGGAAGAGTGGATCTCAGGGAGATAGAAGATTGGGGGGGGGAACCTGGGAGGAGTAGAGTGAGAGGAAATTCCTTTAACGTTGTAATATATGAGAGAAAAATGTTTAGAAAAGATTACAAATACTCTAAATTTATAATCTCTTAGTTTTCCATATTTTTAAATATTATCTGAATTTTAGGTTCTGATTTTTGGGGGGAAGGGAGTAGAACATCATACAATGAGTACTGCATCTGGGTCATTCCCACCCTTTCACTCCCCAACTCCTTTCATGTTTCCTCTTCTTCCCACATCAACGACCTCATCCTCCATTATTATTAGAATGGATTTCTTTGTCCTTTTTTAACATATCATATTTATATTATATCTACATCCTACCCCTCCTAACTTTATGCTTTCTTTCTTCCTCATTTTATATTTTCAAACCCACTAAGTCCAGTAGGTGTTTTCTGTATGTGCATAGATATAAGGCCATCCACTGGAGGATAGGCAGGCAACCAACATTTTACTAAATCTCAGATGGCAACTGTCCCGCTTTCCCCCCAAAAAAACATTAATGAAGAACAGCCTCTCAGCTGGAAATGGCACTTTATGCATTTTTTCCAGTAGACCTCACTGATTTTTGACTCTTAGAATCTCTTTTCCTCCTCTTCCAAGAAATTGCCTGAGCTATGTAGGGGAGATGATATAATATAGATATCTCATTTAATGCTGAACATTATACAGCCATGTGTTCTCTGTATTTTGACTAGTTTTGAGTCTCTGTATTAACTGCAAAAAGAAATGTTTCTGATGAGGGGATTTGGGAGAATTGATTGAGTCTGTGGACACAAGTATTTACATGGCAGTTTCTGGGTTCATTTAGCAAAAGAATAGCAGTAGATTCTCTTCTAGGAACTCTTGTTCTATAAGACACTGGTAATTAATGAGGCTCAAAGCATGAGATGCCCTTCTGTAGAGTATACTTGAAGTCCAATTAGTGACATATTACTCAGTCTGATAACATTTATGCCACTATTGCTTCAATGGATATGTCCTGCTCAATTGATAATTATTGTAGACCACAGGGTTCCCAATTCGGTAAGACTATTGATGGCTTTTCTCCCTCATGAGCCTTTTAAGCACCTTCTAACTCAATGAAAGTTAAGTAGACAAAAAGAAGCCTACAAGAACCAGTGTGGTTGATCCATATCTTGGGAACAAAAAGTGTATTGTCTTCAGAAGTCACCACTTTAACCAAGTTTTGGTGGGCAACCAAGAGCAATGACAATAGCCTGTATTGTTTGACAGACATCTGTGACCCTTATAGTCAAGGACTCAAAGTGGGATTTCCCAAGACTGGTGCATGTCTTTTGTTTGTTAACATGGCTACATGGAGAGGCATTACCCCACCCCCATATGCACCTATATTTAAGAAAGTTTTAAACAGTAGGTTTCCATATGGCTTTTACAGACATCAGTATTGTTAGTTATTTTTCCTCTTACCTTTTCCTCTAACCAACTCTTTCTTCCTCATTCCCATTAAATCACCCATTATTCTCTTTCTGTATTTCATATTACCTAGCTCTTTCCCTACTTAAGGTCTTAAGCTCTTAATCCCATCCCACATGGTCCCTTTATTTCCTAGCTTCTACCAGGACTCCAAATGGAGCAAATGATTCTAAACATTTGAAGATCTACATTGGACAGAAAACATCGAATATTTGTTTGTTGTAATATGTTTTACTTTATTTGGGTAACCCAATATTTTTCAGCTGTACCAATTTACCTTGAAATATCAGTTTCCTTTTACCTAAATAATGTTCTATTGTGTATATGTATCACACCATATTTTCTTTAACTATCAGTTGATATGGTTCTTCATTTCATTACTATAGTGACTAGATCACCAGAATGTCTATACCAGTTCACACTCCCCTCCATACAGCCTTGCCAGACTTTTCTATCTTTTGCTATTTCATCTTATATATTATAATGAGGGAAAGATGAGCTCAAGAAAAAGGAAATCCAAAGTGTGGATACTTCAGTCCTACTTAGAAGGGGGAACAAAATAATAATGGGAGGTAGAGTGAGGGAGGGACCTGGGCAGGAGAGGAGGGGGCAGGAAAATGGGGGGCAGGATCAGGTGTGGGAGGAGATGGGGCAGGGGAAGAAGTACAGAGGGTCAGGAAATTGAATGAAGGTGTGTAGCAGTGGGGATGGGGAACTGGGAATAGCCCCTAGAAAGTCCCAGATGCCAGAGAAGCCAGAGTTTCCCAGGGCTCAACAGGGAGGTCATTAGCTGTTGTGGAATATATATATATATATATCTTGACCCAGCTCGATAAGTTGCCAATGGCAGGGTACTGCCACACATGCCCCATGTTACCAAATCCCGGCAGCTGGCTGGGGTGCCCTGCCACCAAATCTTTCTCTGGAACCCAGCATAGTCACCATGTGAAGGAAAACACCACACAATATTAGTTTAGAATCAACAGGTTGCTGGGCTCAGCATCCTAATTTGTAAGCTATTGTGAGTTATGGATCCACCACCTGAGCCGGGGCCTACCTACATTGTGTATCCTCCATGATTTCACCTGTCCAAAAGCAAGTATCTTTCTCCTGCCTCCCCTCCTCCTCTCTCCAACCCAGAAGTCCCACCTACTTACCTAGGCTCCTTGAAGTCTTTATTCATTAGGGATAGGTTCTACCATACCTAACACAGGGGATGTAGAACCTGTAGAAATCATATCCAGTGGATAGGCATGGCCCCAATTGAGGGATAGGGACACACACCCATTTCAGAAAATTTAACCCAGAATTGTTTCTATCTACAAGAGATGCAGGGACAAAGATTAGAGCAGAGACTGAAGAAAAGGCCATCCAGAGACTGCCCCACCTAGGGATACATTCCATATACAAACACCAAACCCAGACACTGTTGTTGATTCCATGAAGTGCTTGCCCAAAGAAACCTGGTATAGTTGGCTCCTAAGAGGCTCTGCCAGAGCCTGAATAATACAGATATGGATGCTTGAAGCCAACCATCACACTAATCACAGGGACTTCAATGGAGAAGTTAGGGGAATGACTGAAGGAGCCGAAAAGGTTTGCAACCCCATGGGAATGACAAGAAAATCAACCAGCTGGTTGATTTTCACCCCAGAAAATCTGGGGTGATTTGGTTTGAAAATCACCCCAGAGCTCCCAGGATCTAAACCACCAACCAAAGAGTACACAAGGAGGGACTCATGGTTCCAGCTACATATATAGCAGATACTTGCCTTATCTGGCATCAGTTGGAGGGGAGACCCTTGGTCCTGTAGAGGCTTGATGCCCCAGCATAGGGGAATGCTAGAGCAGTAAGGTGGAAGTGGATAGGTAGGTGGGGAAGCAAGCTCATAGAAGCAGGGGGAGGGGTTAAGAAAGGAGGTTTGAAGAAGGTAAACCAGGAAGGGTGATAACATTTGAAATGTAAATAAATCAAATAACCAATAAAAATAAAAATCATCAAATAAAAAAGATGACTCCTCAAAGTAGATTTAATTTGAATTTATGTTTTAATAATAGGCGTGGAAAAGGTGGCGCACTGTTCTTGCAGAGGACCTGAGTTCTGCTTCTAACACCTGTATCAGCTGGCTCCCAGTATGTTATTTCAGCTCCTGGGACTATTACCTTGTCTTCTGGCCTCTTTAAGATTCTTGAAACCATGTGCACATACCCACACATACAATTAAGAATAAAATAAATCTTTACAGTTAATGGTAATTATCAAATTATATGTCCATTCAATATATATCAAAATGTTGATTTAATATAAATATGAACCCTGTGGAGTTAAGCAAAAAAATGTAATTATTATAATGGCTATATTATTATTAACTACAGGAATGCAATGATCAATTTTCCACTGTTATTTGAATATAGTGAACATCTTTATGAATAACTTTTGGAAGTTGCTTTTCTTTGTTTCTTTCCTTCTTCCTTTGCTTTTTATTTGTATCTTTCTTGCTTTCCTTCTTTTTCTCTTTGTTCCTTCCTTTCTTAATGAAGTTGATTTTTAAAGTTTCATAAAATGTACTGCTGTAAATATTCATACTGAGTCAATGATCACTGTATAACATATAATTTTTTGGTAAATATGAATAGCACTGCTTTTCTCATTTTCTCAAGCACAGAATATATTCATCATCTGTTGGAATATATACATATTTAAGTCATTTTTGGAGATAAACATATAAAACTTAAAAATAAGCAGATTTTTCATTGTCACTAAGTATATGCTCTATATTGTTTAAAATGCAACTACTCTAGTTCCTGGAGAGGAAGGAGAGAGGCTTGACTGTAACTATGGGTTTAAAATGAGTGTGTAAAGCTATTATGTCTAGGGTACATTTTATTTTATCAGCACAAAGTGCCATCTGTTCAACAATGCCTATGCCCATATGGAGAGAACACTTTTTTTCTTCAAATAAACAAATGCAAAACCTCCCCAAAAGCCTGTTGTAGACCTTAAAAAGAACTCCAGACATGATGATACCAGACATGATGATAGAGGAGAAGTGGCAGCCTGTCTTTTCATCCCTTGAAGAACCAGGGTTTGTTCTTTGAAGCTGAGATGTAGGACAATGTAATATAAATTATTGCCCATCTAGGATTCTCAGCTATCAAGAACCTAGTGTTAAAGCTCTCTACACCTTCTATCCAGGGTTTTCATCCAATTAAACCTTGGCTGATGAAGTTCTTGCTTCTTACTCAGTTATGTGCATGTGTGCAACTGTGCTCACCTCTCTCATTCTGCTCCCTACTTCTGTTCTTGGTCTCAAAATGTCATCCTAGTCTTTAAATACAGAACACCTCTTCCTCTAAAATATCCTGTTATCTCTTTCATTCTTGAATTTGCATTCATGACATTTATTCTTTTGAGAGGCTATGATATGTTTAAGCTCTTGATTGGCCTATGCTTGACATTGGTCTATTATTTGACTGTAGAGAGATGGAGATACTTTTTCTTAATCTTTGCATCAGTTGTAGTAAATCAGTGAATTTGGTTGATATTGTCTCTTAGGTTCTAGTACAAAGTAATTTAACTCAGTGCAACATTTGGCAAGTAATTTCCTTTTTAATTTTTTTAACATTAAATTCTTTATTTACTGAATTATTGCTATTATCATTATTATTACTAGTATTATTATTGACTTAGAGTATCACTTTGCACTGTACGCTTTTGGGGACCATATTATGTAGTCCAGGCTGGTGTGGCACATGAAATGATTGATCATCCCTGAATGCTGGGAATATGAATGCCACGAATGGCATTATTCCCTAAAGTTTTATAATAAGGAATTCTGTTAATTGTATTATTTCTGGTGTTAGGAATTCTAGCAGTGTTAAATCATTAAGGGACTAATACATAAAAGCATTATATGATTGATATAAATAGCTTAATTGATATCCTTTCTTATTTTTATTTTTCCTATTCAGTTTTATGAAACTCAAAATGTTTCAAGTATAAAAACAAATGGTGTAATTTGCATGGTCTCAGACACTTACAAACAAAGAACCAGGAACAGATGTGCTGTAAACTGTGTTTCCAGAGGGATGACAATGTGCAGGAGACATGGGAGCTTGAGGAAGGATCACCTGTCATAGTTAAACCTGGGAGTGGTGTGCAGCAAATACAGCTAAACACTCAGGGGTGGCATTTCCTGTTAGCAGACATCAAATAAGACAAAGAAAGAATGAGAACCTGGATGATGGACTACTTTTTTTGAAACCATGGTCAAAGTTACTATTATAAGTGATAACCAAGTCAAAATGCTGTTTTGGGGTTTCTTTTCCCATCACATTCCTATATTACATTTTTCACTTACTTATATATGAACAGCAAGAACAAAGAAACAACAAAATTCAACCTTTCATTTGTATTTATTACACTCAGCCATTGCTGCTCACATTGGGAGGCAGTGGCTGCATATGTAAATTCATGTCCATATTATCTAAGTTAATGGTTTTTATTTTTATCCCCTTTAGGAATGAGGCAGGCATTGAACAAGGGACTGTGTGCAATTGCATTATATTAAAATAGCTATTTAATTGCAATTGATGTTAAAATAATTTATTTATAAAAGACTAAGAATTTCATTTATATTCTATCATTCATTTACTTCCAGTCTGATGCTGTGTGTGCCCCATTAAATTGTAAAATACAAGGTCATCAACCTCATATTCTATTTGCAGTCACATTGCTAGAGTGTGTTCTGTTCCTGTCTGTTTGGTATAACATCATTAAGCCCTTTTGGGTCATTTATATAAAGCTATTCAATTCTTTTGTAGCCATCTAAAGATTCTTTTCAGTTCTTATTAAGCAACGTGACCTGGGCAGAAAACAGTTGACTTTACTTGAAAAACTGGTGAGGAAGTGAAATTAAACCAGACTTTTAGCTCTTCCCCATTGTTCATACATGAATTAGTAGCAAGCCAAGAAGCCAAATGTATTTCCATGCTCTAGAATTTCAAATGTGGAGGATCTTATGAGAGCGTATGTTTGCTATTCAATAAAGTAGGTGAAAACTAGAAACAGCCCAGCTACTGAACCATAGACACTACTGAAACATCTATCTGTCCTTCTAGTTCATTGGTTGAAAGAGTAGATAATTCAAAGCAAATACATATTTGAATATTGATTAAATAACTCACAAGTACAAGAAGGAGAAAGAAATGCTACTTAATTGAGTTTTTCTTATATACAGTAGAGGATATTGAGCTGCAGTGTTCATAACCAAATCCCTACCAAGTATGTGTTATATTTTACAGATAGATTAGTAATAGAGCATAGTCTTTATGTAAGGTACTTCTTTCTTTTACATTAATTAATTTATTAATTCACTTTACATTTTGGTCATAGCCTCAGGCTCCTATGGTTTGTTCTCACAAGGCCCTCCCCCAATCCCTCCCACCACCCCTCAGATATCACTGTACCCTGGCACACCTAGTTATTGCAGGACTAGGTGCACCCTTCCCACTACAGCCAGACAAGATGGCTCAGTTACGGTAATGGGATACACAGTGGTTTGAAGCTACATAAAGGCAAAGCTGTACATCTGCTATATATGTGAAGAGGATTTAGGTCCAGCCCATGCTGTTCTTTGGTAGATGGTTCAGTCTATGGGAGACACCAAGGGTCCAGGTTACTTGAACTTATTGGTCTTCTGGTGGCATTCCTATCCCATTCGGGTCCCACAATCCTTCCCCCGTATTTTTCACAAGACTCCTTATCTCTTTATAATGTTTGGCTGTGTGTATCTACATCTTTTTCCTTTAGCTACTAGGTGGACCTCTCAGAGGACAATGATTTTAGACCCCTGTCTGCAAGCATGACAGAGTATTTTTCATGTTTTAGGGATTGGTTCTTACCCATGGGATGGGTTTTAAGTTGGTCTGTTCATTTGTCGGCCATTCCCTCAGTCTCTGTTCCATTATTGTCCCCGTACAACTATGTAAGCAGTAGACATTTTGGGGTCAAAGGTATTTATGGGTGGATTGGTGTTGCTCTTGGTCCACTGTGAGTCCTGGATGGTTATAGAAGGTGGCCACTCTCAGGGTCCATATATCCTACTGATAGGAATCTCATCTAGGGTCACCCCATAAACTCTCTGGGTCCTCCCCACATCCTAGGTCTCCAAAACATACTAGAGATGTCTTACCTCCCACCCACTATCAAATTCTGTTCTCTCTCCCCAGCTTTTTCTATACCTGGTACCCATGCTTCGATCACCTTCCCATTGCCTCTTCCACCCAATTCGCCTACTCCATAAAATGACAGCTTGCAGAATGCAAAAAGATCTTCACCACCTCTACATTTGACAGAGGGTTAACATTCAAAATATATAAAAAACTTAAGAAATTAGACACTAGCAACCTAACAAACTAAATACCCCAATTAAAAATGGGATACAAAGCTAAACAGAAAATTCTCAGCAGAGGACTCTAGAAACACTTAAAGAAATGTTCAAAGTCCTTAGTCATAAGGGAAATGCAAATCAAAACAACTCTGAGATTCCACCTTATACCCATCAAAATGACTAAGATCAAAATCTCAACTAACAGCACATACAGACAAGGATGCGGAAAGGGGAAGCACTTCTCCATTGCTGGTGGGATTGGATACCTCAATCTGATGGTTCCTCAGAAAATTGGTAATAGTTCTACTTCAGGACCTTGTTATATACCCAATAGATGCTCTACTATAACACAAGGGTATGTGTTGCACAATGTACATAGCAGCTTTATTCATAATAGCCAGAAACCGGAAACAACCCAGGTGTCCCTCAACTGCAGAATGGATAAAGAAAATGTGGTTCATTTACCCAATGAAATACTATTCAGCTATTAAAAACAAGGACATCATGAATGGCAAATCAAAGACAAATGGATGGAACTTGAGAATATCATCCTGAGTGTGGTATCCCTGACCCAAAACGACAAGCATGGTATGGACTCACTTATAAGTGGATATTAGCCATAAAATACAGAATAACCACTCTTTAATCCACAGACCCAAAGAAGCCAAATAACAAGGAGGCTTAAAGGAGGGTGCTTGAACCTTACTCAAAAGGGGAAATAACATAGGATTTCGTTAGTTGAGATTTAAGTGCAAATGTACAAGGAACCATGATGCAGGAAATATTTAAAAAGGTCCCAGCACATTCCTGCTCTAATGCCGGCACTGGCAGGCCACAATACTAAACCCTGCCGGGTCCTGCTGGCTCTGACCCATATTCCAGTAACCAAATTGATCCTCCAACCTTGAAGGTGCATATCACACTCTCCAGTAATCTAATAAAATCAAGACTCTTAAAGCTTATAATTAACCAATCAGATTTATGTATCAATAAAGTCTCAATTTACAAGATACCAATACAATAATTTCAGAGACAATTTATAATAATAGAAGCCTTATCCCAATCATCCTAACTGTATGATATCATAACTACCTGTGGCTGGTTACCACCATGCTGGTTCACAACCACCTCCCTTTTCTTTCTCCCTGTCTCCTCAGATGCTCCCTCTATCTGCAACTCTTAGCTCCACCTCTTGTTTCCCTGTCTAATCATAGGCCTTCCACTGACCTAATGTAATTGGATAGGGAAAATCCTGCAACAGTACCACGCTTTTTGAGACATCCTACTGACTAGGTCCTGTAGTATTACTACAAAAGGACTATAGAGGATTTTTTGGATTATTTCACACTAATTTTCACGTCTGAAAGTTAAGAATTTTACCTTTATTTGTCTCCTGACTTTTAATGATTTAGCATTAACCATTTTTATTGATAAAACCATCAACTTATAGGGTAGACTAAATTTTAAAATATTGCTATCATATTTCATTGACTGGTACGCTTGTGAAATGTACTCTCCTCCTCTCCTCTCTCTCTGTCTCTCTGTCTCTCTCTCTGAATGTCTCTCTCTGTGTATATGTCTCTGTCTCTCATGTGTATGTGTGTAAAAGTAATTAAGACAGATATAAAAAGTGTGCAATACCTGAGCATTTTGGTCCTATTTGGTTTTTCTTGCTCAATTCATTGGCATGCATTTCAAATAATACTGTGCTTGCTATAATGATTTTATTGACTTGATTCTTCTTAAGCTTTCCTCTTTATTATTGGACTTATATCTGTATGTGAGTCTGTGTGCGTATATATGCACAGGAATGCTGGTGCCCACAGGGAACAGAAAAGGGCATTAGACAATCTTGAACTGCTTAATGTGGGTATTTAGACCTCAAGTCATTCACAAGAGTAATGTGTGTGATCAAAAGTACTAAACTGTCCCTTAATTCCAAAATTTGGTTCTTAAAGTCTATCAGTTGTACTCTATGTGATACACTTCAGTTTTCTAATTATCAAGTTAAAGACATTTTCATTATAATAAACAATATTTAAAACATATATAAGAAAAATATTTTAAAGACACTTGGAGCCTATCTACTTTGCTACCCAAGAATGAAGTCATTTGTTTTATCAAAGTACATCAGAGTCAGAGACTGAAAGTTGCTTAAGTCATGGCATGACAGAGTTTTTGATATATATTTACAGTCACCTTATAAAGAACATTCCAGGCCATTTGTCTAAGTCTCATCCCAGCCCTTTTCTCTCATGCCACTCATGGGCTGAATTTTGCATATATATCTATATATACCAGTCTTGGGTAAGGACACTGAAGGCTGATTCTGTGCTATGTCCTCTCCTTCTCCAGCTGCTCCCTGCTTCGGGTCTGGCACAGGATAGTAGTCCATGAATCATGAATACATCCTGTGCTTTGCAAAATTGTACTTCTAACCATAGATCAGTGTTGGGAGCCGCCTGAGCACCCACATTCGCCATTACAAGATGGCGCCTACATTCGGCCGAGGACAAGTTGTAAACAGGCTAGTGCGCATGCACCTGGTAATTTTCCACCTCAGAATCTCAGCCTCTCTCGTGGCGGCATCTGGCCTGGTGTGCGGGAGCCAATGGGGAAGCTCCATGTCCCAGGCAAGCGCTGTGACCCATATAAAGGGTGGGTGTTCTATTGTTCTGGGTCTCCATTCGTGGCAAGCTTATACTCTCCCTCTCAAGATGCATTAAAACTTTACTGCAGAAGGATCCTATGTGTGCCGCGTCGTTCTTGCTGGCGAGACCGTAGCGCGGGACATCTGGTGCCGAAACCCGGGAAACTTTGTCATCATCAAGCACCTTTGGAGACCCCCTGGAAACAGGGAGGATTCAGAACTGCAGGGAGGTAGGTTCGGATAGGCATGTTGACCCTGGATCTTGATTTGGGGTTGCCCCCTTTTTGGTCTAACGCTGTTGAAGCCTTGCTAATTGTGTTAAGTGCCCTCATTTTGGTTTTACTGTCTTTGTATTGCTGCGAACAAGATGAGGCCTGTGTAGATACTGTAAGGGAGGGGCAAATCACCCCTGATAGGGTCCAGGACACCATGTCAGAATCCGAACGGAGTGAGAGGATGGGTACCCCAAATCTCAGCAAGGGAAAAGGACCTCCTGGTAAGTCTAAGGACGAGGGAGAGATTAAAGACAAATTGGGAAAAAACTGTCCCCCCGACAAGGCTGTGGGCAGAAAAACAATTCTCATACCCAAGAAAAAAGTAAAAAGAAGGGGGGAGAGCCTCTACCCAGTTCAAGACCTTGAGGCTCTTCAATTGGAAACTTCAGACACTGACCCCCTTAGCTCTAGTGAGGAGTCAGAGCTAGAAGAGGAAGCGGCGCGGTATGAGGAAGATTGGCCGCCCCACAATGGGCAGATGAAGCGGCCGCCTTCTTTGGCCCCTACGCGGACCGTGCCTTCCGCTCCTCCCCCTTATGAGATGTGCCCCAACTCCTTTTCTTTTCTCTCTGACAAGGTTAGGAGAAAGGTACAAGCCGCTTTTCCAGTTTTCGAGGTAGATGGTGGAGGGCGAGTTCATGCCCCTGTAGAGTACAGCCAAATTAAAGACCTGGCTGAAGCGGTCCGAAAGTATGGGGTAAATGCTAATTTTACTATAGTAATGTTAGAGAGATTTGCTGGGGCGTCCATGACTCCCGCCGATTGGCAGATGCTGGCCAAGGCTGCGCTCCCTACAATGGGCCAATATATGGAGTGGAAGGCTTTATGGCATGAAGCTGCACAAGCTCAAGCCAGAGCCAATGCTACGGCACCGACCCCTGGACAGAGAGATTGGACCTTTGATATGTTTACTGGCCAAGGTCCTTTTGCGGTGGATCAGACCGCTTTTCCATGGGGTGCATATGTGCAAGTTTCTAATAAGGCCATCAAAGCCTGGAAGGCACTCCCCAAAAAAGGCGAAGCCTCTGGACAACTTACTAAGATCATTCAAGGTCCCCAAGAACCCTTTTCAGACTTTGTGGCCAGAATGACTGAGACTGCGGGGCGCATCTTCGGCGACCCCGAACAAGTGGCACCCCTTGTTGAACAGCTCATTTTTGAGCAAGCCACACAGGAGTGCCGAGCCGCCATAGCGCCAAGGAAAAGTAAGGGGCTACAGGATTGGCTGCGAACTTGTAGGGAGCTTGGGGGACCCCTTACTAATGCGGGGCTGGCGGCTGCTATCATCCAGTCTCAAAAATACCCCAATAAGGGGACAGACAAAAGGGCTTGCTTCCGGTGCAGCCGACTAGGTCACCTAACTATGGGTCTCATAATTGGCAGAGGATCCATGACCTTAAAGGGCCTACATGTTCATCTGGGTATAGCAGATTGTCAACATGCCCTTGAGATCCAAGTCCTGTGTTCTTGCCCTGGGGGGGTCTTTTCCCTCACAAAGGGAGATCGGATAGCTCAGCTACTGCTCCTCCCGGACATCGCTGGGCCTCCAATACCTGGGCAAGCGAGAATGGGCTCCTATGGCACGGCCTTCTCCTTCTCTCCTGACTTAGGGTCGGGGAGGAATTTCACCTCCATCGACCCCATTAAGGCTGATTGAAACCCGTTTGATCAGTGGCTCCTTTGTGGGGCCAATGGCAGCTGTACTGACCTTACACCAATGGTAATGTTACAGGGAGGAGGGAGTGAATTGGGCCAGATGTCTTTTGACTGGAAGGGTTCCCTGAACTCGGGCTCCTTTTCCTGGAAGGCCAGCGAGGTCAGTTATCACTCATTTATCAGAAAGGGTTTCGACCCTGTTCCAGTTTGTGTTTGGCCGCCTTTTATGTGGTTAGTTAGTAATGTGAGTTTGAATGATAGCATATTAGATTGTAATTTTGCCTCTTGCTATTATACCTTGTGCTGGAATGCCACAGAGTTTCCCCTGGCTGTTGTTGTGCGCATGCCAAGATATGTGCCCGTGCCTGTAGCTACCTCTGGCACTCTTTCTATATTCAGGCAGAAAAGAGACTTTGGTATCTCTGCCATTATCATAAGCGTGGTGGCAGCGGCTGCGGTTACAGGGGCCGTCACTGCGTCGGCCCTTGTGCTCTCTGGAACGATACAGACCGCCAATACCATTAATGAGTTGTCTACAGCTGCCACCTTAACTCTAGACAGACAGGTATCCACCAATACTCAAGTCCAGGGGGACCTAATGCTGGTTAACCAGCGCATTGATCTTATTCAAGAACAACTGGATGTCCTTTGACAGCTAGCCCAATTGGGCTGTGAACAAAAGTTGCCAGGATTCTGTGTTACTTCCATACAATATGACAGATTTACAAAAGCAGCTAACCTGTCTAAAAGTCTTTCACAGTATATGTTACAGAATTGGACCCTTAAATTTGATGAAATCTTGCGAGAACTGCGGACAGCAATTATTCAGATCAACTCCACCCGTCTTGACCTGTCCTTGACCCGAGGGCCTCTCTTCATGGATTTCCTCGGCAATTTCTTATTTCAAGGAATGGGTGGGGGTGGGATTGTTTGGAGCAGCGCTCTGCTGTGGGTTGGTGTTCCTCCTATGGCTCATCTGCAAACTCAGGGCCCAGACTAAAAGAGACAAGGTGGTCATTGCGCAGGCGCTTGTTGCCTTAGAACAAGGAGCCTCGGCCGGTGTTTGGCTAATAGCAGTAGGTCGCCAGCCAGCCAGTTCTTGCACACCCGCGAATCTAGTCTCATTGCACTGGGTAGAGTGTTTGGTCTGAGCAGCTCTTGAGGGATGTTGAGCAAAGCATCGCACAAGGCGGTCATCATTGTGGGCCGCCTTCGGAGATATGTCATCTACATGAGGGTTGAGTGCCCTAGTTTCCCTCCCTCTAAAAAACGGCACTGGGCGGGTCAGGAAGACCTCGGGCGCGCATGAGCTTAGGGGTCGTCTCCTGTACAAGGCCCAACCTTTTGGTCAGGGGATTTGACCTCTGTCTCCGCCCTCTTAAGAGTGTCCTACTTTGTTTACAGAAATAAAAAGGGGGAGATGTGGGAAGCCGCCCGCCTGAGTCGCACCCACATTCGCCATTACAAGATGGCGCCTACATCCGGCCGAGGACAAGTTGTAAACAGGCTAGTGCGCATGTACCTGGTAATTTTCCACCTCAGAGTCTCAGCCTCTCTCGTGGCGTCATCTGGCCTGATATGTGGAAGCCAATGGGGAAGCTCTGCGTCCCAGGCAAGCGCTGTGACCTATATAAGGGACGGGTGTTCTATTGTTCGGGGTCTCCACTCGTGGCAAGCTTATGCTCTCCCTCTCAAGATGCATTAAAGCTTTACTGCAGAAGGATCCTATGTGTGCCGCGTCGTTCTTGCTGGCGAGTCGGTAGCGCGGGACACTAATATGTTGCCAACAGCATCCAGGTGAACTGATAAGTACATCAGCTGAGCATGAGCTGCTGGCATTGAGGGTGAAGTTTTGCGCTACAACAATAGCTAAGAGCTGCTGGAACCAAGACCTGGTGCTGCTAAGACTCAGGGGGTTTCAGTTTGTCTATTCATAATTTCTATACAAATTGAGACAATGAAGAATCAGATAGTTGATTATATATGCACCATCAAGCAGACAATATTAGCCAAACAATAGTATATGTGACCTCAGTCTTCCTCCTGTCAAGATAAAGAAACAGCCCATTGTTCCACCCCTAACCATCCTTGGTATGAAGAGTCTCCCAACCCAAATGAAGGAATTTGTAGTAACTTCAGGATCCTTAAAGGTTGTAGGATTATGTATTATATAGAGGTGCGCTAAGCACCTAAACTATGTATATGTCAAAACTTCGTTTATGAGACACACATAGAAATAAAAAGAAAATAATCTTATGCAAAGTCTTTAAAAAGAAACTCTTTTATATAAATTGTACAAACTATGTGGAACACTTTATCTTCATTGACACAAATGATTCTTGTTTGATGGCCCTTACACACAGGTACGTATCTTAACAAACGTTTTGCTGCGTTTTATTGAACTTGCTACCACTTCTTACTTACCTTAGAGAAACTGAAACAGCTTGCTTACTCTAATAACACTATAAGCAATAAATAAAACCCATTTGGACATAAATTAACCACAATTTGGTTTATTTCTAAACATACAGAGTATCACAGAATCTTACAGCTACATGACATTTTCAAGGTCATTAAACATATCTAGATTTATTTCCTACTTGATTCTAGAACATGTTGCAATCATAGTTCTTAAATTAAACATCGTTTTTGTGATTTTTTAAGTGGAATAATGCTAGTTTTTATCAATGGTGAGAGCAATGGTATATATTAATATTTTATGATTCCAATTTTCTTTGTTTATGTATGTCTACTGCTTTTAATTTTGTCTTGTAGTTTGTGAGCAATTAACATTCTTCTCCTTTTGGTTCACAAGCTCATAATTTAAATAGGACATATACTCAGCTTCTAACTTTGAGTCTTACAGAGCTCCAAGAATCAGTGAATTGATATCACAAGCAATAACAGAACCTTTTTCTTAATGCTCCAACTTGTTGGAAATTGTTATTCTTTTCCTGGACTTGTCCTTTTCTTAAATTTTCTATATGATTTTTGATTTCCTCATCTATAGGATCAGGATCTGTAAAAGTATCTTTTATTGGTCAGATGTAATTATTGTCTTGGAGACTTACTTCTGAGTAAGCTTACCTATCTCTTTCTGAACTCTGGCTGGCTGGTTCAACTCAGCTATTTTAGCTCAAACTCTGCTCAAAGTTGACTGATTTGAATTGGCTTCTGACTGAATTGCTCTGTTTGGAAAGACTGCCTCTGAACTACATGAAGTGAAATGCTCCAAACTGAATTGATTCAATCCCCCTCAATTATTGGCAACTCTGTTACATTTTAATTTTAAAATACAGCTATTTTGTGTTATGATTCAATACATTTATAATAATATGTTTCCGTAATTAATATTCCCATCTCGATTTTTTGAGGTTGCATTTTATCATTGCAACTTACAAAATAAATTGATAATCTTTCAAGTTCAGAAATATCCAAATAGTAGTATCCTTTCCAAGGTCATATTTCTCAGTTTTATTCAGACAAAAAATATTGTATTCACCTCAAGTAGTAAAGTATTGTCTAATTTGTTTGATAATTTTGGAAAAATTGATAAATAAATCTACCCAAATTCTTTAAGGTAACAGCTTAAAATATTTAACAGAATGTTTAATGGCTATTCTTGGTTTTCAACTGGACTATATTTGTAATTAATGTAAACCCAAGGCTCCACTTGTTAGGGATTATTGAAGAGGAAGACCCACAGTTAATCTGGATTTTTTAAGTAGGAAGATCCTGACCAAACCTTCTGATGGCAGCCTATATAAAGGAAATAGAAGAAGGAATTTTCCTCTCTATATCTGCTTCTTCTCACTCTTGCTGGAATATCCATTTCTTCCCTAGCTTTAGAGCATAATTCTTCAGGATTCCAGCATATACTGAAGATCAGCTGATACATTCAGCCTTATGGAGTGAACTATGACTGTATTCTTGGACCTTCCATTGGTAGACAGCCATTAGTGGACTAGTTAGATCACAGACTAAACCTATAAGCCAGTCTATTAAATCTATCATTCATATATATATATATATATATATATATATATATATATATATATGTTAGAATATATATATTCTAATATTTCCAGTCCCCTAGCGAATCCTGATGAATATGGCATGTATGATCTTCAAATTTAGTAAGTCAACGTTATCAAATTTTTTGTTTTAATTGGATTACATTCTCACATATTTCTTTCTAGTTTTGTTCTTTTGTTTAGGTATATGCATTATGTAGACATATTCATGAAATATTTTGATTGAACAAGATGAATAGAAGATAATATTTTCATATTATATACAACTACTAAAACAGATGGTTGGATTGCAGAATTTATGAAATCTTGATCTCTAGTCCTTGAGCAAATGTATACATTTAAAAGATACTATGGTCCCTAAGTATCACAAACTTTGGTCTGACCTTGCTTACTATAGGATATTTTCATCAGTTTTCCTGCTGTGTATTTTCTGTTTGAAAGACTGAGAGCAGACAATAGGAGAATATGGTACACGTGATGACCCAGTACCTTTTATGTCTGCTGTTGACCAATATTCCAGCCTCATATGCTACTATTTTATATAAAACACAACTTTCTTTAGAAGGCATTTGGTTTTTAGAGAAATATCAACTATGCCAATATAATTGACACTTCTTGTGCCTCCATCTATTAGCAACAGACTGTAGTGGATTCAATAGGAGATGTTACTGCTATATCCTACCATGAACACCACAGCAAATTTAAATTATAAAATCAGTACCTTCCAAAAAGAACTAACTTGTGATTGTACCTTTATTTTAGAAAACATTTCTCTCTATTTAAATATGTATGTTAATTCCACTGATCAAGTCTTTCTCAAATCTTTGTTAATAGGAGTCACAGGAAGTAACTACAGCAAGAAATCTTACCTTTAGGTAATATGATAGAAATTAAAGTATGTGACCATTCAAAGCAGTGAAAAGAGTATTTAGTATTAATACTCAAAAAATAAATCATTAAGCTACTGGTATGTGATAATTTCAGGGTCTCAGTTTTGTCATTCTTATGACAGACATTTCTCTTTTATTACAATGATGCAATCATCTATAAAAGAGTTGATTGTACTTGTCAACCCTTTTGTAACAAAATATCTCCTAATTCTATTTCTTAGAACATTTTGTATACTTTTTGAGATGAAGAGTATAGAAAATCTGTTGTAAGCATGCATGTTTGAGATACACAACACAGAAAAACATGTGATATATTTAGATTTTAAATAATGCATGTTTAGGGAAAAATCATTGTAAGAATTAATACATTTAAAAAATAAAATGAGTTAATGTTACAAAAACCAAGCAGATTAAAAGGGAAGTAAAATGATGGTTAACAACAGATATTTGACTTGTTTTGGTGTTTCTCTTCTCTGAAATATAGAAATTTTAATTTAATAAGTTTAATACCCTTCCTTGCAAAATAATGGAGGTAAATATAAACACTTTTATAGCATTGACATATAATAAGTTTATGACTCTTGATGAAGATTACAATGAATTCCTGAGTACAGACTAGAATCAAAATTACCAAAGGTAACATGAATTGTTGACTATAGGCCCAGCTTGACTCTTGGTTTTCTTGCATCAGCTAGTGGTCCCCATTTTATGACTGTGTTCAAAGGATGTCAAAATAGGCACACTGTATCTTCTTATCTAGTAATGTTTTCACTGGGTCTCTCCCCACCCCTTAGGAGATGTTGATGTTCTCTCAGTTGTACCTAATCATTTGGATATCCATTTAGTGAAGAATAATGATATACAAGCACAGATACTACCTATAGGTGATGACATAGTTTATTCTGTAGTGAAATATAAGTAACCATGACCCAGAAATGAACATTTATGTTACCTCCTTCTCTATGTTCTAATATAGTGACAGCTGCAGAATTATGTTTTTGTAATCATTAAAACAAAAAAAAAAAAAAGTTGCTTTTCAAGCAAATGACTCCTTAGACCAGTTAGGTCAGTTACAGCAATGCACGGAAAACTCTGGAATAAAACTCATATATAATGATGATATTCATATCTTTGAGCTTTGTGAAAGCTGGAAACATTTCATATCATAGTGATAGGTGTTAGGTGTGATACAGAGGTGAGCATTAGAAAACTATTAGGAGGAATACAAGAGCTCAAGAAAAATTGCAAAAACACATCACCATTGCCAAAAGTCAAAAGAAGCAAAGTAATTCCCTTCATATTAAGAAATTTAGACTAGATTTAGCCTGTACAATTAATTAATTGGGGCGATTTTCTGGAATAAATAATCTATAGTTTGAAAAAGGGAATAATTGGATTATTAAGTGCAGGGAACACAATATTTAAAAGTATTAGGTAATCTACCAGGTGGTGGTAGCACATACCTTAGCATAAATCCCAGTACTCAGGAGGCAGAGGCCAACAGAGTTCTGTGGGTTTGAGGCCACTCTGATATACAGAGTGAATTCTAAAAGAGTCTATGTAGAGAAACCCTGTCTCAAACAACAAAAACAACAAAAAAAGTAATCCCCCAAAACAAAAAACCAACAATAATTCAAAACCAAAGACATACCAAAATAAAAAGTATTTGACAATCAGGTGAAAATGGGCCATCTTTCTTCTAGAGTGAAGTCTAGCCTCCTGAGGGGAAGCTGAAAATGGGAACTGTTGCACTAGTCAGAGAAATATAAAGTTGGCATCTACCACTTCAATAGATTACAACAGCTAGCATTTCAGTTTCTGCTTCTATGTAGAAGAAGAACTATCCAGGGAGAACTGGGTAAGCATACAATGAGGAGCTAGTCAGCCTGCAGTTAAGGTTCAAAGGTAATTCTGTGACTATAGACAGATGGAAAGTCAGTAAGGACACTCAAGTCCTGGTGCACCCACAGCCTGTAGATCTGTATCCCAATGGGCCTGAACTCTGAAGATAAGAAGTTAATTAGAATTGAATTTCTGTCACTTGTAAAAACAAATAAAAAATAACTTTGAAATAACCACACATTACCATCAGTCCATTCTAAAAGTAACACTCACAATGCAAATATATTCGATCCCTTTACTGACCAAAATGGCCTTAAAGTCTCCCCTGGCTTAAGAAAATATTAGACAGAACTCTTCCTAACCTCTTTTCTTGGAACATTTACTTATGGGAACTTATAATTGTAAATTCTTTTCTTGCTCCTTTGAGATGTAAATCTTCTATCACCTATGATTGACTCTCTTTCTGAAGAACCTGGGAGGCATTCTTTTGAAATATACTCATGAAGGGAACAGAGCATCTCGTTTCCCTAGTCTCTAGAGAGCAGAGGAGCCCAAGCTGATATATGTCAATTAGTCAACAGAGATGACCTAATTACTTTGACCAACCTCCCATTTCAAGTCCACAGGTATTTTTCCACTGGTTCACTTACTTCCTCAGCTGTGCCCCATATAAATGTATAATTAAAATGGATATAAATAAAAGAATAAAGAAACCCTTCCCAACCTTGTACCAGCTGAGTTGAATACAAAGTCTCTTCCATCCTATGACAGTATTGAATAATGTCTTTCTTGGGCATTAACTGGCCAGGCAGAAATTTTCTTTTAGAACAGTACTTGACATCCAAAGCCAGAAGAGTCAACTAAGAAAAAAAATTTAGCTAGGAGACTTGGGTCACTGCCCATACAATAGGAATCTTTTCTTGAAGCAATTCAGTTAGTTTCACTGTGCTTTTATGCTCTTACCCACACAACATCATTGGAGAAGATTCTTGAGAAAATTATAAAAGAATAATGTAGGTTTTTAAAAAATATTGAAGAACTATATTCACAAACAAATTCCAAAGAAAGAGGCTGGAGAGATTTAAGAATACTTGCTACTCTTACAGGGATCTGACTTTGGTTCCCAGCAAACGAACCACCTGTAACACTAGTTACAAGGGATCTAAAACCCTTTACTAACAAACATGGGCACCTATAGTTTCATGCTCACCACCTTATACACAACACACACACACACACACACACACACACACACACACGAAATGATATCACTTTGATCTTTTTTGTTGTTTAATTACTCTGGCTAGCACTTCAAGTACTATATTGAATAGGTAGGGAGAGAGTGGGCAGTTTTGCCTAGTCCCTGATTTTAGTGGAATTGCTTCACATTTCTCTCCATTTAATTATGATGTTGGCTACTGGTTTGCTGTGTATTGCTTTTGCTACGTTTAAGTATGGGTCTTGGATTCCTGATCTTTCAAGACTTTTATCATGAATGGGTGTTGAATTTTGTGAAATGTTTTCTCAGCTTCTAATGAAATGATCATGTGAGATTTTTCCATTTGAGTTTGTTTACATAGTGGATTACATTGATGGACTTTGTATGTTAAACCATTCATGCATTCATGGGATGAAGCCTACTTAATCATGATGGATGACCATTTTGATGTGCTCTTGGATTTGGCTTGTGAGAATTTTATTTAGTATTTTTGCATCAATATTCATAAGGGAAATTGTTCTGAAGTTCTCTTTCTTTGTTGAGTGTTTGTGTGGTTTAGGTATGAGCATAATTGTGGCTTCATGGAATGAACAGGGTAGTGTTCCATGTTTCTATTTTGTGGAATAGTTTGAAGATTATTGGTATTAGGTCTTCTTTGAAGGTCTAAGAGAATTCTTCACTAATAGAATTGTAACAGAATTCTTCTATCTGGCCTGGTCTCTTTTTGGTTGGGAGGCTTTTAATGACTGCCTCTCTTTCTTTAGTAGTTATGGTACTGTTTAGTTGGGTTATCTGATCATGATTTAATTTTGGTACCTGGTATCTGTCTAGAAAATTGTCCATTTCATCCATATTTTCCAGTATTTTTTTGAGTATAGGCTTCTGTAGTAGAATCTGATGATTTTTTTGATTTTCTCAGTTTCTATTGTTATATCTCCCTTTTCATTTCCGATTTTGTTCATTTGGATACTGTCTCTGTGCCATCTGGTTAGTCTGGAAAAGGGTTTATCTATCTTGTTGATTTTCTCAAGGAAGCAGCTCCTGAATTTGGTGGTTCTTTGTATAGTCCTTGTTCTACTTGGTTGATTTCAACCTTGAGTATGATTAATGTCTAACATCTACTCTACTTGCTTCTTTTTGTTCTGGAGCTTTCAGGTATAGTATCGAGCTGCTAGTGTAGGCTCTCTCCAGTTTCTTTGTGGAGGCACTTAGAGTTATGTGTTTTCCTCCTGGCAGTGCTTTCATTGTTTTCCATAAGTTTGGATATGTTGTGCCTTCATTTTCATTAAATTCTAAAATGTCTTTAATTTCTTTCTTTATTTCTTCCTTGACCAAGTTATCATTGAGTATTGTTCAGTGTCCATGTGTATGTGGGCTTTCAATTACTTTTGTTATTATTGAAAACCAGACGTAGTCTGTGGTGATCAGATATGATGCATGAGATTATTTAAATCTTCTTGTATCTGTTGGGGGCCTGTTTTGTGACCAACTATATTGTCAATTTTGGAGAAGGTACCATGAAGTGCAGAGAAAAATGTATATTCTTTTGTTTTAGGATGAAGTGTTCTATAGCTATCTGTTAAATCCATTTGGTTCATAACTTCTGCTAGTTTTACTGTGTCTCCACTTAGTTTCTATTTCCATGATCTGTCCATTAATGGGACTTGGGTATTGAAGTCTCTGACAATTATTGTATGAGGTACAATGTGTGCTTTGAGTTTAATAATGTTTATATTATGAATGTGTTTGCCCTTGCATTTATAGCAAAGGAAGAAGTCAAAATATCACTATTTGCAAATAATATTAGTATAATTAGGTGACCACAAAATTACATGAGATTACTCCTAAACCTGATAAACAACTACAGCTAAGTGGCTGGATATAAAATTAACTCAAATTGGTAGGCTTCCTCTGTTTAAAGGATAAGCAGAGTGAGAAAGAAATTAGGGAAACGACACACTTCACAATACTCCCAATAATATAATATACCTTGGTGTAACTCTAACCAACAAGTGAAAGATCTATATGACAAGAACTTCAAGTCTCTGAAGAAAGAAATCAAAGAAGATCTCAGAAGATGGAAAGGTCACCCATGCTCATGGATTGGCAGGTTTAGTATAGTAAAAATGGCCATCGTGTCAAAACAAACTGTAGATTCAATGCACTCTGCATCAAAACGCCAACTCAATTCTTCATGGAGTTAGAAAGAATAATTTGCAAATTTATTTGAAATAACAATAAAACCAGAATAGAAAAATCTATTCTCAACAATGAAAGAACTACTGGAGGAATCACCACCCATGACATAAAGCTGTCATACAGAGCAATAGTAATATAAAATGTATGGTATTGGTACAGAGATAAGCCGGTAGATCAATTGAACTGAAGTGAAAACCCAGAAATTAACCCACACTCCTAGAGTCACCTGATCTTTGATAAAGGAGCTAACACAAACCAGTGGAAGAAAGACAGCATTTTCAACAAATGGTGCTGGATCAACTAGAGGTCAGCATGTAGAAGAATGCATATTTATCCATTCTTATCTCCTTGTAAAAAGAACTAGTCCAAGAGGCTCAGGAATTCCACATAAAACTACATACTAATACTGAAGAAAATGCTGAAATAGAAGAAGAGAGGGGAAGAGCCTTGAACACATGGACACAGGGGAAAATTTCCTGAACAGACAACCAATGGCTTATGCTTTAAAATCAACTGTAGACAAATGGGACCTCATAAAATTGCAAACCTATAAAGCAAACGACACTGTCAGTGGAACAGAATGGCAACCAACAAATTGTGAAAAGATCTTTAACAATTCTATATCCTATGGAGGACTAATATCCTATTTATACATAGAACTCAAGAAGTTAGACTCCAGACAACCAAATACCCCTATGAAAAAAATGGACTATACAGCCACACAAGGATTCTCAACTGAGGATTACTGAATGGCTGAAAAGCACCCAAAGAAATGTTCAACATCCTTAGTCATCAGGGAAATGCAAATCAAAATAGCCCTGAGATTCTACCTCACATCAATCAGAATGGCTAGGATCAAAAATTTAGTTGAGAGTAGATTCTAGCGAGGATGTGGAAAAAGAACACTCCTCTATTGTTGGTGGGATTGCAAGATAGTATAACCAGTGTTATAAACAATCTGGCAGTTCCTCTGAAAATTGGACATAGTACTACCTCAGGATTCAACTATACAACTCCTGGTCATATACCCAACAGATCCTCCAAAATATAAAAAGGGCACATGCTCTACTATGTTCATAGCAGCCTTATTTATAATGGCCAGAAGTTGGAAGGAACCCAGATGTCCTTCAAGAGAGATGCGGTATATTTACACAATGGTGTACTACTCAGCTATTAAAAATCACCTCACACCAATCAGAATGGCTAAGATCAAAAACTCATGTGACAACAGATGTTGCTGAGGATGTGGAGAAAGAGGAACACTCCTCCATTGCTGTTGGGAATGCAAGCTGATACAACCCCTCTGGAAATCAGTTTGGCAGACCCCCAGAAAAATGAACATAATACTACCTGATGACCCAGCTATTCCACTCCTGGGCATATACCCAGAAGATGCTCCAACATGTAATAAAGACACATGTTCCACTATGTTCATAGCAACCATATTTATAATAGCCAGAACCTGGAAACAACCCAGATGTCCCACCACAGGGGAATGGATACAGAAAGTGTGGTACATTTACACAATGGAATACTACTCAGCTATTAAAAACAATGACTTCATGAAATTCGCAGACAAATGGATGGAACTTGAAAATATTATCCTGAATGAGGTTACACAGTCATAAAAAATGAACACAGCATGTACTCACTGCTAAGTGGTTATTAGCCCAAAAGTTCGAAATACCTAAGAGTCACTTCGCTACAACTGTAGGGCTGAGTGTGAGGTCCCAGATGGAGGACTTGGAGAAGGGACTGAAGGAGCTGTGGAAATTTGTAGCCCCAGGGAGGGAGCAACAGTGGCAACTGGCCTGACCCCTCAATACTCTCGGAGACTGAATCAACCACCAAGGAATGCACATGGAGGGGCCCATGTTGCTGGCCACATATGTGGCAGAGGAGGGTCTTGTTAGACATCAGGGGGAGCAGAGGCTCTTGGGCCTGAGGGTGTTAGATCCCCCAGTATAGGAGAATGCCAAGCAGGGAAGATGAGTTGGATGAGTGGGTGGGTGGGGGAATACCCCCATAGTGGCAGGGGGAGGGGAAGGGAATGGGGAGGTTCCAAAAGGGAGATCTGTAAAGGGGGAAACATTTAAATGTAAATAAAGTATGAAAAAAATAATGAATTCATGAAATTCTTAGGCAAATGCATGGAATTAGAAAATATCCTCAGTGAGGTAACCCAGTCACAAAAGAACAAACATGTTATGCATTCCCAAGGTACAATTCACAGACCACATGAAGCTCAAGAAGAAGGAAGACCAAAGTGTGGATACTTCAGTCCTTCTCATAAGGTGGGATAAAATACTCAAGGGAGGAAATAAAGAGACAAATTGTAGAAAGAACCTAAAAGAAAGGCCATCCAGAGACTGCCCTACCTGGGGTTCATCCCATATAAAGACACCAAACACAGACACTATTGTGGATGGCAAGAAGTACTTGCTGAGAGAAGCCTGCTATGGCTGTCTCCTGAGAGGCTCAGGCAAAGCCTGTCAAATACAGAGTGGGATGCTAGCAGCCAACCATTGGACTGAGCACTGGGTCCTCAGTGGAGGAGTTACGAGAAAGGATTGAAGGAGCTGAAAGGGTTTGCAGCCCACAGGAAGAACAACAATATCAAATAACCAGACCACACAGAACTCCCAGGGACTAAACCACCAATCAAAGAGTACACATGGGAAACCCATGGCTCCAGCTTCAAATGCTGCAGAGGAGGGCTTTGCTGGATATCAGCGGGAGGAGAGGCCCTTGATCCTGGGAAGACTCGATGGCCGGATGTATGGGAATCCCAGGGCAGGGTGGTGGGAGTGGGTGGTATGGAAACAAACCATCTTATAAAAGCAGGGAGAAGGGGAATGGGATAAGGGGTTTCCAGAGGGGAAAGTGGGAAAGGGCATAATATTTGAAATGTAAATAAATAAAATATCCAGTAAAAAAAAAAAAAAGAAAGAAAGAAAGAAAGAAAGAAACAATATCAAGGAAAATTTTTAACACATCTATAGGGACAAAATGTATATTCTAAGGAATTGTCCTGATTTGCTCTTTCTTGCTTTGGTAAAGCACTATGACCAAAAACAAATTATGAAAGAAAGAGTTTGCTTTGAATGTGGTTATAGAGAGTGTTTTAATGACAAGGGGAACTTGTATCAAGTGGCTATAGCAAGAAAAAGTGCATATCTTCAATTACAAATAGCAAGGAGAGAGAAAGAGAGTAACAATGGTAAACAGCAGTTTTCAACCTGTGGGTTCTGAGTACTTTGGAGCGTGCATATCAGATATCCTACAAATTGGAAATTTACACTATGATTTTATAAGAGGAGTAAAATTACTATGATAAAATAGCATCAAAACAATTTTGTGATTAGAGGGTCACCACAACATAAACTGTATTAACAAAATCCTAATTAACACAGAATTAGGAATTTTGAGAACAACTGATTTAGAGGGATCTGACTAAGAACTCTGAATCATTCCACACTAGAAATTCCTTCAGAAAGGATCTACCTCCTAAAGGTTCCTCAACTTCCCCAAATAGTGTCACCAACTAGGAACTACATATGCAAACATTTGATCCTAGGGGGAATCTCATTCTAGTCACCACAGGCACTGTAAAACAAACTGTGATTTTTTTTTACCCTAGAATAAATAGTAAATTACTACATATAAATCAATGCAAGCTAGCCACAAAATGATATAGAGAATAAAATATATGCAGATAGTAAAGTGTAGTGAACAACTAAAAAAGTTCTCTGCATCATAAAGAATAAGGATAGCTGTCTAATTAATAATAATAATAATAATAATAATAATAATAATAATAATAACAACAATAATAAATTATTGTTTACAGTGTCATGGAACTTTTTGTAATGTTAACAATATTAACCTTATTATTTGTCATAAAATTATTTAATCTTCCTGGTTTATCTTACACTCACGTGTTAAAAGTCTTGATATCAAAATGAAAATATGTGGATATTATAGTAAAGGAAAAGGCTAACCTTAAAAGGAATAATATTGGCGGAAAAATAAAAAAAATTGAAAATGTGTGTTTCGAAAGATAAAGTTTATATTTTTCTTTTGAACATATTTTTGCATTTTAAGTACACATCTGTATTCAGTGTGTAAAGTGGAAATTTCTGGTTTCGTTGGAGACTCAGTTGTGTCATGTAATGTTTTTCTGGAAACTGTCTTATGTGAGGGAGTTTTGCTACAGCAAACATGTGAGAGAATGTTTTCCTGAAACAGACACTTGAGAGGGTACAGGATATTTAGTAGGAATATAAATACAATTCCACAGACAATGAGGAACACTCCTACAATGGTTCACCTTGTAAGTCTTTGATGGTCTTCATTCATCTGTGCTTGTTCTGAGTTCATAGAAACAGACATGTCAAAGAACTTCTCGAGCTATTCCTAATGCCAATTTGGAGCAGCTTTGTGGACTTTTAGGGATTGAGCTGATGCTACGGATTCATGTTTGGTGTTTGCTGATTGGACTTCTGTAGTGATTTGTCTTTGATGTTGTGGACTCCTAAAAACAAAGATTATAATTGCCCCAAATAACTACGTCTAACCGGGTCCATATCCACATTGTCCTACTAACCATCTTCTACTACCTCTGGTTGGTGGGCTAGAAGGGAGAGGGAAGCATTTAAGAACGCTAATTAAAGTAAGTTTAAAGAAATCTAAGCCTATAAATATGTAGTTTTATCAGTAAGTATAAAGTGACTGAGTTTTAATGGCATAATAATAGTGTCAACCTAATAATGAAAACATTATTGGCCACTCCCCTCATTTTTCCTGTCACCTTAGTGCTAAATAATTATCATAAAATGGAATAATTTACTTCTTAATAATTAGCCTTTCTTACTATATTTTGTTTCTTAGTGTTAGCGTTTGATTTTCAAATTGAATAAGGGTACATAATTATTATCTGGATTTTATTACTACCAAATAAAATGTACATCATATAAACATATATATCTGCTTCATATTCTCTTTAATCAACTATTGGCCATGATGTTAAATAATATTTTAATCCACAAAATTAAATTTCCTTCTTGATGAACTCATAATGTTAATATGATATAGAAAGGATCTCAACAGAATCTCCTATTTCCACGATTAGGATTCATGGGAATGATATTGGAGCTGCATAGTTTGATGTTTAACACTAACTCCTCCTAGAAGTACATATGGAGTATCTTCTTGGTTATTTGTTCTCTGTCAAATGTATGCTTTAATGATGCATTTTTTTTTTATGTTTAGCTCTTTTAGGTCATTTGGTAAATGTGGTTTTTAGTATTCAAATTTTATATTGTTGTACATGAAACTATTTCAGATAGTGCATGGCTAATGTGAATAAACACAATATATATTTTTGTTGTTTGTGATTTCTAATAATAGTGTGATTATTTTACTTTTTAATAAACATCTAGAATTCACAAACACATTCACACATACATACCATATTTCTATAGAGGTTATTTAATTCATTCTTTGATTTTTTGTTTTGTATTTTTGGGTTTTTTTGTTTGGTTTGGTTTGGTTTTACAGATAGGGTTTCTTTTTGTGGACTTGACTCTCCTAGAAATAGGTTTGTAGACGGGGCTGGCCCCTAACTCACAGAGATCTGTCTGCTGCTGTCATCAGAGTACTGGTATTCAAGGTGTAAGCTACCACCACTAGGCTGATGTCGATAGTTTTTACATTTTTTTTTCCAGTTTTTTGAGACAGGGTTTCTCTATATAGCCCTGGCTGTCTTGGAACTCACTTGTAGACCAGGCTGTCATCGAACTCAGATATCCGCCTGCTTCTGCCTTCAGAGTGTTGGGATTAAAGGCGTGCGCCACCACTGCCTGGCTACATTTTTCTTTTTTATTTATATATTTTTGTACACTTTTTAACTAGGAGAGGGTACTCATATACCATAGTTTGATTGGGGTGGGGGCAGGGTTAGAAAACAATTTAGGAGTCAGTTTGTCCCTTATACTAAGAAATTAGCACACAGATCTTTTGGATTTTGGGTTTTTACTCACTGAGCTGTCTTACCAGTTTTTTCTTTGTGATCTATCCAGATATGATTCTATTTCTAAGTTGAATGGGAGCAGCAAAAGTGAGCAGCCATATTTTATTTTGTTTCCTATAATAAACAAAATGAATGAATACATAATAAATTAGAAAAAGGACATGAAAAGCATTTTTATCAAACTATATACTGCCAGCGGATACTTGACATGTGCTAACAATAACAGAGCATTGCAAAAAATGTAATGATCATTAAATTAAAAAAAAAATGGAGAAATCACCTTATGCTGGCTGAGAATGGCCTCTACCAACATGGCAACATGTAGTAAGCCTGGCCACTATGCAGGGAAATGGCAATCCTTCTTTCTTGCTAGTGGGAGATCAATTGATAAAGGAATCACCCTGTTGCTGTACTGATGTACTCCAAGAATCTCAGTGGAGACCTGGATTAATTATCGAATTTCCATATATTTTTCTTTATCCATATACACTGGTCATAAAGTTTCATTTACAAATTATGTACACTATCAGATGAGTAGCAACAAAGTTTCAAACATGAGTAGTAAGCAACACACTAAAGAGAAGCTATGTTAATATCCTTTAGTTTCTTTCCTACCTTTCTTTTCTTTCCCTTTCTCCCTTTGTGTCTCTCTTTAAATAACTGTTATCATACATTTATTGTATATGGAATGATGCTGGATGACATAATTCTTAGTAGAATTGCTTCATTGTTTCTCTTTGGCTCATCCAAACGACCACCATCACTGCTTTTGCACATTGTAATCATGGTTTAAAATGTAAGACTAATATAGTGCTTATACGTAAATTTTTCAAAAAGTAAATTAACAAATTAAATATGTATTACTTGAACCCACTGCTATTTCATAACAGTTACTCTACAACTGAGGAAGCCACTAAGTGTGTAGGTTGTGAATATACGGTGTAGTTATTCTGAAATAAATGGAGGTGGTGGTGGTTGTGGATATTCTTTGTAAACTGATACTACACAAGGCGGCCCACAAGTTAAAGTAATGAGATTTTCTAGAATGTTTTACTTAATAGTCATAAGCCATAGTTAAGTACTCATGAGCAAGACCATGAAAATTAAGGCAATGATAAGAGACAATAGTTTATAGTGTGATATAATTAATACGGAGACTTCTCAAAAGTCATGAAAATAGAATCACCACATCTCTAGTCATCTACTATAGATATGTGTAATCAAAATATAATAGTTACTACAGAGCTATTTTCCCTATAGACTCATTTCAAAAGGTTAATATATGCAAATGACCTGCATATTCATAGGTTGTATAATGGCTAAGGACACATATCTCACATATAGGTATGTGTACAGACTAGCAAATATTCAATTTACTACAGTTATGTAATAAAAATAAGAAAAGATATCATTTGCAACAATATTAATGGACCTAGAGAAGAATATGCTATAAGAATGAGAACAACATATACAAACATTGTATGATAACATTTACATGTGAAATCTGATAATGTTTAACCTATATAAGAAGAAGCTACAATTGATAATGTGGACCAAGACAGAAATTGAGAGACATTTAATAACAGTTGTAAACTTCTAATTGTATGATGTATATGCTCTGGTTATGTAAGGCACAACATGGGAGAGAGTGAATGGGATAATTAGATATTGCAAATTACAATGAACATGTATATCAAATCATTAAATTGTACACCTTTACTATATAGAATATTTTCTAATTCATAATGAAAAAATAAATAGAAAAATAATAATGCATTATCTCCTAATTATAGATGAGGAATTCCATATTGTGTTTTTTCATATACATCACAGCAATCATTCTTCACATTCTAAATGACTTCTCATCATCACAGTCTGCACTAGTCTTCAAATATATTTCCTTAATTTTAAATAAGTTTACAAGGAGGAAAATTTTATCAAATTCACCCTAATTGCTTCCTAAAATAATTCAATGACCTCATTTCCATTGCATTGTTAGAGGAGTTAATTAGAGCTACACAGTCGTCAGCTAAATATATTGGTTTATGCAAACAGTGAATCCAATTTCCTCTATAAACATACTTCTCTAGGATGAGTACAGATGGAATAAGAGAAGATGCTAAATGCAACCTCATCATATCAATTATACCTAATTACCTCCCCTCATTAAAAAAGAAACATATTTGTATTTAAATAAATATAATGGTATATAGATCATAAAAACTGAATTATGTGTTGTATTTTATTTGATAATCCTAAAACTATGAAGCAATATTTTTGCACATAATTTCTATGTGCATATGCATATATCTATAGACATGTTGACTAGTATACTACTAATTTGTGCCAATATCATGAGAAATTTATTTTATTTCAGTCTATGTCTCATACATATTGCCATTAAATGTATGGCCTAGTCTAAGAGAGACTTTATCTGATGTTTGCTGCTCCAACAGATTACAGATGAAATAATTTATATACATTTGATTAACTCATTATTTAGTAACCAGGAAACTACACAACGAGGGACTGTGTACAATGAGTGTGCTTTTCGCTGCATTCATGGCTCAATTTATCTTATGATAAAAGGGCAAAAGTATAAATCAAGGAATAGCATTGCTTTCATTAAAAGCCCCTATTAAAATAGTTGTGGAACAGCAGTAGACCACTCTGAAGACAGAAACTTAAATACCTATCCATGTAAGGTATGTACAGCACTTATGGAGACCTTGTCTAACAGGGTATTCAGTGTTATGTCAAGAGAGAGGTAGAGAGAGAAAGGAATAAAGTAACCTATTTGTTAACACTGTGGCTTTGGAGAGTTAGCTTCGGGAACATTATCTCCAGATAAGGTGTACATATTGTGATCTTGCTATCTCAGCATCTGGCACAAGTTAGTGGTGACTTGGTCTTATGATTTAAATTCTAAACCATCTGTCAACCACACCCAAATTAAAGACCATCTTCTCAGGTGAGATTATTGGAATATGTTAGAAATATTTGGAGAGTGAATCCAGTGGAAGATAGTATTTGGGTATCTGACTCTGAAGAGTATGTCAGCACCAGGGTTCTCTCTGGCTCACTTTCCTTCTTCCAGACAGCATGAGGTGCACAGTTTTCCTCCAGAATGCCTTTTCTTCCTTGATATTCCCAGGACCGAAAGAGTTGTTGCCGCCTATCAGTTAAAATCTCTTCACCTGTGCATGAGCCAAGCTAGGTCTTTCCTCCACTAAGTTGATTTCTCAGGAATTTCAGAACAGTGATGGGAGGCTAGGGCCAGAGTACATTACCTGAGTTTTCTGTGACCTGGATTCTGGTGACCACTCACTAACTAGATCTCAAAAAACCTGGAGACAGCCAATTGTGCTTGATTCATTTCTTCTATGCTTTAAATGACAAGTTACTTTTGAGCTGTAAAATATTAACCACAGAGAAGGAATCATTTTGAGACAATGTTAAATATAATTAATACAATGAAACAAAAGACATAATTATTGTTGCTTTAGAAAAAATGCTCTTTTACTATAGTCTTGGAAACATTGTTTACACCTTAACAATAAATATGCAAATGAAAAATCATGAAGTAGTCACAAAGCAAGGTGCTTCCTATAAGAGATAGGAGATCTTACCTATTATTTTGTTAATCAGATTCCAGTTACTGAGCTTTTTAAATATGCTCCCCAAATCTGTGTATTCACCAATTTAAAATGATTGTCAGTTTAATTATTCCTATGCAGCAAGCTCATATCTAATCACTTTCACAGCCCGACTTAACAACAGTCACCTCTGGAAAGCTGTTCTGAAAATCGGACCTCTCTGTTTCTGAACAACTCACTCCCTCTCCCCACTTACCTATTTTGCAATATATCTGAGCTTCCTGGTTCTCTAAAATGTTACTTCAAGCAGTAACTTGAAAACATAGAATAGCTTGGTTTCACTTTAATGATTTATAATCATTTAAGTTTGTGGACAAAGCCTAGTCACAGATACTGATCATAGTCTTGTGTCTGAAGCACCTTAAACTAGTTTGTTCATAATGGATTTAAGTGGGTGAGTCTATGGAAAGAGTAACTTTGATGGTTCATTTTAGTGTCACCATCATTCAAACAGGGAAGATAAGGATAGCTGGAGTGATAACTTAATCTTGTTTTTCTGCGTGGCTTGATGTGGAATCAACTTGAACTCAAATTGCTGGGCAATCCCATAATGAATTTTCTTGAGCTGATCATTGGAAGAAGGAAGGTACATCCTAAATGTAAGTTGCACCTTCTGGGGACAGCACAAATAAAGAAAGAAGGAACTTTACTCATTTATTTTCTCTCTTGTTAGAAAGTTTGTTTATTCTATTGCTTAGGTATCTATCCATCCATCAATACAAAACTCAGATTCTTTTGGGATATGATGCAATATACTACTATATATATATATATGTATAATATGTTATTATATATATCTAATATATCTTATATATATATATCTAATATCTAATATCTATATATATATATATTCTGTAGTTTTGTATCTTTAGAGAATTGGCACATTATTTCAGTTCTGTTCCTTTAGAGAACTCTGCATAATACTATAATACCAGTGGTGAAACATTCATTGTTGAAGAAAGTTGAAGCTACTGTCCAGAAGCTACCACTATGAAGATTTTTGTGTCTGAGTTCTAGCTTCTAAACTGCTCCCAGAGTCTCTTGTTCTTTTAGACAATTTATTTTCTGAGTAAATTAGCTCATTTTTGTTTATTATCATCATTACTTTTAATGAGAAATGGTCCTGGTATATTTTCAATATAATAATAATAATAATAATAATAATAATAATAATAACAAATTTATCAAAAATTGTTGATCTTGGTTTAATCTAGACAGTTATGTTTAATACCTTGTATGAATTAGAAAATGAGTCTCATGGTAGTCAGATTAATCTTAAGGGTCTCTCATCTCTTACCCCCTCTGCCTTTGTGGTGTGTGTGTGTGTGTGTGTGTGTGTGTGTGTGTGTGTGTTTGTGTTATAGTCTAGATTCCAGTCCCTAGTCAAAGCTAAGTGTTCAGCATTAGGCAGTAATAGAGAAGAAATTGTAATCTTTACTGTCATTTAAAGTTGAGTGCCTCACCTAGGGATCTAGATAGATACCATCTGTAGATACCAAACACTGACACTATTGCTGATGCCAAGAAGTGCTTGAAGACAGGAGCCTTGTTTGGATGTCCTCTTAGAGGGTCTGCCAGCAGCTGACTAAGAGAAATGCATATACTCACAGCCAAACATTGAATTGAGTCATGGGACCCCAATGGAAGAGTTATAGGAAGGACTTAAGGAGATGAAGGGGATTGCAAACCATATGAAGAACAACAATATCAACTAACTGAACACACACCCCCAATCTGATACCCCCGGGTTCAAACCACCAACCAAAGAGTACATATGGAGGGTCATCTGTCATCAATGGGAGGAGAGGTCCTTGGTCCTGTGAAAGTTTGATGCCCCAGTGTAGGGGATGCTAGAACAATGAGGCAGGAGTGGATTAGTGAATGGGGAGCACCCTCATAGAGGCAAACGGGAGGGGTGGTGTATCAGGAGGTACTGATTCCTTAATTGGTTGTTGATTTGATCATTAGAGAAGGCAGAAGCCAATTGCTGGATGAAGGATAATGGTGGGACTTTTGGGTTCCAGGAGGAAGAAGAGAAGAGAAGATGGAGAAATGGTTGTTCAGCCAGACTTTGGAAAGAGAAGTGTGAACAACCATGTAAGATCTTGGGGTAGCTAGAACCGTAGTCCTCCTCCACTGGCAGAGGCTGACTGACATAGACTAGTTGATGTAGGTTAACTGATAAGTTTAGGGCAGGAGATTCTTCACCAACAACTGTGTTATCTGAAATGTTCTAAGATAATAAATCTGTGAATGTTTTTCTTCCTCAGAACAAAGGTTGGCAGAAAAAGAGAGAACCTGGGACGGTAGCTGAAGGCTTTCTCAGTTGGTTTTGGTCAATCCTGAGCTAAGCTGGAGGGACTCAGTGAGTGACTGCAGCTCCCAAGAAAGGCAGTAGCTGGCCAGTGATAGAGCTAAGCTGGGAGGGACAGACAAGTCAGGAGAGGAACTGGCAGCAGCTGATCTCAGAGCTAAGCTTGGAGGGAGGGCCAGGGTCCAGGGCAAAGGAGGTAGAGTGTTTTAAAATTACACTCCACAGGATTGGATGGAGGGCTTAAAGAGGGGAAAATGGGAAGACGGAAAACATTTGAAATGTAAATAAATAAAATATCCAATAAAAAAATAAAGTTAACTTTGGTGTTCACCATGTCACATCCTGTGTTGTACCTACATAAACTTTCTTTGAATGATCACACAGAAAATCTTTTAGTGATGAACCCCCAAAACATCCACATAACATAGAATTTGGGGTAACAGAAAAGGTCATATCCTTATAAAGAAGGTGAGACTTTACTATACTTTGATCTTGGTATTTGAACCATCTTATTATAAAATAAGTGGATTCCTGGCTCATTATCCTTTTTTTTTAACAGTTCTACAGGGCTGGGACACAAAATAGTGTTATCATAGAAAATGCTAAATAGTATATACAAATTGTATTACTGAAGTAAACGAAGCCATGATGCAGAACACTCACAGCAGAAGTATGTATATATGTATTTGGAAATGTCCATGCATGTGTATTATTCCCCAACTTACACACAGAGGTTAAAGGTGACACTAACTGCTTCCTCATTGAAGGTTCTGACTTTTTGTTGATGATAATTTATATGCTATCTTTAGTCTCCTCAAGGCTCAGGTCATCCTTCTAGGTGATCAGAGACCAAGAAAGGAGCACTTAGCACTTAGCACTATGAATTTACTCTTGTTATCAGATAAGCCTCTGGAGGTCAATTGGAAAATACTTTGTGCTGATTTTGTGTGATATCTTAAATCTAAAAATCTTTGTCACTCTTTTATCTCATTAAACTATGTGCTGTGATCAATCTCTGTGCCAGCCAAGGCCTAAGATTCTGCAACGGTTGTCTAATCAATGGCTTCTTTCATTTCATTGAGATTTACTACAAGTAGGTGTTGCTAAAATGTGCCTAATGTTTTAGGTAAATCATCTGAGCACCTGCATTAGATTTACATTTGTGTTGAAAGTGGCCCTATTCCTCTCTGAACTGGCTTACTGTAAAATTAATGTGATGACAAGGGAAGTAAGTCTTATGGAAGTCCCTTGGGTCTTTCGTGCTGCCAATAATTCAGTTCGTCTATTAATATTCCTGGTTTCTGGCTCTTTTTCTGAGTGTTCTCTCTTCTTGGTGACTAGGACAGCAGCAATGAACTGCAACACTAGGGGAAATAAAAATGAGTCTGTGCAAGAACTGAGGTACCATCTCATGCACTAACCAAGTAAGTCTTCTGGATAAATGCTGTTACCTTGAAAACATTATATTGGAAGATAGATTTTGAAAAATGAGGCTTCTATAAGAATATAAGCAGAGAAATGAACTCTAGGTAATGGAGGAAAATTAGAGGAGAAAGCGAATATCCCTGGGACTGGGGAGTGTGTATTGGCAACTGTCTAGAGGCAGTGCTATCAATCTTAGTATATTATGCAGAAGTGTAAATATTGAAACATTCTTTGTAAAATTTTACTTGTAATATGACAATACCAGAAAATAAGACTATATTTTGCACATTGCAGTCTAGTGAGAAAGTTTGAGGTCAGGTTTTGGAGTTTCCATCTCTCAGAAGTGAAACAGTATAGAATCTCTCTGCATATCACTGAGGGTGTTATTTATGGTTTACTCAGGACAGAGGGAGTGGAGGTCCAGAGCAGCTCAAGGCTGAAGCTTCAGTAAATCCCCCAAAATGAAGATTGTTGCTTCCTATCCTGCATTCTAAAACTCTAGAGTATAGTTAGAATGTCATGTCAGTATCAGTACCTGGATTGCAATGAAGAGAGATGAGACACATTGCTCACAAAAGGAGTGTCAACTATAGTCATGTAGAAAGCCTGGTGATGGAGACTGCTTTCCTCAGAATCCAGATACTTTATTTAAGCAGGCCTTTGTGGCCCTTTGCACTTGATTGCTGTTAGGACTAAACTGTAGTCATTTCCTTTTGCCATTTACATAAGAAAAAAGTCTTGATATAAACCAAACTATCATGACAGAGGAATGTGTAGAATACACATGAAGATGCTGATTAAATGTAATGATGATGTGCTGGATACTGTCCTGCTGTCAAGGTATGAGAGAAGGAAAATGATTGTCTTTTAGGGTATACATTTTCCTATCAGTTTTAGTGTATATGGTTTTAAATTGATATCTTTGATCTATTTGAACATGAGTTTTGTTCAAGATGATGAGTACAGATTTATAGGCAGGCATTCTACATGCAGACATCCAGTTTGACTAGCACAATTTATTTAAGATGTTATCTTTTTGCAGTGCCCATTTCTAGCCTCTTTAAAAAATAAAACATGAGGTGTCTACAGGTGTATGAGCTTACATTTGTGTCATTAATTTGTTTCCATTGATCAAAATGTCTATTTTATGCTAATTTATTGCTTATTTTATTACTATAGTTTACCATACAACTTAAAGTCAGTTGGAGCTCAGTTCTTTTGTTGTTCAGTGTTGTTTTAAACTACTGGATTTTTGGTTTTTCATGTGAAGGTGATAATTGCCCTTTTAAGGTCTTTTAAGAATTGTGTTGAAATTTTGATGGGGATTGCAATGAATTTGTAGACTGCTTAGGGTAAGATGGACATTTTTACTATGTCAGTCCTTCTAATCCATGAATATGAGAGATCTTTCTATCCTCCGATATCCTGTTCAATTTCTTTCTTCAAAGACTTGATGTTTTTATCATGCTGTGTACTTACATGCTTGATTGGAGTTACCCAAGATATTTTATATCATTGGGGGCTATTATAAAAGTTGTTGTATTCATGATTTCTTTATCAGTCCATTTGTATACAGAAGGGTCAATGTTTTTTCAGTTAATTTCATATTCAGCTATTTTTCTGAAAGTGTTGATCAGCTTTAGAATTTCCCCAGTAGAGATTTTAGTGTCAGTTATATATACTAACATATCATCTACAAACAAAGATACTTTGAATTATTACTTTCCAATTTGTATTCCCTTGATCTCCTTTAGTTGTATTATTGCTCTGGCCAAGACTTCAACTAACATATTGAATAAATATCGAAAGAGTAGATAATTTTATCTTTCTCCTGATTTTAGTGGCATTTCTTTGAGTTTTTCTTCATTTAAACTGATGTTGGCTATAGGGTTACTATAATCTGCCATTATTATGTTATATATATTCCTTGTATCCCTAATCCCTATAGGACATTTATCATGAAGTGTTGTTGAATATTGTCTAAAGTGAATTTCTGCAATTAATGGTTCTCATTCTTTACATCATAAAACAGTAATAGCTTGAGACAACAATTTAGTATTTCTAGAGAATGTGCATGTCAAATTGTAAAGACTTGACCTGAATGTCCTCAATTTCTTCCTATATCACATAATGGTGTTAATCCTTGAGGACTTATACCTAATCAAGTATGGCAAATGAATGTTACTCATATTTCTGATTTTGGGAAAGTAAAATATGGACATGTGACTATTGATACCTTCTCAGGCTCCCTTGTTAGAAAGATTTTTAATAGGAGAGGGAACTAAAATATGTATTTACTTGTTGCCTATGTTGTTTTTCTGTGATGGAACTGGCTATTGCAGTCAAGCATTTGAGACATTTTGTCAACAATTTAATATTTCCTATATTACTGGGAATCCTTATAACCCTCAAGGACAAGGTATTATAGAATGGAAACATGGACCTTTAAAACAATATCTTCATAAAATAAAAAATGGAGAATTATATACCTGCACACCACAAAATTATTTAAATCATGCTCTTTTTATTTATAAATTTTAAAATATAGACATTCATGGATGATCTGCTGCTGATCACCTTTGGCACACTCACACTTTCAGTATGTATGCTTCAGTGAAATGAAAGAATCCTATAACCGGCCAATGGCATGGACCAGACCTGTACTCATATGGGGAAGAGGGCATGTTTGTGTTTTTTCACAGAAAGAAAATGGGGTGTGGTGATTGCCAGAAATGCTGGTGTGACAAATGGAACAATCTCACCTTCCTGCTGATTCCCTTACTGATGATGATGAAAATTCCTGCACACAGTGAAGTCTACTGGGCCTATGTTCCTGACCTACCACTCATACATCTAGCAATCTGGTCCAGACCAGAGATTCTTGTGCTTGGATCTTCATGAACAGAGGAGCCAACATATAATAAAACTACAATTTTCAATGCATTTGGTAATGGGATTTCTGATTGCTTTGTAAAGAATAGTATGGTTTCATTTCTGTGTTTCCTTAAAATTGCAGTATTTCATTAATTGGTCATGTTAAAATTACTTTTATTTCTTCTATGGTATTTAATGTAAGCTGTATTGATTCTATACTTTCTAATTGTGTTAATGTATTGAAATCTTGTGTGTCTGTTGTGGTGGTCTCTCAATCAGCTTTTGTGTTATTACCTATGAGTATTCTGAAAGATGCTTACAAATACTGGAAGAAGTGAGTCAGACATTAAGCAAAGCAAGAGGGAAGTGGGCTTTATTATTGCTGGTATACCAGCTTTGATTACATTAAGAGCTAGCACCATTGCTTCTGCTGCTTTGACACAAGAAGTTAAGACAGATACTTTTGTTACTCATTTAGCAAAAGATGTTATTAATGCTCTTTGTAGTCAAGAATATTCAGATAGACGTCTAGAAGAACAAATTGATGTTCTTACTGATACTATTCAAACTACTGGAGAGGAAGGTCAGAGTTTAAGAACAAGTAGTCATCTTGAATGCCATGTTAAATATTAATGGAAAATTCAAAGACACTTGCAGGGTATGTAGCATAATTAAACACCTCTCTAGATATTTTAACTTTGTGTAAGGAGATCATGAATTTAAGGAAACAAAGGTCAGAGTAAACTTAGCCCAGGAATATGTGGCATTCCTTTTATCTTGATTATCCTGATTCATGGCTTAAGGTCGGTATTTCCATCTTGGCCAAGCTTCAAGAATGGCTTATATAGCTTGATTATGTTAGCCCTCCTTGTCCTGGAAATACTTTTATTCCTACTTATTGTGATAAAACTTGCCTTTACCAACAATCAATATGTTGGCCAAAATACATGGCTTGGACTAAAAATGGAAACCCAGACAGAGTTATTAATCTAACAGGCTGGTGGCCAAAGACAGGTAATTTTCTGTACAGAGCCTTACCGACCTAAGACAGAATTACATTGCTTTTGAAAATGCAAATTCCAAGCCTGTAAGGAAGGCATTCTTGTCAGAATTACCTAAGACAGGCAGACTCTTGTTCATGAAATAAAAAGGGGGAAGATGTTAAGAGCTTTTGTTGTCACTTCTAGGAATTTGGCATTTTGACAAGGAAGTAGGCTTAGATAAGAATAACAGTGACCATGGGCTTTATTTAATATTTTGCTGAATTATTTCCTTATGTGACCTTTTTGCTTACTACTCTGCTTAATTACTTTCTTATGTGATCTCCTTGCTTACTACCTCTCTTGATTGCTTTGTCTATGAGTAGGAACTGACCATGTGTTTTGAATGTACCTAGAATGATATAAAAGCAGACTGGGAAAGACTAAAGCTGCTTTAGCCTCAGTACAGGATGGAGTCATGTTATAATTTTGTCTATTTTTCTTTTTCAATCCTCCACTCCCTTGCTTGAGACGCTGTTGACTGACTGAGCTGGCTTGGTCAATGATGCATCATTATCACTTGTAATATCTTGTTAGCTGATGCTCTTTTCTTATATAACAGAGTTTTAGTTACTTTGATTGGCTTTATCAGATTCTCAAATTAAGCAACAATATAACACATTTCCTTTAAAATTAATACAGATGTGGAAAGCAACTGTTACCAAAATAATTATATTCCCTTAATTTCTATGTTTAGCATACTTATTGTCTAATTTGACAATAACTTAATTTCTTACATGTCACAAAATTTCCTTTTTACATTCCTCGTATATAAACATAACTTTTTATATATACATATGTCTCTGTAAGATAGAATTGACTTCCAATGACTTTGATATTAAGCATATGATTCAATGATGCTTACAATACCATGTAAGAATATAATACATATTGAATTTGATATTATTAAATGCATCTCATATGCTGAAAAAATTTGAAAATTTCTGAAGTGGTTATATCAGTATTAGATTAGAAAAAGCATGCAACACAGGTTCACTTTCTATGATCCAGGGAAATAATCATTGTTTAATGATCATCTTAATATGGTCTCATAATATATTCTCTAAATTCAATATGGCAAAAATTGTGCTTGTGATTCACATCACCTCCCACATCCATTGCAATGCAAACAAATGTTTAATGCATGTAACTAAATTATTTAGGAAGATATATTTATAAATCTACTTATTTAATGAGTATGATATATTTGCAAACATGAACATAAAACACATATGTGCACACCACTCATCTGTTGTAGGCATTTCATTCAATGGGATAGAGCAACAGAAAGTGTCTTTTGTTTAGATCTTGGATATACAATTTTTGAGTACTAAATTATCAGGTGCAATAAATATATTTTTCATTGTAATAGTGAATAGTATATAGTATCTAATATGTCATATGTTGTATACACATTTACTGTTTTGATGAGCATTCCTTTTATGAATTTTATATGTAATGTTCCTAGGAAAATTTTGTGCAGATATTTTCATGTATGTAGATTGTTCATTAGCTTTAGATGATGCCAAGGTATAGAATCCCAAATTGCATGTAATATATACAAGTGTAAGAAATTACCTTATTCACAGGGCAGAAATATTTAATATTTATGTTGCATTATGTGAGTGTCAAAGTCACAACATTTAATATTATCAATATTTTTTCTCATAAGTTTCTTTTCAGTGTTATTTTGTTTTTATGTTTTCTTGCAATTCTCTCTTAAATGATATTTGAATATTTTTTGTGTATTTTAGAGAATTGTTTTATTAGTCATTGTTCTCTAGAGTCACAGAACTTATGAGTAGTCTCTATGTGGTAAGGATATTTGTTAATGACTTACAGTTTGTAGTCCAACTCCCCAACAGTGGTCAGCAGCAGCTGTGAATGAAAGTCAAAGGATCTAGCAGATGATCATTCCCACAAGGCATGCAGGCGAAGAAGAGCAAATGTTCCTTCTTCCAATGTCCTTATGTAGGTCTCCAGCAGGTGTGGCCCAGATTAAAGGTGTTTACCACCACACCTGGATCTGGAGTTTGTTTTTTCCTAGACTGACCTTGAACTCAGAGATCTCCTTACTTCAGTCTGCTGAATTTAAGGGCCTGTACTTATTTGACTGGGCCTAAACTTTTCATGGCCACTATGCCTCAAGGTCTCCATGCCAAAATCCAGGTCAGAAACTTGTGTATTCCAGCCTCAAGATCTGAATCACAGGTTAGCCTTCTAATTCTGGATCAAATGCAGATATAGTCAAGTTGACAATCAGGAATAGCCAATACAATTGTATACCCATATATACCTATAAAAATATTTGTTTTTTAAAACAAATTAATGAGATTATGAACTTTTTTCTTTAAGTTTATATATAAAAGGAATTGCATTCATTAATTACTGTATATTGATTCAACCCTGCATCCCTGGGATGAAGCTTACTTGATCATGGTCGATGACCTTTTGGATGTGGTCTAGGATTAGATTTGTGATTGTTTTACTGAGTATTTTTTCCATCTCATAAGGAAAATTGGTCTTTAACTGTCTTTCTTTGTTGGGTATTTGTGTTGTTTGGATATCAAATAAATGGCCTCAGAAAATGAATTGGGCAATCATCCTTGTGTTTTTATTTTTTGGAATAATTTGAGGAATATTGGCATTAACTCTTCATTGAAAGTCTGGAAGAATTCTGTGCTAAAACATACAGACCTGGATTGTTGGTTTTGCTTGGAGAATTTTATTGACTGCTTGTATTTCATTAGTGGCTATAGGTCTGTTTAAATTTCTAAGGTGATCCTGATTCAAATTTGGTAATTGGTACTTACCTAGAAAGTCATCCGTTTCTTTAAGCTTTTCAAATATAGGAAACTACAGTTTTTTAAAGTTTTAAATTGCAGTTTTTTTCTGATTCTCTTAATTTCTTTCATATCTTTTGCTATGTTATATTCTCCCTTTCATTTCTGATTTTGTTACTTTAAATATTGTCTCTTTAACTTTTAGTTCATTTGGATAATGGTCTGTTAATCTTAATGATTGTATCAAAATGTAACTTTTGGTTTCATTTATTCTTTTCCTTTATCTATATTTTTTTCTATTTCAGCAACTACAGGCCTGGGTTTGACAGTTTCTTACTCTACTCCTTTAGAGTTTGCTCTCTTCTTCTTCTTCCTCTTCCTCTTCCCCTTCCTCTCCCACTCCCGTCCCCTCCTCCTCCTCCTTCTCCTGATCCTTCTTATTTCTAGAAATTTCAGCTGTGCTGTTGTTAGTATAAGATCTCTTCAATATTTTTACATAGGTACCTACTGCTATGACTTTTCCTCTTAACATCACATTGTGTTATATAATTTTGGCATGTTGTACATTCCTTTTCATTAAACTAAAGAAAGTATTTCCTTATATAAAATAAAGAAATTTAGTTCTTTATTTCCATCTTGACCCATTTTTTATTCAATGGCGAGTGTTCAATTTCCATGCATTTATTAGTGTTCTTTTGTTTCTACTGTTATTGATATCCAGTTTTTAATTTATTGTTGTCTAATAAGATGTGGCAAATTATTTCAAATTTTGTGTATCTGTTTATACATGCTTTTTGCCTTAGTATGTGGTCATTTTTGGAGAACTTTCCCTAAGGTTCAGAAAATAAAGTATATTTTTATGTTTGGGTGAATTGTTCTGTAAAATATCTCTTAGGTAAATTTGGTTTATACTGTCTGTTTCCTCTAGTATTTCTCTGTTAAGTTTTTGTCTGGATGACTGTGTATTGGTGAGAATGAGATATTGAAGTTTCTTTTACAGACTATAGTGACCTTGTGTTTAGGGCGTAGATGTTGAGAATTTAAGAGTAATTTGGGTGAATTTTTCCTTTTAACAGTATGTAAAGATTTTTCCAATCTCTTCTGAGTAGTTTTGGTTGATCTCTATTTTAGTAAATATTAAAAATTACAACACCAGTTTGTCTTAGGTATATCTTTAAATGATAACCATGCTAAGAATAACCCAAAGAGGTCAGGCATAGAAGAATGGACTAGTGGAAACATATAAATCTTATTGGGAAAGGGAAATAGAATTGATTTTATGAATGGACTATGGACAGTGGAGGGAAAAGTTAGAATGCTAGATTCACGAGAGGAAGGAGAGGGAAAATGGGGTTGAGGAAAAGAATGAGGGAAGAAACAGCTAGAAGTGAAGGTCATTTGAGGAATTCTGGGAGAACATAGTCCTATTCAGGTGATCAAAATGATGTCTTTAAATAATGAGGGGAATGGAACCCAAACTGATCATCTCTTGACATCAAACAAAGCTTCCAGGGTCAGGACTGGGGTTCATCCGATTGAGTTGTTGGCTGTATGGGTTCCATGGAAATCACCAAACAACCCAGGGTGTTTCCAAGACAATATATTGCCCTACACTAAAGGAAAGCAAGGATCCATTTCTGAGAGAAAACACAGATACAACTCATGGAGCATGGAGAGGTTTAATTGGAACCTCCATGTTCTAGAGTCTTTGTTATGGGGAGATACTGTTCAGGCTATCAAAAGAGAAAAGTAACCACCAACACAACCATAAAACTTTTAATCTATAATCTGTCCTGCTAGCAATGCATGCAAAGACAAGAGTGGCATGAACTTTGTGGGAGTAACCAACCAATGTCTGATTTAACTTAGGACCACACCATGAGATGGAACCCATACCTGACAATTTCTATGTGACCAGAAACCAGAGATTAGCTATCTCAGAGACCTACGGTCTAAGGAAAAAAGTAACAATAAATAAACCTTAATGATGTTCTGCTATACACATAGATTGGTGTCTCCCTCCCCCCACACCCCCAGGTAAAACAATTGTGTATATATTTATTCTGTTTTCTTTTTTTTTCTTCAGTTTTTTTTTCATACTTTATTTACATTTCAAATGTTTCTACCTTTCCGATCTCCCCTTTGGAACCTCCCTATTCCATCCCCCCCTGCCACTATGGGGGAATCCCGCCAACCACCTGCCCACCCACACTTGTCTTTCCACCTTGGCATTCTCCTATACTGGGGGATCTAACACCCTCAGGCCCAAGGGCCTCTGCTCCCCATGATGTCTAAGACCCTCCTCTGCTGCATATGTGGCCAGCACCATGGGTCCCTCCATGTGTATTCTTTGGTTGGTGAGACAGTCTCCAGGAGTATGGGGGTCAGGCTAGTTGCCACTGTTGCTGCCTCCATGTGACTGCAAACTCCCTCAACTCTTTCAGTCCCTTCTCCAACTCCTCCATCTGGGACCTCACATTTAGCCCTACGGTTGTTGTGAAGTGACTCTTGGGTATTTCGAACTTTTGGGCTAATAACCACTTATTAGTGAGTACATACCATGTTCATTCTTTTGTGACTTGTTACCTCACTCAGGATGATCTTTTCAAGTTCCATCCATTTGTCTGAATTTCATGAATTCATTGTTTTTAATAGCTGAGTAGTATTCCATTGTGTAAATGCACCACATTTTTTGTACCCATTCCTCTGTCTGGGTTGTTTCCAGTTTCTGGCTATTATAAATATGGCTGCTATGAACATAGTGGAACATGTGTCTTTATTACATACTGGAGCATCTTCTGTGTATATGCCCAGGAGTGGTATAGCTGGGTCCTCAGTTTGGCGGACCCTCAGAAAAATGAACATAATAGATTGGTGTCTTATTCAGCCATCATCAGATTATAAAAGAACTTCCATCTTAAAATATATGGGAATAAATATAGAGATCCACAGCTAGATTATGCAGAAAGAAAGAGAAGCGGGGGGTGGGGCAGAGGAAGGAAGAGGAAGAGAGAGAGAAATTCAGAGAGAGAGAGAGACAGAGAGAGAGAGAGACAGAGACAGAGACACAGACAGAGACTGAGAGAATGGAATACAGACATCTAATTGGGATGTATCCCTCACATCTCTTCCCTCAGAGCTCAGAGAACCCTGCAGAAGAGGACACAGAAAAAATGTAAGAGCTAGAGGGTATGGAAGATATAGGGAGAACAAGGACTTCTGAAACAATTGAGAAAAGCTCATATGAACTCACAGCATTTATATGTAAAACAATCATCAGTTATCAAAGGTCCTTCAGGGGTCTGCATCAGGTCTGCTGGATACATACAAACATACTTACATACATTCATATACATATATTAATTAATATTATCCATATACATTATTAATTACTGTATATGGATACAGTAATATCCATATACGATAATTATATATTATAGAATATTAATGTGTGAATGAATATGGGTCTCTGATATTTGTGTCTTCTCTTGAGGTTATTTTAAAAAGGTTGTTTGTTTTGTCCAAATTAGTACTATTTTTCTTTTATTTTGTTTTACTGTATTTTCTTCAGTTGTGTTTTGTTGTGATCACTTGGAAGTATATTCTATTCTAGTGAGAGTCAGAAAGGGAGTAGAACGAGATGAAATTGGAAGTGGGAAGAAAATGGGAGTAAAGGGAGAAAAATCATATTATACTGTATGAGAAAAATCAATTTATAATGATAATAATAATAATAATAATAATAATAATAATATCCTGCAAAAGAAAATAAAGAACAATTGAGGAGAAACCAAAACTCCCCACATTTCCAATTTATCAATTGTATATCAGGACTACCATCTCCTTCGTACTGATAATTATGCTCTGGTTATGTAAGATATTAATATTAAAGAAAGTTCAGAAATGTGTTCAGAAATTTGATGACATATTTATGACTAAATTTTTTGTATTTCTAAGGTATCAAATTAGAAAAAGTATATTATTAAGAAAATAATGTTAACAAAATATTATGAGAAGAATTTTTATTTTCTCATAATAATCTGGAAAATAAAAATATAATCTGTTTTATTTATTTTTAATTATGTTAATGAACTAGTTAATGTACATGTCGGTAAAGAACATGTACCTGAGAAAGTAAAAAATGTCCAAAATCAATAGAATCCAAATTGGAAATCAAAGTTGGGCCTTCATCAGAAAGCAGTGTACACTAAATCTTCTCATCTGTCTACATAGGTATAGATAATATAATGGTTTAAACACCTTTAACTAAGTTAATTTACTCTTGTGTGGTTTCTATCATTCCACCATGACATGGTAACTGGTGCCTGCTAAAAAACACCTTCTTATATATAACTAAGCATCATTTCTGATACAGACAATTCACTTCCCACGATCTCTTGCAACAGAGATGTTCTTTTGTGTTTTGTTAATATCAATTAATATATCTGGAGAGGTTGACTCTCTGATAGAGGAATCCAGAATATCCCTATTTTGCAAGGTAAAGCAGTTATTTGGGTTCTAGAAATATTGACTGCACTGTTTCTGTAAGTTAGGAACAATTCGGAGACCCTCAAATGGGAACAAGTGACAATTCTCTCTCCTTTGTTGTCTAATTGCCTTTATTCATTCCATCCAATAAGATGACTATTTTGATAAGTAGCTTGACTATTAGAAGAAGTTGATATTATTGATCTATTAGCAATTTTGTTTGGATAACAATTTTCCACTCGTATTCTATATACCAAGAATTATTCTACCTGCTGCATGGCAAACAGTGCAGCAACAAAAGACTCTGTTTTTAACAGGAGGAAGAAAAGGAAAGGCAGCAAAAGATTAATTTTAACCTTCGTACACATACCATGACACAGCTTCACAGCTACTCTTGAACTAATGAACATTTGCATATTTAAATATAAATATGCATCATACATTATGCATGACAGAAAGAGAAGAAATAAAAGATTAGAAGTGCTGTTACCATTTCTCATCATCTCAGATTATACTGATATTTTCTAAATACCTATTCTTTCTATTCTCATTGGTATCATGACGAGAGCATAGTTGTACTGTAGAATCCATTATGGCTTTCATAGCCTTTTGCATTCATCTATAAAATTTTGTCTTTATGAACTAAATAAAAATAGACTCATGATGAGGAAAAAGGATGAAAATTTTTAAGAATGTCACAATAATTTTATCATCTGATCACTTCTTCTGACCTATTGATTACCTCAGCATGAAGATGGATGCTGATTTAGATATGAATTTGTGCACCTTGGGAGAGACAAGGGTAACATCGAGACAAGAGTCCCCAGTCTGGGGCCAGAGTTCTTAGTCATTATCATGGAATTGACTGGGTTAGGCTAGGGTTCAGCTGAATCGGAAGGGCCCTGCATGAGGATCTTGACATAGGTAAATGTGTCCTTCATGGCCACATGATTTGCAGTACTCCCGTTTACCAAGTTCCTACCTGGATTTTCTGGTAAACCCCATTACAAGGCTAAATCTCTTTCATAGTCCAAAGTCCCAATGTCTTTCATATTTAAAAAACAACATCAAGAACATAACAAAATAAACTAGCATGGTCAAGCCTTTCATAGTAATAGCACACTCTCATACATAGTTTTGTGCAGATACTTTTGTATCTCCACGTTACCCCCCAAGTTACATATGTCTCCCAATAAGTACACACTGCCTAGTCTTTCCGACACAGTTCTACCACCTGGGAACCAAGTATTCAACTATATGAGTTCATGGAGGTCATTCTCAATCAAATTACTACTGTTGTTGAGCAGTTTAATTTGAATTTTAATATTTTGCTACTGATACTCAATAAGTTTATATATGAAAAATCATTTAACAAGATGCCAACTGGTACTTATAAATTTGTAAATTTAAAAAGTGACAAGTAAACTATACTGTACCATCTAAGATATTCACTGGCAAGTTTTGAACAAGATTGAAGATTTTCGAAGAAAGCCTGCCTTCCTTGTGGGCAAAACATTACTGACATATTTAATAATAATGAAATATAAGCCCTAAGTAGGGTAAAACAAAAATGAGTTTTGTCTGACAAAGACATATATGCAACAAACTTGGTTATGCTTGTTCGGTTTTTGTTTTGTTTTGTTTTTTTTAATTTTTGTGTCTGGGAGCAATTTCAAAGCTGCAAAAACAAAGCTCTGAATGATCTTGTGAAGGTCAACATTTCTACCCAGGTTCTGAAAGACATGGAATCTTTGTGCAAATTGTTCACCTCTATGTCAGGAGTATACTTCTTTGTTTACATTAAAGACAAAAACACATGAAACAACTCAGTTTGCTTTTACATAATCTACTTTTTTTTAGTTTTGTATACAGTTATAGATTCAGACTCTTTTACACTAAGAGTTTCTTATTTGACACATAGTTGCACCTTCCTTAAGAAACATAGTAATTTACAATACTTAATATTTGAATATAATGTAATTTATTAACAAACTACTAAACTCTTCTACCTTGGAAATAGGTAAGGAAGGCTTAACCAGGATACTTTAGATTACGGTAGCTGGGGAATCATCAGAAGCTGGAAAAGGCTGTCCTATGAAAATCCTATATTTACACAAAGACTGGTTCCACCAAAAGGGAACACGGTTGGCTTCATGTTAAATCATCAACCAAGGAAGAGAAAACCTAACCCCCAAAGCCTAAACAAACTTTGTCTGAGTCTATTATTTTTCTGAGTCTATTTATTGCCCCCCCACCAAATCAATTATTCTTCCCTAAATTTGCATTTGTCTTGCCTTGCTATTTTCTCACCTATGAAGGGGTATATAAGCCTCTAAACCCCATTTGGCTATTGAGTCCTCATTGTCATACAAAAGAGGTCAATGGCTTGAAATATCTGAACGTGCACTTTATCTGAATATGCCCTTGAACCAGAACCAGAAAGCCAGGCATGATCAAACAGCGTTATTAACACACAAAAAAGGAGATATATGTATACATGTGTGTGTGTGTGTGTGTGTGTGTGTATATATATATATATATATATATATATATATATATATATATATATTTGTGTATGTGTGTACAAACACACATGTATGTATGTATGTATGTATGTATATTTGTGTGTGTATCCCTTTCCTAGAGTTCTATGTGGAATGTGCCAAGAATGGTTGTGACCAATCCCTGGCACTATTAATGATACTCTGTTACACTTGCAGACAGGAGAAGAATATTGTCCTCTGAGAGGCTCCACCCAGCAGCTAACTCAGACAGATACAGACATCCATAGCACAACAGTGAATGGAACTTGGACTCTTGTGGAAGAGTAGGAGGGAGGATTGCCATCCCCAAAAGGGATAAGAACTCTACAGGAAGACCAACAGTGCCAACTAACCTGGACCCTTGGGACTCTTGGGGTCCAGACTGAAGCACCAATCAAACACACACAAACACACACAAACACACACACACACACACACACACACACACACACACACACACAGGCTGATCCCAGGCCTCCTCACACATTTGTAGCAGATGTGCAGCTTGGTCTTCATGTGGGTCCCCAACAACTTGAGAAGGGACTATCCTGAAAGCTGTTGCATATAAGTAGGATATGTTCTAGCTGGGCTACCTTGCCTGTCCTCAGTGGAAGAGGAAGCACTTAGCCTTGCAGAGACTTGATGTGCCAGGGTGAGGTAATACCCAGGGCCCCCCTTGCTCAGAGGAGAAGGTAAGGGAGGGGTGGTGATGGAGGGGGGAAGGATTGTGAGAGGGGGTGACCTGGAGGGTAGCAGTGAGGGGATGTATAGTGAGTATGTAAAAAATAAAATAAAATGTTTTAAAAAAAATAACATAAAATTGTTTTGTTAGGTCAGAGGTTATTGTTGAAAAGCACATAAATGATAATTTAGACTGCCTGAGATAATGCAATTAAATCTATTTTAAAGTATGATGAAATATTAATCTGCATATGTATATCTGTATAAGTCATATAAATTATAATCCATGAAACTCTTGTGAATAAATAACAATAAAGAAAAAGAAATAGTTTTCAGTGTGTTCTCTTAATTTCAGTCTAAAGATGTTTGAGTAAAATATGCATGTTATTAAAATGTTACCAATATTTAGTATGAAAGCATAAGGTCCTTTTAGAAAACAGGTCAATTAGCTGTGTTATCCATAAGAGAAAACAGACTTTTCATGAGCATATACCTCAAAAATCAATCTCCCCTAATTGATCATTAGTTTTATAAAAGACAGCCATGTCCACAGGTCAGAAAGACCGTCGAATCAAGCCAACTCATATACTGTTTAAGATCAGTATCTTCCTGGAAAGCAATTTATGTTTTGATTATGTACATCTTAAAAGTAACTTAGATTTTTATTGACTCATGACTGAATTCATTTAAAATGGTGATATATCAGTGGATTTCCTCATAGTAAATTTAGGTAAGATTTATGTTCATATTTTTCTTTTACTGTATTTCTATGTATTTTATGAAGTCCACTTTGAATTTCTTAGTCCCTATTTCTGTCTCTTGTGTAGGGTTTGGCTCTGTGTTGTCTTTCAGTAATTTACCACAGGGAATTATCTAGCTCACTAAAATAACAGAGAGAAAATATCTTGTGCTCAAATTTACAACAGTCAAACTGAATAAACACTCCAAGTGTTTCACATACAGAAAAGTATAGAGCAACTTCCCAGCTGTTAGCTGTTGTCAGCATTGTCCCCTAGTGTAAATCTTTTCCTGAAAATTGCTACCATAGGAAGAATAAGGGGGTAGCAGGTAACCTAATGCTAAGAATGAATTATGTTCTTCAGGAGATAAAATTCCATAATACATGTGCATGTTCTCATTTTGTTTTTAATTTTATATGGACTTACAAGATAATTTTGATTTGTACTGTGCCATTTGTAATTAGAATTTTGTGACACAGCAATACCTGAAACAAGTTTTGTTAACTAGCCAATGTAAAAGAATGAGATAATGTTCTAAGAAATATTTACAAAAATATCCTCATGGAGGGCACTAGAGAAAAAGATTTATGTTAATCTAGGCCTAAGTTCCTATTATTATACATACTGAAAAGTAATTTTAAAAAAGTTTAAAATTGTAAATTTTGGTAAAATTATTACATATACTTGAGAAAGAGTGCTTTGTCTCAGATTCAAAATACCTTCAATGTTGGTTTAAGACTCCAATATACATTGAAATAAAGACTTGTGATATTAAATATAAAATAATATGAAATGATTAAAAAAATAATATGAAATGATTAAAAATTAAACTTTGGATTTTCTTTAAAACTTGGACATAAAAGATGATATGTGTCTCGAATAGTCCTTATTTTCAATGTTCATTCATATGTCCCCTGCATAGAATTTAATATGTACCCACAAATCTGAAAAAGCATAAAATCAGATTACTCAGTTTTGGATCATGGGAAATAAAATATCATCAGATGATGAGCAGCTGAATCTAGTATGTAAGCAAGTAATTGCTCTCGATTATTTTCAGAAAGCATTTAAGATACAGAACCAGTAAACTTTGAAGTTCAGACCTTCGCTGCCTATAGATTACAAAAGGTTCTTCACCAACTCTATATCTTACAGAGGGCTAATGTGCAAAATTTATAAAGAACTACAGAAGTTAAACACCAACAACCCAAATAACCCAATTAAACAATGACTTCAAGAAATTCTTAGGCAAATAGAAGGAACTAGAAAATATCATCCTGAGTGAGGTAATTCACTCACAAAAGAACATACATGCCATGTTCCACTAATAAGTGAATATTACTCCAAAAGCTTGGAATACTCTAGATACAATTTACAGACCACAGAAGCTCAAGAAGAAAGAAGACCAAATTGTGGATACTTCGGTTCTTCATAGAAGGGGGAACAAAATACTCAAAGAGTGCAAATATGAAAACAAAGTGTGGAGCAGAGACTGATGGAAAGGCCATCCAGAGAATGCCCTACTGGGAATCCATCCCATATACAATCACCAAACACAGACAGTACTGTGGATGCCAAGAAGTGCATGTCCTGAGAGGCTATGCCAGAGTCTTACAAACACAGTGGCAGATGCTCACAGCCAACCATTGGAATGAGCCTGGGGTCCTCAATGGAGGAGTTAGAGAAAGAACTGAAGGAGCTGAAGGGGTTTGCAACCCCACAGGAAGAACAACAGTATCAACCAACCAGACCCCCCAGAGTTCCCAGGGACTAAACAACCAACCAAGGAATACACATGGAGGGGCCTCTGGTTACAGCTGTATATGTAGCAGAGGATGGCCTTGTTGGGCATCAGTAGGACGAGAGGTCCTTGGTCCTGTGAAGGCTTGATGCCACAGTGTAGGGGAATGTGAGGGCAAGGAGGCAGGAGTGAATGGGTGGGTGGAGGATCCTCATAGAACCAGGGGAGGGGTGATGGGATAGAGGGTTTCTGGGAGGGGAGGGAATGGGGAAAGGGGATAACATTTGAAATGTAAATAAAGAAAATATCCAATTAAAAATTAAAAATTGGGGCATAGAGCTAAACAGATTATTCTCAAAGGGCAGAGAAACACTTAAAGCAAAGTTAAAAATTCTTAGTGATCAGGGAAATGCAAATCAAAGCATCTCTGAGGTTCCATCTTCAACCCATCAGAATAGCTAAGATAAAATCTAAAGAGATAGCACATGCTGGCAAGGATGTGGAGTGAGGGGAATGTTCTTTCATTTCAGGTGGGAGTGCAAGCTTGTACAACCACTGTGGAAGTCAATTTGGTAGTTTTTCAGGAAACTGAGAATAGTTCTACCTTAAGACCCAGCTATACCATTCCTGGGCATATTCCCAAGAAATATCGCACTATGTCACATGGACACTTGCTCAACTAAGTTCACAGCAGCTTTACTCATAATAGCCAAAAACTGAAAACAGCCTAGATGTCCCTCAACTGAGGAAGAGTTTTTAAAAACTCTTGTGTGGTACATCTACACAATGGAATACTATTCAGCTATTAAAGACTGCATGAATTTTGCAGGAAAATGGATAGATCTTGATAATATCATCCTGAGTGAGGTAACCCAGTCCCAAAAGGACGTGCATGGTATACACTCACTTACAAATGGATTTTAGCAATAAAATACAGGTACCAAGTTACACTCCACAGACCCAAAGTAGCTATATAAGAAGGAAAGGACAGGAGAAGATACTTGAATCTCACTTAGAAGGTGGAATATAATAGTCATAAGATGCAGATGGAGGGAGGGAATTGGGTAAGAGAGGAAATGGAGAGGTGAATTGATGGGGGTCAGGATCAGGTGTGGTAGAGTCAGGAGGGATGACCAGATAGCCAGGAGAATTAAGAAATATGCAACTGATTGAGGTGGGGAGGTAAGGGACATCTCCAGGAAGGGACAGAGACCTGAGATAAGGGAGGTGCCTAAGTATTAATTGGGGTGTCCTTACCTGTGACTCTCAGCCTTGGGGATATGGAATCAGAAGAGGCCACCTCCTGTATCCAGGCAGGAACCCCAAAACAGCTATAGGAACATTGATTCACCCACAAAACTTTCAATCCAAAATTTATCTTTGTTGGGAACAATCCTGCCACAGTGGAATGAAGCCCCAAATGCCTGTCCCAGGGCGCTGCGGGCCTGGGTGGGACAGGACACTCAGGAAGTAGCCCCACATCTTCCCACACTGTCTTCTGGCAGGTTGGGGGAGGGCTGTGGGAAGTCTCTGTGGGCCCTGCCCATGGGTGGGGTAGGGGGCCATTCCAGGGGAACACTCAGCATCCATCTCTGTGGGTTCTCTTGCCCGGGACACTGCAGTTGCCACAGGGTGCTGCAGACGGGTTAGCAGGAACACAGCTGGGGTTCCCACCAGGACCACGTCTTGGCTGCTTTGGGTGCCAGGCTACCTGCTTAGGCTTGGGTGAATGGGTACCATCTAGGAGCGCTGGGGTTCCCTTGGCGAGAGGTTAGTCGTGGCTCATTAATCCATCACTTCCCACGGTGGGTCCAGATGAAGAGACAGTCCATAATTCTAAGGAATTTATTTTTATCATGTGGAAAGTGGCATGGATGGAACTGTACTTCCCGCCTCTCCCAGAGTGGTGGGGCAGATATAGTAACTGGAGAGGGACATGGCTAAGCCTCTAGGTGTCTCACTAACATGGGGATGGCTTAGGGCTGTGTGGCCATGCCTCTACTGGGGGCATGGTATGTGACTGGCTGGAGACAAAAAGCCTCCTGGGAGCTTTGGCATAACATTTCCGGTCCCTTGCAAATTACTTCTCAGGGTCTCCCAGAGTTTGCCTGTGCTCAACAGATGTGCCAGACTGCCTGCCAGATCATTGCCCTACATATCCTGTCTACAAAAAAATGCAGAAACAGGATGGAGCAGAGACTGAGGGAATGGCCAACCGAAACTGACCCAACTTGAGACCCATCCCTTGGGCAAGTACCAATTCCTATTAATAATAATTATACACTAATAATGAAACTCTATTATGCTTGCTGACAGGAGTCTAGTATGGCTGTTCACTGAGATACTTGACCAAACAGCTGACTCAGATAGATGGAGGAACCAACAGCTAAATGTGGATGGAGCTTGGGGAATGGACATGTTAGGTTAAGAATTTAGGACCCGAACAGGGATATGAACTCCACAGGAAAACCAACCAAGTCAACTAACCTTAACCCTTGAGGCCCTCAGAGACTGAACCAGCAAACAAAAACAGAAATGGGCTGGAACTAGGCATCTCTGCTCATATGTAGCAGATATTCAACTTGGACTTCATGTGGGCCTGAAAAACAGGAGCAGGGTTATCTCAAAAGCTGTAGCCTGTACATGGGGTATGTTTTTCTAGCTGGTCTGACTTGCCTGGCCTCAGTGGGAAAAGATGCACCTAGCCTTAAAGATACTTGATGTGCCAGGGTGGGGGGATAACCAGAGTGTCCCCTACATGCTCAGAGGATAAGGGGAGGGTAGATTGGGGAAAGTATTGTGGGAGGAGGTGACTGAGGGGGGCAGTGAGTGGAGTATAAAGTGAATAAAATAATAATAATAATAATAATAATAATAATAATAATAATAATAAGAATGAAAATAAGAATAATAAATTTAGGTGTTTGCCCAGAATGATTAAGTTGTATGCTATTGTGATGGTAAGTTTTTCATGTTTAATATAATTAATAAATTCCAATTATTTATACATAATGAATAATAATCTTCTTTTTATATACTAAATATATTGGTGTCCTTAAAGGTGAAATGACTATTTGAAAACCCATCCATTAGAGCACTGATGGTTGGGATCATATAATATACTATACCGTGTAAATACATGCATTACATTATATTAATTTTTTATGTGTCCAGTAGCAATAGGAGGTTCTTGAATTACTGAATGTCAGAGGCTTTTTAGGGCCATATATTATGACGAGTTGTTACAATAGGCTGTAGGACATAAGAGCTGCTCAAAATTACTTACAAAATGAATTAAGAGATGAAGGAATTTGTTTCTTTTAATGTTAAGACATGGGGCCTCAAACAATAGATATATTTTTCAAATATAAAAATTTTGTTCTCCAGAATACCAATTAAATTTGAGATGTGAGCAATTATGGTATAAAACAGAAGAAGTATTTGGAGATCAGAAGAAATGAACACCAAGATGTGGATGAGTATTTATTGTGGTTGTTGCTTAGTGTTACTACCCATTAGTCACTTAGCTATTCAATTGTGCACCAGTAACTGACATAAGCAACAAAGAAGCTCTTCCTTCTGTGTAAAACAAAGAAATGACTCATTATTTTCTGAATAATAATCTACTATCTTCAGCAAGTTGCACATCAATGCAAATCTTCAAGGAGCCTGTTATGTCTGACATATTTCATTCTGTGCAATAATGTATCTTTGAATAATATATCCTTAATATAAGGGAGAAATTTTTTTTGACTGAAATTTACAAGGAATTCTGAAATAACTTTTTGTATCTTAGTGAATACTGTCCTTTTCTCTATAGGAAACTAGGGATTTATAAAATATAAGTTATTGTGGATTCTTTTAGTTTACAAAATCAGCTTCATCTTGATTTTCCTCATTTTTACTTGACTTAAAGCTCCAAATTCCCATTTTCTGTGGTAAGATATCTTCCCTGTAGAAACACAAATCAAAGAGATGTTTCTTTTCAATTATATGCATTATAAACCCTTGTGATAGCATATCAGAAGCCCCAGTATATTAATCAATAGGATGTAAGTTAATACAGCAGCAGTGCAATGGTTGCTTTGTCAATGATATGCATGCTTGAATCTTCTGGAAAGAGCATCCCAATGAGGGATTGTCTAGATTAGTTTAGCCTATGAGTGTGTTTGTAGTGTATTGTCTTAACTTCATTCACTGGGGTGGAAAAACTTGCTATATATGGCAGCATCATGTTCAGTTCTGAACTGCATAAGTGTAGAGAGGATGCTGAACACAAGTAGGCAAATATTCATTCGTTATCTTCTGGATCTTGACTGTGAATTTAAATAATTCAAATCACTGAATTGAGTTTACTATAATGATGGATTTCAATCTGGAACTATAAACAAAATAGAAGTTGTCTGCCATCAGCAGATTTTATTCAGAATATTTTATCACAGTAACAGAAATTAAAACAGAGTAGTCAGTAAGTATAGCTTTTTAGTTTTATCTAAACACTAAATATTTCTCTAATGCATGTGTGAGCTAATTGTGATGCACATTCCAGAAGACTAGGCTAAGGGAGGAAATGATGTCATAACGATTGCCCACTGGACCCCAAACAGCTTCTATTTTTTATATCTACATATCCCATCAGATTAGACAGGTAAATGAATTTGCAGATAAGCTGAGTTACCGTCAGTGAATATGCTAATTATATATTTCTGTCCCTTTAAGTCACATAGTACAAAATATATAGGTAGTATATACAAATTTTATGAGTGTTGAAATGTGTACCCCTGCATAGAAGTCACATTCCACAAAATGAATATTTCTATCACCTCACAAAGTTTTATTGTACCCATTTACTGTTCATGTCCATGTACCCAGAGGCAAGCACTGTTCCAACATAACTCACTGGAATTTAGCTTTGTCAGTTCTGGGAATTCATCCACAAGCAAATTAAGGATTTCATTATTGTAAATATAAATGTTGCTTTTATTTCCTTTGGTTAAGGGATGAGATGAGAGGTATACCCAAGCTTTACAAATAAATAGCATGGGCTAAGTATTCCCACAGTGTTTCTATCTAAGTATCTCTAGAACTAGGTCTGGAAGTTTCTAGTCACCATACAATCTAATATGCAAGTTCAGTCCCTAAAGCCTTTAGCATTTAGCCTCTTCTGCTAACCCAGGCCTAGAATGTTACAGCCTCCTAGACTTACTGCTAAATAAGCTCACTCTTTCTATTTGTTTCTGAGCTCTGGCTGGTTCTAGCTGGTTCAACTCAGCTTTTCTGGCTTGAACTCCTCAAAGCTGACTGATTTAAATTGGCTTCTCTCATGATGATTGAATTTCTCTGATTGGATTGTCTGCCTCTGAATTCCATGAATTGAACTGCTCTGAATTCAACTACTGTCCTCCAAACTGAGCTGAACACCATTGAATTGAATGTAAGTGAACTCTCTCTCCCTCACTGCTCTTTTAAGTAGCCCCTCTTTTCCTTGTGAGAGTTGGGCTTATTCTATTTCTTACTCATTCTCTCAAATCTTTCTCTGATTTCTCACTTTGTCTGCCTTTCAGTTAGATGTCGTTGTCTGGGGTTAAAGGTGTGTAATAAAGACATGTCATCCAGCCAGATCATATCTTCATGTGTGATCCTTTACCAGAACAACCGTGTTGCTGGATTAAACGTCCTCTACACATCATAAACGCTTTTGAGAATGGCTTTTTCTATTCTCCATAATGATTTGAAATGTATAAATTTGTGTTTATAAAATGGGCTTATTTAATTGTTAATTTTTTAGGCCTTTGGATATTCAACTATGGGATAACATTTTTTTTATACTTTATTTACATTTCAAATGTTTCCCATTTGAGGTCTCCCATTAGGAAAACCCCTATCCCCTCCCTCCCCCCCTGCCTCTATGAGGGTATTCTCCTACCCACCCACCCACTCCCAGCTTCCCTCCTGGGCATTCTCCTATTCTGGAGCACCTAACATACTCAGGCGCAAGGTCCTCTTCTTCCATTGATGACCAACAAGGCTCTCCTCTGCCACATATGTGGCCAGCACAATGGGTCCCTCCATGTGTATTCTTTGGTTGGTGGTCCCATCTCTGGGAGCACTGGGGGCTCATGCCAGTTGACACTGTTGCTCCCTCCATAGGGCTGCAAATTCCCTCAGGTCCTTCAGTCCCTTTTCCAACTCCTCAATCTGGGACCCCACACTCAGTCCAATGGTTGCTGTGAATTGAATCTAGGGTATTCTAAACTTTCGGGCTAATATCCACTTATTAGTGAGTACATACTGTGTTTGTTCTTTTGTGACTGAGTTACCTCACTCAGGTTTATATTTTCAAGTTCCATCCATTTGTCTGCGAATTTCATGAAGTCATTGTTTTTAACAGCTGAGTAGTATTCCATTATGTAAATGTACCACATTTTCTTTATCCATTCCTCTATTGAGGGACATCTGGGTTGTTTCCAGCTCTGGCTATTATAAATATGGTTGCTAGGAACATAGTGGAGCATGTGTCCTTAATATACATGTTGGAGCATCTTCTGGGTATATGCCCAGGAGTGGTATAGCTGGGTCCTCAGGTAGTATTATGTCCATTTTACTGAGGGTCCACCAATCTGATTTCCAGAGTGGTTGATACACTGAATCTAATAGAAGAGAAAGAGGGACAGACACATCAGCACAGGGGAAATTTTCCTGAACAGAACACCAATGGCTTATGCTCTAAGAACAAGAATGGACAAATGGGACCTCATGAAATTGCAAAGCTTCTGTAAGGCAAAGGACACAGTCAATAGGACAAAATGGCAACCAACAGATTGGGAAAAGATCTTTACCAACCCTACTTCTGATAGAGGGCTAATATCCAATATATACAAAGTACTCAAGAAGTTAGACTCCAGAGATCCAAATAACCCTATCAAAAAATGGGGAACAGAGCTAAACAGAGAATTCTCAACTGAGGAAACTTGAAGGGTTGAGAAGTACCTAAAGAAATGTTCAACATCCTTAGTCATCAGGGAAATGCAAATCAAAACAACCCTGAGATTCTACCTCATATCAATCAGAATGGTTAATATCAAAATCACAGATGGGAGCAGATGCTGGGGAGGATGTGGAGAAAGAGGAACACTCCTCCATTGCTGGTGGGATTGCAAGCTGGTACAATCACTCTGGAAATCAGTTTGTGATTACAATTTTTACTTAAATCCTGCTTGTACTTCTTTCAAACACACAAATTCTCAATTATCTTCACTAAGCTCATGAAGGTCACAAGTAGGGTTATAATTAAAAAAAGAAAAATTATTAACAATAATCTAAACATGTTTTACTATTTTATACACATCCATTGTATTATCAGAGCTTCAGTTGTTCCATATACTCTTTACTATGTTCTTTGGTGAATTTAATTCCCTCATGTGAAATCATTTCTCTTGAACTTGGAGAATATAATTATCTGGCATTTTTATCTTCAAGCTATAAGCATTTCACAAATTCTAGACATAAACTTTTTAAAATGTACATGTATTATAACAATTTTCCAATAATTTATTTTTATTTTTTGTATGAGTGTTTTGCCTAAATGCATGGAAGTATACTGCATGCATGCCTGGTGCCTAAAGAGTCCATGAGATTTCTTAGTGTTTGTGAGACAGATGATTGCATGTTAGCAGGTGGATGCTGAGAATGTAACTCAGATCCTGCAAGAGCAGCACTGAGCCATTTCTCCACCTTCTAACGTTGAGGAACCCTGTGGAAGAGGGGTATGGAAGATTTTAGAAGTAGAGATGATGGACACCAGGATAATATGGTCCACTGAATCCACTAAGCACGGCTTCTTGGGCTCATAGCTACTGAAGCAATAAGCACAGGTTCTGGAAGGATCTCCACCAGGTCCTTGGTTTATGGATGTTAACTTTGTGCTTGGGGAGGCCTCCTAACAGTAGAAACAAACACATCTCTGATGCTTTTTCATGGTCTTGGGACTCTTTTTCTCATGTTGAATTGCCTTGTACAGCCTGGATATGTGGACTTTTGCTTTGTCTTATTTGTATCTTGTCCTGTTAGGTTGTAGTTTCTGTGTGCTCTGCTCTTTTCTGAAGGGAAACAGAGTGGATCTAGGGAAGTAGAGAGACAGGAGGGAACTCGGAGGACAACTGGAAGGAAAACTGTGGCCAAAGTGTATTGCCAGAGAGAAGAAATTATTTTAAATTTTAAAAAGAAGGTTTCTTTTTCTCACATAATGTATCCTGATCAAGTTCTTTGACCTCTATTCTACTCCAAGTTCCTTCCGACCTACCCTTACATCTTGATCTACCCTCTTTTGTTCCATTAGAAAACAAACAGGCTTCTGTGGGATAATACTAAAAAAAAGAGAGAAAAAAATAAACGGAAAAAGAAACAAAAGAAAATCTAACACATATGATTTGGACAAAATAAAAATATCACAAGAGAAAGAATAAGAAGCAGAAACCCACTTACTCACACAGAGTAGCCCCATAAAAACAGTAAACTAGGAGTAAATATATATATATATATATATATATATATATATATATATATATATGTAAAACATACTGTACATATTATACATATATACATATTATACACATCCTTTGGATTTTACACTCTTTTTACCTTCACTTCCAAGGGATTCAGTGAGGTCTAGAGTTTGGGGTGTTGATGAAGATTTCCTATTTAAGGCTGAGTATTCCAAGACCTCTCAACCTTTATGTAATGTTTGTATGTGGGTGTCCACACATGTTGTAGTCTTCTGCAGGAGGAAACTTCTCTTATCATTGTTGAACAAGGTACTTATTTTTGAGTACAGCAGAATATCATTAGGAATTATATTATTGCTGGTTTGTTGTCCTGGTTGGATTTTTTTTTTCCAGAATAGTAGTATTTGGTTTTATCCTAGGTCTCTGGGCTATCTAGTCTCAAGTTCTTGATCAATTGTTCAGTTTTAGATATGGGTTCCAGCTTGTGGATTGGGTCTTAGTTAGTTACTCCTAAAAGTTTTGTGACACCATTACACCAGCATAAGTTGAAGGCAGAACATCATTGTAAATCAAAGCCATTTTTAGCTTCATTGGTGGTTATGATTTACTTTTGATAATGTCCACGGTACCTTTTAGTACCAAAGATACTAGAACATAGAAGTGAAGAACCTAGGTAGTCACCAACTCAACTTCTTCATATTCAATGAGTTCTGTATGTATTCTCTTCACAATAGGACTTTGTTGTCAGTTTGTGAAGCGCAACCTTTAGCTGTGGCAGCAGTCTAGGTTCTCTGTCTGTTCCCATGGAATCCCTTTGACCAATAAGTCAGTTGTAAATCATCCTTGCTTCTAGAATCTTTATTTGGAGATAGGAGATGTCTAGTCGACACTTCAACTTCTCCATTATTTGGTGCTTTCATTTAGATCACCTTCACATACCTTATGATATTTTAGGAAGCTTCTAATGTATTTGGTTCAGGCAGAACCCCTCATTTTAGCCCTCTTTCTCTTCATCACCTTTCTTGTCCTCTCTGTCCCTTTCCACTCCTATTTATTTCTCCCTTCATCCATCCTTAAAGATGTGTTCTATTTCCTTTTCCTTGGTAGAATTATTTGTTTATCCTTACCTTACCCTGTACATAACCTCTAAAGTTCTAATGATTACATCATGGTTATTATTGACTTAACAGCTAATACCTACATATAAGCAGGTTCAGCAAAATTGCCTTGCTTGCTTCACTTTGAATAATTTTTTTTCTAGTTCCTTCTACCTGTGAGTTGTATGATTTAATTTATTTTATTGGCTGAATAGTACTCTGTTGTGCAATTATACCATGCTTTTGTTAGCAGTTCTGTGACATGACATCCAGGTTGTTTCCAATTTCTAGATATTATAAACAGATCAGCAATAAGAGTGGTTGATCTAGTGTCTGTGGGGTAGGATAAATTATCCTTCGGGTATATGGACAACAGTGCTGTAGCTGGATATTGAGCTATAATATAATTTGAGGTCCTGATATCTGGTCTGGTCTTTTCTGTGAGAGTATTTTTGTTTCTCTCTGTGATTCTTAGAGGAGTGTATTGGCTGTGTTTCCTAGTAGGAAATTCTGGGATTCTGATATATGTGGTCACTGGGACCTCATGGTAAATATGTTTCTAGGTATTGAGAGCTGATTCTTAGGAAAGGGGATAAGGTGGAGGAAATATTGCGGGTGTCTATAGGAGGGAGGAGAGTAGGATCCGCATAGCCTCCTGGAAATTAGGACAGAGAATGAAGAGAAGCTATAGCAGGTGGTCTTCTACATAGTTTGGAAGGAAAATATGATATTTAACTTTTAGAAATGAAAGGAAAGGTGAAAATCTTCAGCAAAACTATTTGCTTCCTGGCTAAAGTGGCCAGGGTCTTCCCTGGATTACCTACTGGAGTTGGGGGCTGATATATTGCAATGACGGGGGACGGAAGTTAGGAGGGGATGATCTCTATAACCTACTGAAGATAGAGGGAGGGAAGGAAGGTAGATAGCATCTGGTGGTCTACTGCTGTGCTAGGTAGGAGACATGGGGATTAGATTTGAAGGAAAGGAGAGATAGGTGAAAATCTATGGTTAGCATACCCACTTTCCTGGCTATAGTTGCCTGAGTCTAACTGAAATTTATGATTTGGGCTGAACATTAAAAAAATATGAGCAGATATGTTATGTTATATAATCCTTCTTTCAATGACATTATATCTGTTCTCTTATGTATATAATCAATCTATAATCTACCTATCTATCATCTGTCTATTTATAATCATCTATAATATCTGTAAGCATGGTTTCAGTATGCACCCTTCTCTGATCTAGAACTCACTCTGTAGACCATGTCACCCTGGAACTCACAGAGATCTATCTGTTCTGCCTCTTTAAATTCTGAGATTACAAGCATGTACCACACCCCAATTCTGTCAAGTATTTCAATTCTTTGGATACTTTTTGGCGTTATGGTATTTAATGTTATCCTTTATTTGAAATACATACTGTTTGTTTAGATATTAGTTTGGAGTGGTAATATCTACCTTATGACACAGTGCTAGTGCCTAACATCTCTAGTCTCTGAACCAAGGGTGTGCTTTATGCTATGGTCATCTCCTCCATTGTTCCACCAGTAAAATTTCTCCAAGAGCTGCATAGAGTCTAGTGCCACTAATCAGGTTTCAGTCTCTGTCAAACTGTATGCTATAAACCATGTAATTTTGTGTTTCCCACAGCAGGTTTAGAGCATCAGTGAAACATCAGAGTTCATAGAAACTAAAAATTGAGCTATCCTCCTATATTTCATTTTTGTAATATCAATATTTAATGACTCAAACATTTATTTTTCATAAGCCATATGAAAACAGTGTATGCTGACTGTTCACTGAAACAGAGACTATATTGCCCAAGATAGAAATACTTGTCCAGAAATGTTATTATTAAATTAATGTTTTCTAATTTTACTGAAGGGTTATATTTATTCTGTTGTCATATTTAAAAATATACACTAGACAGTGGGAGCATATGGCAATTTGCTAGTGTTTTGTCTATTTTCTCATATCAGTTAATGGTTTTAAATTTTTTGAAATCATAGAGCTTTAAGTGTAAAAGGACAGATTAAATGCTCTTATCTAGTATTTGTCTAGATTCTAATTTCTTCTCTAGCATGTTTCTTATTTCATCTGTATTTTAAACAAATATTACTGTTCTAAAATTTCTACAAATTAATTTTGAGGTATTTAAGACGGAGGGCATATCTATTTTTTGTATTAAATTTAGATGTAAATGTGTATGTCTAGAATGGCATATGTTCATGATGGGCTCCATAAGTGTACAAAATAAAATTGGACCTCATTTATTATAGCAACACATGTGATACATAGATAAGTAAGGTATTGAAGTGGAAATTTTTGATTTCTTTGGAGACTCAGTTGTATCATGTGATGTTTTTCAGGAAACTGTCTTATGAGAGGATGTTTTTGCTGAAGCTGATATGTGGAAGGATGTTTTGCTAAGAACAGGCACTTGGTGATTTTTGGAGGCAGTCTGGACAGAGAGCATGTGATGTTTTGCTAGAGAAGATGTTCAAGAGAACACATGATGTTTCGAAAGGATATAAATATAACCCAACAGACAGTAGACTATGCGGGATGGCACTTGTACATCTTGTATTCTTTGCTGGTTAGCATTTATCATGATGTCATAGAGAAAAATGCACCAAAAAACTTCTGGTGGGGTTCCAGCAGCTTCTAGCCACTTCTGCAGACTAAGGCTGATTGGCAGAGTATTGTGGTTTCTTCTGGATCGAACTGCCATTGCTGATTTGTGAATGGAGTTTACGAGTGGACCCAGCTGCTACTGCTGATTCATGTGAACTGAACTGCTGATATCCTGACAATGCAGATTGGATTTGCTCCAAAGAAATGTTTCTAAATGCATCCACATCCTCCTTTTCTCTGTTAACCTTTCCTTTCCACCATCCCTGATGGACAGTGGACTAGAAGGGAGGTTAAATCATTAAAAACTTTATTAAAAGGAGGTTTTGAAAAAAAAATCTAAGCCTACAGGTTATGGAGTTAGAGGTTATCTCTTCATAGGTGAAATGACTAGTCAAAGAATACTAAGGGGAAACATGGTAGATTTTGCTATTAACATTATCTTTTATGCACATTGTAGCTTAAGTAAGGTACTCTGAGTCTCAGATACTATGTCACAGAACTGCAATCAGTACTAAATCAAAAGGATTTCCAGCATTATGAAATAATATAAGTGAAATATTTAAGCAATATTTCTAAATTGAAGTGAAATATTACATTTCTTCTTTCCCACTAATTGTTTTTCAACTGTTTATGGAACTTTGCAGGAGGTGGGAGGGGCCAAAAAGGAACTTTCAGAAATCAAGCTAATGTGGATCACAGCAGAAAGCAATTTTAAAGTGATCTATGTACTGACATGAGTTGAATTTTACATAATTCTCCCCAAACTTTACTGTTTGATTGTTTAGAAAAAATTTTGAACAGATAATAAAATCTTTGAAATATGGAAAATAATTATTACTAGCTTTTATTGTAGTGCCATATGTTACCACAATGTGAGATAATTTTAAATAGCCATGGGGGAAGTTTTGTAGCATTATGCTTAATTAGTTTTAAAGGATATTGTCTATTTGTCATTTATCTCCAAATAACACTAGGACAGAGATATTATCTCATATGTACCTGTCTATATTTTCAACTCATTGTGAATTGCAAGAAGATAATAGATATGATCATTGTTTCTCATCTTAGGACATGTACTATTTTAGTAATGAATGTCTGTCAAATGCTAGTAAAACTGAACCTCAATACCATTAGCAAGAAAGGCAGAAAGCTTGCCAGTCTGTGTTGTGGCTTATATTAGTGTATTATAAAACGTGCCATAGCGAAATGTTTGTCAGTGGGTATATGGTATTTTTAAAATACCTTCTCTTCTCAACTTTTGATCAACAAAAACAGTGGAAATAACAAAGAACAAAAAGCTTATTCACTCTTTTTAATAGTTATAGTAGTTTGATAGTTATATAGTTACATAGTTTTGTATATTCATGCACAGAAATTTGAAAATCAGTATAAACACTTATCAGGTTTTCCATTGAAGTAAATAAATAATTGAGGTACATATTACAAGAAAAAACAATAAAAGAGAAACACCTGCTCTCTCTATGTAGTCAATGGAAACCAAGGATTGAGCCAACTGTGTGCATGTGAAGATTCACCTGCAAAGCTGGAAGCTGTATGCAACAAGATCCACACAGAATAGAAAATGGCATGTGTTTTCTTTAATTTGGAAGTAGTCTTTTTTCATGTTCTGAAATAATGTGTGTATTAGAAATTGAACATAAGCACACACACACACACACACAAACACACACATATGTATTTAAGAAAAAATTAATGGAAGGAGAGAGCAATGAGGGATATAAAAGCCTTTATGAGAAGGAAAGGGAAGGGGAAATGATGTAATTATACCCTCAACAAATAAAATGAATAATAAAAATTACCCTTTAGTGTATAAATACATAGCAACATTGCTTTTCGAAGTCTGTCTGAAATTAGCATTGTCATAGGTGTTGGAAGATCACTCAATTCTGGCACAATTCATACAATCTTAAATCCTGGGGACTAAGAAATGACTTTCATTCTTAGCAAAAGATCAGCTATACATTCATCCAATAGTATTTCCATCCCAAGGGTAGGCTATTGTGCTATTTCAAAAACATATATGCTGTGCTAATGGGATGGATCAGCAATTAAAATTGCATGTTTCCAAGCTGGAGGACCTGATTTTGATCCCATGGATTTATGTGATAGAAGTACAGAACCAAACACCGAATGTTTCTTCTGAACTCCAAATCAGGAGCCAAAGTATGTATGCATCACACCCACACCCATACCAACACATGCATACACTAAATAAGCAACAGCAAATAAAAAAGCGAAGGTAAAATGTAAAATCAAATTCCTTGTCTCTGGCTCTCTGTAATTTACCTGCATATCTCCTGTGGCTAGTGATCAACTGGGAGTTTCATTGGAAGTAAATCCTTCTTTCATCCACATCTCTTTACCACACTTCCCCTCCATATGATCCTCTTTCATTCTACAGCTATTTCTTTCTTATAGCTTTCAATACCCTTTCTTGTTTTGTTCATTTAGTCCATTAGTGATGTCGGGAGCTCATTGTCTGTTCCTGTCTTTTCCATAAAACAACCACCAGTGGGCATTTTGGTAGTTATATTCTTGTTAGTATTTTAAATCTCTTTAAAGATAAAATTTAGAGTGGATATGTAGGGAATTCAAATTTATTTTAATTTATGGTTCACCTAAAGACTAAGTATGAAAAAGACTTGTGTGTATTTTGTTGAATTGGTGAATAAACAAATAAGAGTCAAGTTTTTATAAAAAAAAAAAAAAAAAAAACCTTAAATAAAGAAAGGTTAGAAGGATACACATTGGATTCCACATCATTTCTTTAAGAATTAATTATCATGTAACAAAGTAACAGATTTTAGCTATATTGATGAGTAATGAAGGGATCACATATGAAATCCCTTAAGCAAAAGTTTATTATCATAAAATTCAGTGCAAAGTATCTATCCATTTGCAATCTTGACCTATGATCTTTACACTTGTTTTAAGCTCTTATCAAATTCTGACTCTATTTTAGAGTGGGTATGTGTTGTGTAATTACTGAATTTTAGAAATCATCCAAATATTCTGTCTAAAACAATTTATTTTTCTCCAATATGTTTCTTCAATAATATTTCAAAGATGTTTCCATAATTATTCTCTGAAACCTTATTTAGTTTTTTAGTGTTTCTTATTAAAGGGTCAGAGCATTAGGAAGGCTGAGAACTACTGCCCTACAATTCTGATTCTTCCTTCCTTTGTTGCAGATATTTAAATGTGGTAGCTTCCATTTTTCTGTTTGCTATTTTTTGTCAAAATGTATTTTTTTCCTTATGCTTACTTGTCCTTAATTTGCTCCTTGGCTTATCTAGATCAAATCTTAATTATTTGATTAAGCATTATTTGGCATCTTTTTTATTCTAAAATGAGCATTTTCTTATGTAGTTGGTTATTTACTGATTTGGACATATGTTTTGTTATTTCTGGTAATGTCCCTTGTATCACTCTTTTGCCTGATTTCATTATACTCATGTTTACTGTCCTATCCTTTCTTTTCCATGTTTTATTTCTTTTCTGATTCCTTTTAATTTTGGTATATTTACTCTGAATGAAAGTTACATTCCAAAACAGTTTTTACATGTTAATCACTTTGAATTTCATCATATTGCCCTCAAACCTAAAGGGTGTCTCTCTGAACTACAGGATATGGATAGGGTCATATGATTTTTATCCACATAGAAATCTCTGGATCTGAACATGTTAATATTTTCAAATAAAATGAGATTATTTTAATTACTAAATATACATCTAACATTTTTCTGTGTTTTCCACATGTCTCATTGCTCCTTGGTTTTCTTCCATTCTTTCATTTTACCCTTCATTAACATCCAACAACTGGTTTCACTATAACATTTTAATTAATCAACTTATTGGTAACAGTGTAACAATGCAGTATAAAGTTAAATTATTGTCTCAGAACCTTTATGGCTTATAATCTGTACCAATATTTATTACAATCAAAAGCAAGTTAGTACAGCTTTCTTTATTCAGATATTTTACAAAGTCATTATCTAGTGGATTATATTCATTATTCTATGCTTTTTATATTTACATATATGTTCACCTAATGAATTTGTGTATACATTATAAACCTTGTAATACATTATTATCATTTTTACTTTAAATGTTAATGAATTTTCAAACAGAAAACCTCAATGAAAAAATATAAATATGTGTACCATGTCCATTCATTTGAAAATTTTCTGGTATTTTAGAGTTCTCTGTGAATCAAAAGCACCATCTTTTCCCTTAGCCTTTTTTTTGTTTTTTTGGTTTTTTTTTTTTGGTTTTTGCCTGGTGAAGATTTTATTGGGATCGTATAGACAACCAAGATTGATACATTGGCCTGTGTGTTTGCAGTTCATAATCTGCTCAGGCACTCTCTGAAACAAGGTATAAAGGAAGAATTTTAGTAAAATGTTGGGACATGCTGGAGTTCCCTTCACTAGTACTCTTTCTACTGACGTGAGAGGGGTAGTAGAGTGGTCGGTCTTCCCAGTTTCCTGAACTCTTTCCTTCCTCATATTTTCAAGTTTACTATAATCATTCAGACAACAGAAACACATCTACCTCTAATAGCTTTTAGTTTTTTCTGAACCATATGCAATCTGTTTTTTTATTCAGAAGTATAAATAAACATATAATTATCAATTAACAATATTTTCTTTAAAATGGTAGTCAGTTAAGATTTCTTTTTCTATATCAACAATTGTAGCTTGTTTCACTACTGATGAATACTTTGCATTTGATTGTCTGTTGAGGCTTGTGGCACTATAAATTAGTAACAATTTCAACAAATATTATAAATTTCAAGTCAATAGCTTTCAAGGATATTTTGTCTTTTTAGTAAACAGTGGTATTTCTTCTGACCATTAATTTGTAAACACTATACAACTTGACATGTAAAGAAAATATATTTCTTCTTTGAAGCTTCTTCCAATTTTATACAATCTATTTTCTTATCCTCATTTTGCATTAGAAGGATTTTACATTCTCCAAATTGACTGGATTTTTAACCATCTCTAATCTATTTTCAAAATAGTTATTGTATTTTTATTGCTAGTAATATATGTTAATAGAACAGTATCTTTTCCCTGTGTACATTGTTTTTATTTTTGCTTTTGAGAGATGTAGAGATTCTTCATGGAATGAGATATTAAGTATACAGAATGAGGTATTAAGTATGTGTATCTGCCATACAGAATAAGATGTAAAACTAGAAGGCTACACTGTCTAAGGAACAGAGAAAATCGCTGACAAACCCTATATCTTACCCCAGGAAGTTGGAAAATATTGTCAAATTGAGATATCAAAGAACCTGTAACCATGTTATTGCAGGGCAGTGCATGTTATAATATGAATCCTTTAGCATATAGCTGACAGTCTGAGAGACTCAACCAAATTCTTAATGAGATTAATCTTTTTTCTATAAGGCATGTAATTCCAAATGAATGACAGAGTATACATAAACCACCTTTTGAATATCATTTAGTTTCTAGGTTATGAGAAAGTATTCTGAGAATGGAAAGATTGCTACTTTGTAGGGAGTTGCTTATAAAAGTTTGAAAAACAAAGTTGGGTGCTACTCATGACTATAATGTTCATAAAGAAGCATTTTTGAAGGTTTCTATTTTATGTGTATAAGCATTTTGCTGGCATGAAGCATTTTATCCATTCCTCTGTGATAAAAAAGAGAAAAAATAATCCTATCTCAAGAAGCATATCTTGAAAATAGTCTGAGGTTTTATATATTCACAATTTCCCATAAGTGACTCTTACTTTGCTAGTAAGAAAAAAATATATCTAATTTGTGCTCAGTGTGTTCTTTGTAATGACAGCAATAGTAGGTGGGCAGGGAGATGCTGCTTTCTCTAAATTAATGAGTTGTTGCTGGCAGTTTGTAGTCTCTTCCATGTACACTAATTATTTAAATCTGACTATGTAAAATGTGTAACGATAAAATGAAGAAAAATTTAGCAAAGTGGTTATTGTTTTCACACATGGGTTGTAATCACAGAATCTATAACTGCTTCAACTTTTGATTACAGGCAATATAAAATTTATATTGAAGGGAAAAACAGATACATACACTGACTAAACTCAGTTCAACATAACCAGATGAAATGAATTCTGTATTCCTTCATTTGTTACACTTCCTGTCTCCAATACTAATTTCCACGGTCTCAATTATATTCCAATTGTCAGATCATTTCCTTTCTGTTTTTCCAATTAGACTTCTAAGCTTCCTAAAGTATGTAATCTGTTCTCCTCATCTCTATATTTCTACATAGTATGTTGTGTTGGTTTTACCTACTAAGGAGCATTCTCTGTAATGAGTAGGCAAGAGAACTCTGGCACTGAACAATCACATAGAAAATACAGAACCACTTTGGTTTTCTAGAAGACACATTTTATATTTGCCTACAGTTGTGGAGTTTAGAAACTGGCTAACTATACTCTTACAATAATATTGAGAAGGATGAAACTGTTGAATATTTATCTGTAAGCTGAACGTGTGGTACTTGAATTAAGGAAAGTCAAATTATTTGTTACAAAAAATAAAAATTGAGCTGAAGTAGGCAGCCTCTTGCTTCCTTTATAATCTTCTATTTTGCTATCAATACTCAATTGAAACACAGGTAGCTAAGAGATTGAGTATTATAGTATCAGATTATTAAAGATAAAAATCTTGGTGACAAGCATTTTGTCACACCCATGAGTAAAAACTTACATTTTACAAAAGACAGTAATTTTCTACAAAATGATGGAAATTTTTTTCTAATGCTTTTCTGACTAATACTTTCTAAGTCCCTAAGGATTTAGTTGGAGGGCAATAAAAATAGTTTCTAATTGTAAAGTTCTTCACTCATTTTAAGGAATATGCAGAAATTCCTTTGATGAGACTTGCATTACTATCTATCATTTTATATATGGTGATGTGTAATAAAATAATATTGGCTGAAGAAAATTTCTCTACTCATATAGTTAGATTGCTATAAGTGGCTGCAGTCTGGTGTGCATGTTCTAGGCATCAAACAGCTTTTATTTGTATGTCTTGAGTAAAACACCATGTTAAGGATGCAAGTTTTAGTTTCAACCTTGAAAGATTGATTACTTTCAACTTGTTTATGATCACATCCTAAACAAAAAGAGTAATGAAGGCTCAAAGCAAATGGGTACTTGCTAGCACCAAAAATATAAAAGCTTATCTGGAAAAATACAGATGATTACGAATTATAAAATTTTGTTATAACCATATCCAGTGGCTGTTTTTATCCATAGGAGAAAGTGATTAGATATATTTTTCATTGTTCTCAGGTTGTCCATTATTGCCCCAATAAAACTAAGCTTCCATTAAGAGTGAAACACAGGAAGAAAGATTCTGGATTAACAACAAATATTACCTAGCTGGGTGTGTCTGTTGTGCTTACTATAAACTTCATGTTAATGGACTCAAATGAGGAAAAGATGCATCATGCCACAAGCATTCATCTACCCATTCATCTATTCTAACACATGTGAGTTGGGTAGATTGAACAGAGAAAGTGCATGGTAGAGTGAGATTGTACCACCATTCTGCATGCTGTGGTTAAGTAGAGGTAAATGAATCATTGGTTAGCAACGAGAAAGGGGCTGTGAGAGGGGCAAGGATGCTAGTAGGTGGCACCAAGGAAAGCCAACAATAGGGAAGTCTTTCTGGAAGAGATGGTCCTCTGGAAAGGTAACTTTAAAGGTCATGCCTGCCAAATTTACCTTAGAAAATTAAAGAGCAACAAGTGACTTGAGGTCATTCATTCAGTGCATAATCATGAGGAAATTGCTCCTTGTTTCCAAGCCTCATCTCTTTTCATTTATAAAATGTTAATGTATCAACAATGCTGTTATGGGGATTAAATGACTAATAGAAATGAGGCTGCTAGACAATGTGTGCACATAATGGTAAATAATAGGTATTTAATCAACGTTGTTTACTGAATTTTCGAATGCAGGTCACAGATGCTATTGTTTTATGAGGGTAGAAATTAAAACACAAATATAGCCATTCTGTTGAAGAGAGGGTTTCTGATTGTAATCATCTTAATCCAAACACAGAAAGCATGATACCATTTTATGCTATGAGTGTTTTAAAATTTAATGCACCACAGCACAGATTATCCTATATGGTCTCAATGACAAAGTACATGCTCTTTGTCCTCTATCCTTCTCCTTGTATGAAAAGACTATAATCCTCTTCTTAGCAAAATGATTAGACAGTGTCCATGTGAAGGACATCATAGTTGACAGTAGGAAGTATATAACAAATTACACTGAATGTTATCTTCTAGCCACGAAAACCTGTGATGTGTAGTTGTTGAACTACTTTTGTGATGTGTGATTCTTTCTATAGCTTTATAGGCATCTATTAAAAGCATTTATATCTTAAGAGATTTTGCAAAGAATTTGAGGGAACATAAATACAATAAACAAAAAGCAAAGCAGAGCTTCTCAAATCAAAATGATCAAAAATAATTGAACTAGGGCTTGATTAGAAGGTCCAGTAAATTAAATGATTGTTGCACAGTCATGAAGACCTGGTTTAGATTTCAAGACACCAAATGAAAACCATGGAAGTGCTAGTACCCGCTTGCAGGACACTGACTAAAGAAGACATAAACAGGGTAGATACCTGGGATTTACTGGCAAGCCAAGTTCACAAAACCAGAATCTTAGACACTATTCACAAAATAAAAAGCACAGTTCCTTAGGAATGACACCAAAGGTTCACCTCTTACCACCAAACACATAGGTGTACACCTACATACATTCATGAGCATAAATTTTTTACAACATACTTTAATAAGGGTACAACCTGCTCGCTAGCCCACCACCCACTAGAGGTAATGGAAAAGAAAAGTTTTAGGACACAGGGGAAGTAGACTTGTTTAAGAAATAGTTCTTTGGGGGCAAATATAATCTTTGCTTTTCTCTGTCAAGTCCACTATCAAACACCAAACACAAATCAGCAGCAGCAGACGAGTCCACTTGTCAGACACCACCCAGGAATCAGCAGCTGCAGTTCGAGCGAAAACCAACCATGAGCCTCATCAACTTGCTGGAGTCTGTGGAAGTGGCAAGAACACCAGGAGCTTCACAGGACATTCATTGGCCAGTTTCTCTCAATAGGGGTATTATCACAAGTGGAGCTCAACAATGTAATGTAAGGCAAAGCAATACATGGATTCCATCAGTAGAGAATAGCTAACCAAACCAAAGTGAACCAATGCTCCAGGTCCCACTGCCGGTGGGATCATATTTGTATTCTTTCATCATGCATCCTTTCACATCGCTGCTATAGCAAAACATCCTTTTTCCTGTGTCTGCTTCAGGAAAACATTCTTTCACCTGTCTGCTTTAGCAAAGCATCTTTCACCTTGGTGCCCCATCAAAACATCATTTGACGTAACTGGCTTTCCAAAGAAACCAGTAATTTCCACTCTCTATCTCCCTTTCTGTTTAAGAATTGTCCTTTTCTCTAATAATAACAACCTATACTCAGTAGAAATAATTGTAAGAATCATTGTATTTTAATTAAATGGCATATGTACAATATAGTCAAACAACAGGTTAACAAAACAGCTTTAGATTTCTATCAATATATAATAATTCAAACAAAACATCTTTAATTTTTTATCATTATAAAATAATTAAACAAAATACCCTTACATTTCTGTTAAAATACAATAATTAAACAAGAAACCTTAAATTATTCAAACAAAAAATCTTTACATTTTTATCAATCCCTAATCATATCCACATAAGTATCCAGATTTTTTAACCATTAAATATATGCCATAGTGTATATCTTCCTATGCAGGTGTGTAGCAGAAGAGACAATGTCAATAATAATAATAATATTTTCTGTCATTTTTGAATACTCTCCAGTTACTGTTTTTGGTCAAATGCAGGGATGATATCATATGGAAGTTCTCCAATGACCATGGTTAACTAACTACATGTAGGTATAAACTGTGTTTAGTAATGTTCTCACTGCTTACCAGAGCAATAAGAAATAGATTAAAACTCTCCTGGATTGACCATGCTGTAATGTCTTGAAATCATACATAGAAAGTAGCCATTGCATGACACAACACTTAGCTTAGCTAGTAAGTAATCATAACCTATAAGCAAGTATTTATGGGGTAGATGTAAATATGGTGATTAATTATCTCCAAGAGAACAATGTTCAGCATTACCAGATAGATCCTATTTTCAGAAAACTGCAGAATGAGTTGGCATTTGCTGGGTGAACAAAAAAGTATGAACATTACACATCAAAGGAATAGTAAGTTCAGAAAGACAGGGAGTCATAAAAAGGTAATATTACATGCTCTGAGAAAGGTGAAAATTACAGCTAGCCTGAAGCCCAGAGGCCTGTGGGAAATTACAATATAAGGAAATGAAGCTAGAGAAGTAGTTTGGGGCCAAATGGTAAAAAGATTTATGCCTCAAATAAAGGCGATGATCTTGTACAACTCTGTTTGTGTTACCAGGGGAGTCACATAACCAAATTTTTTAAGGTAATAGAAGTAGAGTTGCCAGGCACTGAGTGCTTCCTAAATCCCCTGTTCTTTCTTTGTGAGTTTCACTGTTGTAATCTCATAAAATTAATTCTCCAGAACCGCACTATGAAGTAGATAACATGAATCTCATTTTACAAGTGACCAATCTAAGCCTGACAAAAGTTAAGAAAGTTAATCCTGTTCACAGATCTCGTTGGCACTGAGGTATCTTCTGGATGAGACTTCTGAATTTTCATTAGGGGATAGAAGGTCTTCGGGAGCAAAGTAACTGAGGTATAAAGTTTTAACATTTAAATAAGTACCCATTGTCAATGTCTTGGAGCATGGACTTTAAACTCAAACTACCTTCACCAGCCTACTTCTCTCTACTTCCTCTATCTGTTGATGATAAACTTGATTCAAAATATGTTTATTCTTACAAGTCTTTTAGGATCATGCTTGCCTATTCCTAGATCATTTTTCAGGCTTTCAGCCTTTGACTCTCAAGTCTTTATAGGCCTATGAAGTTACCTTCATACTTAATGATGTTCAAATTTTAATATTTGTCTACCTTAAAATTCATGTCCAAATTTAAGCCCTCTTGTGAAGTCTTAAGTGGGTAGAAACTTTATATTGTTGGTCTTTGGGGCATGATTAAGATTAGATAAGGCGATGGGGACCCAGCAGAAATAAATACTGATAGTTTTAAGAGAGGGAGAAAAGAGGATACATGCCTGTTCCTTATCTCTTCCTTGTGATGTTCTTCTTTGAGTCATCATTCTGCTGCCAGTAGACCTATCACCAGTTGGAGTCCCTTGACTTTAGACCAGGATCAGGTCCAAAATATGTCTCTGTTATTCAGGACTCTCATAACTGTGACAATGTATTATTAGCAATGGAAAATGGGCTAGTAGAATGGTGTTTCATTGAAAATAAAACTTTGCTAAGCTGAGTCACTGCTCACATTAATTAGTGAAGAAATATTTTTTCCAGTGGTGTTTAGGAAGCTGAGATTTTAAAATTAGCTTATAGGCTAAGACTTGCCTGAGAGACTGAGAATGAAGATTGAATACCATTTGCCACAAACTATTTTAAGTATTATGAAAAATTGTGAAGTATAATTATGTAATCTTAGAAATGTAAATGTTCTTTGTTACAAAACTTCAAAGTGAAACACAAGCTTCCAAAAAGATCAGGTTGAGTTCAAACAATCCTCATTTTCTAATGTCAAGTACCTTTCCAGAGAAAGAAAGGACTACAATGTTTAGATTTTCCTTCCTTGGATCACACATATTCATGTCATGTTAGAAATTACAAATTTTTATTTTTCAGTGTAGTTAGGGAACATAGCTGAAGGACAGAAGCCAACATAGAGTGTAGGAACTAAAGTTGGAAAACTGAAATTGTAAGTGATTCAGGACGTAAATCAAAGGGATAAATTAGGATTATAAGGAGAGTTTCATGAAGACAGTCTATGAATTTTAAGGAGAGCAGGGCTTGGGATATGGAAGGGTTGAGAGGGAGGAAATGGTGTACTTATACTCTGATCCTAAGATAAATAAAAGAATGTCAATAATGTCTATCTAAACACACTACAAACTGATAGCCGGGTGCTTTGGTGTGTATGGAGTTTTAAGAAGGTTATCTGGGGCAGGTTGGAGAAGGATAGAGCCCGTTTTCAGACAACTCATAATATGCCATGCACACACACACACACACACACACACACGTATATATGAATATGTTTATACATATGTGTATACATACAAATTCTTATTTTAAAATAAAAATAAATAAACAAAAAATATCTAGATCTTATGAAATATTACAAAGTAAAAGCTAAAAAAAAAATGTAGAACTGAAACCCAGTGTTCAAAGATGTAAAATAAGGTAGCGTTTCTCAAAATAAAATATTCAACTCATTGACACATTATTGAAAGTAGACAAGCATTCTATCACTTGATTCATATATTATGGGTCTCAAGAGTACTTTGTCTCCACTTTTCTGTATTTTTATTTTACCTTTTTATTTATTTATTTATTTATTTACACTCCAGATTTTATCCCCCCTATTCACCCTCTATCTTTTCCTCATCCCATCCCTCTTCCTTAAACCCCTGTCACCATGAAGATGTCCCCACCCCTACCCTCACGACACCTGACCATGAAATTCCCTGGGGCATCCTGTCTCTTGAGGGTTAGGGGAATCATGAGGACACCTCAGTCCCACTTTGGAGGGAGAAGAAAACAATCACAGTGGGGAGGAACGGAGAGACCTGGGAAGGAAAGTGGACTATGGAGTTGTGAAGGGGAGGGGAACCTGATCTGATATTTGGTGAGGGAAAAGGACTGAAGCCCTGAAGTTCAGCAGAAAGAGTGGAAACAGGCAACTGTGGGAGGTAGGAAGTTGGGGGAACCCTCCAGAATGCACCAGGGACCTGGGAGGTGAGAGAGTCTCAGGACTCAAAGGGAGGGACCTTACATGATTTGTCCAACATTAAGGAGAGGAAAGTTATAGAGCCCACCTACAGCAGGAAGACAGGGCATCGAATGAGTGAGGGGGTTGCCATCCCACATTCAAAACTCTGACACATAATTGTTCTTGTCTGAAAGAATTACAAGGATGGAAATGAAGAGGATCCTGAGGAACAGAAGGTCCAGTGACATGGCCCAAAGTGGGATCCAGCTCAAGGGGAGATCCCAAGACCTGACAATATTACTGAAGCTATGGAGTGCTCACAAAAAAGGTTCCTTGCATGACTGCAATCCAGAAGACCTAATAAGCAGCTGAAAGAGTCAGATGCAGTTATTTGCACCCAATCATTGATCAGAAGCTGCTGACTCCTGTGGTTGAATTAGAGAAAGGCTGAAAGAAGCTGAGGAGGAGGGTGACCCTGTAGGAGGACCAGCAGTCTCAATTAATTTGGACCCCAGAGAGCTCTCAAGCATTGTACCACCAAACAGGCATCATACACCAGCTGACATGAGGCCCCCAACACATATACAGCAGAGAACTGCCAGGTCTACGTTCAAAATAAAATACTTCTAAATCAAAGCAAAATTCTGTGTCTTCACAATCCTAAATTATGTGTAACACAATAATGTCCTAAGCAGCATGTTATCAGATATCTTTGCTGCCATTTGGTCCATAGGCAGGAGATTCAGGAAGATATACAAATAGTAATTTATCTGCCAAATAGAGTTGCTTCTTTTTGGGTCTTTACATTAAACTGCAAAGGGTCTTCCTACCACTATCACTATTGAAAGCAATCAAAATGTCAGTGACACATAATAATAAAAATATAGTTAACATGGTGAATTGATAACCCCTGGATATTATGTACTATTTGAAACATAAAAATGTTTTTTTAATTTATATTTTACACTCCAGATTTTATTCTTCCCCATTGGCCATCCTCCAACTGTTCCACATCCCATACCTTCCCCCAGCCTCCTGTCTCCACGAGTATGTCCCCACCCCACCTGACCTCTCAACTCCCTGGGGCCTCCAGTCTCTTGAGGGTTAGGTGCATCATCTCTGATGGATCTCAGACCCGGCAGTCTTCTGCTGTATATGTGTTGCTCCATATCAGCTGGTGTATGATGTCTGGTTGGTGGTCCAGTGTCTAAGAGATCTTGGGGGTCCATGTTAAATGAGACTGCAGATCCTCCTACAGGGTCACCCTCCTCCTCAGCTTCTTCCAGCCTTTCTCTAATTCAACTAGAGTGGTCAGCAGCTTCTGTTAATTGATTAGGTGCAAATATTTGCATCTGACTCTTCCAGCTGCTTATTGGGTCTTCTGGATTGTAGTCATGCTATGTACCTTTTTCTGAGCACTCCATAGCCTCAGTAATAGTGTCAGGTCTTGGGATCTCCCTTTGAGCTGGATCCCACTTTGGGCCTGTCACTGGACCTTCTTTTCCTCAGGATCCTCTCCATTTACATCTCTGTAGTTCTTTCAGACAGGAACAATTATGGGTCAGAGTATTGACTGTGGGATGGCAATCCCATCCCTCACTTGATGCCCTGTCTTCCTGCTGGATGTGGACTCTATACCTTCCTTCTCTCTACTGTTAGACAATTAATCTAAGATCCTTCCCTTTGAGTCCTGAGAGTCTTTCACCTCCCAGGTCTCTGGTGCATTCTGGAGAGTTCCCCCAAACTCCTACCTCCCAAGGTTGCCTGTTTCCATTCTTTTTGCTGGACTTTAGGACTAAAGTCTTTTTCCCTCACCCAAAACCAGATCAGTCCCACTTCCACGCTTGTCATTCACTTTCCTTCCCAGGTCTCTCCCTTCCTTCCCAGTTGGGATTGCTTTCATCTCCTTCCCAAGTGGGACTGAAGCAAATGTTGATTTTAGATAAAAACTTTTTTTAAGAAAAATGTCATTTTAATTGTTGTAAGAGAATTCATAAAGCATATGATTTTTGGAGGCATGATTGCTTTTGTTTGTGTCAGGGTCCTGAGAATTATCATCAGTATTTCCATTTCACCAGAATGAGCCCAGTGATCCAGACCTTTTGTTCTCACGGTTATTCTGTATCCCACAGTAATCACATCAGGTTAGAAAACAAAGCCCTGAGAAAGAGTGTAGTGGTTAAAGCACTTGTCACACAAGCATGAGGACTCAAATTGGGCTCTCCAAAACCCACAAACAGGCAAACACTGTACTGTGCTTTGACACCCGAAAGCTCTTACAGTGATTCAGAAAGTGAGATAAAAGTCCTCTGGAAGCTTTTGGGCCAGCTAGCTTGTGTAGAAAGAGGTGAATAACAAGAGACTTAGAAGCAGCTTTATGCAAACTTCCTGCTCATGCTGCATATAGTTTCAGAAAAAATATTTTCTTTGCCTGATAAGGTATTTGACATCTGGGTAAACCACCCCAGTACACGGTAGTCCACCTGATCCTTGCTCTCCAGAGTTTTCCATTGAGATCAATTAGGTAGGTATGTACTACTAACTTTCCAGCCTTGATCCCCAAAGGTAAGTCCATACACTCAGTTTAAATAATGATTTTAATATAAACTGGCTTATGAAGGTACTATGGTGTGCTTCGAGGCCACAGGAATGCATTAATTCCAGGCAGAGCAGTCATAATGCTCAGAGCTCAGTTGTAAGGAAAGAGGCTTGGGTATCCTTGAACCTTTCTTGTTGGGATGTGCAGACTTCAGGATAGTATGCAGAAACCTGCTTTTCCTTCATATTCTTTCTCTATTTTGGTTATACAGATATGTTTTTAATATTCCTAAGACCTTGATCTAGAACGCCCAGAAACCACGTGTGACTACATTTCTTTGTGATAGTAAGCGAGAGAAGAATACTTACAACCCTCTCCATCTGTGTATCCCCATAGTCCATTTCTCCGTGGCAACCCTTTCATTCATAATTTCAAAACTCAGAATGTGGCATCCAATGGCCATTTATTTGACCTGTTTGGTTCGAAGAGTTGAATTTATTATCACAAATGGCTATTAGAAAAATCCTTGTTGGCAAGATCTATTAGCATCTCTTTTTTACAGGGCAAGAAGCCAAAGTAAATAATTTGTAGTCAAATTTCCAATAACACATTTTTACTCTATGGAGATGAGGATGGACTGTAAACCAAGGTAGGGACTAAAGCTGTAACTTAACTATAGAGTGTGCTGGTCTATTGTTGATAACCTTTATCTACAGTGGTACAATAGAAATAATTTACGTATATTTTGCTCCATCTTTTTTCACATTAAAAATTAACATTGACTTTTAGTTACCATAGTATCTATGTGAAATATGTGTGTGTTTGCATGTGTGCATTTATGTTTGTGTATGTGTTTTGTATGTGTTTGGGAAGTGTTTGCATGTGTGTGCATGTGTGTGTGTGTGTGTGTGTGTAATCTGTTTTTGTTTTTTTTTTTCTCAAAAGGCAGGCTCATAATATTTAATGTGAACCATGTCAAGAAATTTCTTTGGTGAAACTTAGCTTTGATTTTTAAAATAAAATTTTAGGACTGTCTAAAAAGAATGAATATCCTATGTATAGGAACAGATGGGAAAATGTGCTTGATGCAATCAGATGAGAAAATAAGAATTACATGGATAGTGCAGAGGACAGATACTACCTGGAACCCAGACTGGACTTAAATGAAAATCAAGGGATATGGGGAGAAACTGCAGTTGAGAGTTGCTGCTGTATTGAATGCTGTCTTTAATATCCAGAGGCTGGGGACATTTGACTGACTCCCCCTTGGGAGGAATGCATTAAACTGCTTTCTTCTAAAACAACTCAGAGCTCACCAGTCATCAGTAATACGACCAAATATTATTCATGAATTATATTCCACCCTTCCTGAAAAAATTTCATACAAGGTTGTCGCAAAAGAAGAATATGAAAGGAATTAAATCAAAATGTTACTTGGAGAAGGTCAGGCATGTGCTTGTAAATCTTCTGGAACGTCCCACCTGAAAGAATATTTCAACTAAGCTTTCTTGTTCAAGGCAATATTGTTCTTTGTGAAAGGAAGGCCTGTGGGGATATAGAAGTTGGTTTTTGCAATATCAGGTTTGCAAGTGCCATGCAAAACTGCCAGTGACTTTATCTAGACCCGTTCTTTCTGTGCACCAGTATTGAGAAGCAAGGGAAAGGCTTCATGTGAGATAATTTATTAATATCTAGTCCTTTCTCATATCTACCCCAAGAAAAAATAATATATGGAAATGTTAGCACATGCAAGTGAAGATATTTCTTCCTATAGCTTTTGAAAAAAGAACAGAACATTATTCTTTGGGAAATCCTGAGCACTTCAATGGCCCCTGCCTGGGAAAAAAAGAAGTAGAAAGGGGAGGAAGAAGAGGAGGAGGAGCAGGAGGAGGAGGAGGAGGAGGAGGAGCAGGAGGAGGAGGAGGAGGAGGAGGAGACAAATTTTGCCTCTAAACAGTCTTTTTGGATATCTTTTTAAAATATAAATTTTAAATTAGGAATTATATGCTTTGGAGTGACCAACTCCCTGAACCTGTCAGGCCTCTTTTGGTGTCCCTCTAGAGGAACAAATGAAAACTTTCATTTACTCTTCACACACATTAATTGTGCAGAGTTGGTGTTTGTAGTCCAGGAAAATACCCATTCCTGACTCCAAGTGTGACCCCTGGTGGTTAGTGTAGTTTTTAAATGTGCATAGCAGTTCTAAAATGAATTCACTAATACTGTTCCACTCATTTCTTTAAAAGGCAGAAAATAATCTCCAGAATTTCAGACAAAGTCTTTTCAAGCCCCAGTGAAATGTAACCCTTGAACGAAATGAAAAGCCTTTTGTTTGTTATGGTGTTGATGTTGAAGAACAATGAACCTTTTAAAATATGACTTATCTTATCCTGAGAGATTATAAGAACTACAATCCTGTCAACAATACAGGAAGCCTTCTCTCCAGCAATCTCCTGCACCCACCACACTCAGTATTCTCCTCTCTAGGAGGCCTAACCTGTATCTTATAATCTCCAGATGTCAACTTGTAGTTTAATATGGTTTTAGTTTTTGAAGGAATCTTCCAGGAAAAGGGTGGCAGCAGTTAATTGCTGAACACTTACTTAATTAGAATCATTTTGATAACCAGTGTACTCTCACTAGCTGATGAAATTTTATAACAACCTGATAGCATGAACACTGTGTGTATTTTATAGTTACTGTATTTTATATTAGTTTGCCAAGACTCATAGGAATTAACTTTCTTACAATCATCCATAAATCTGAATTGATATATTTCAATACTATATTTGAATAATTTATAATTCCTAAGCTTGCCTACACTCATTACAAATCTGTTAACAAATAAAAAGTATTTTTAGATTTAGAATTAGGGGACTGAATGTGAACCCCAAATCCTGAACTTGATTTTGTGATTCTGAGTCTGTAACTTCTCTGAAGAGGGACTTCTGATTTTTTGGGAATAAAAAGTGCATCAGAATACAATGACTTTAATCTCTGGATATGTCTGAGCATTTCACCGGCAAACTATGAGCCCTGCTTCCTCAGCTCACTTGGCATTAATTTAAAGGGTTTTGTGAGAAGTTTGAATCCCTTCTAATTAACTGTACAATCCTGCTCACTGCTGGTGAGAGACTTCACTTCTACCATTTGGGGCATGTTGGGAAACTTGATCATATAGGATAATAAACATAAGGCCTATCATGGGCTGGACTGAGAATACCTGAATTTGTAGTTGGTAGACAAGTGTGCACATAACCTATTGTAATATTTGTGTTTTTTACTATTTGAATAATTTATTTTGACATTATAGTAAAAAAATAAAATGTGGGATGCTGTAACATTTTGTTTCACTGTGGTTATTTCACATGAAGAAGCCCATCCTGGGACAGATCCCCTATGGTTCTCAGACTGTGATGTTTCTTTGCATTACTGCATTTTTAGTTACAATGAATTCTTTTTATTGATTGTGAGAGGACAAGTTGTGTACAGTCATACCATTTCCCTCACATCACAAAATGTTTCAGAACAAATGATACTGAAACACTGTGAGAGTCTGGCAACCTGTCTTCTATTTTATCTGGGTTCACAATGCCAAAGATCTATTTGAGGACCAGTTATTTTATTCATTAGGAAGTATTATAAATTCAAGCTGCTGAAGCTGAAGACATGAGAGCTTCTCTGGTTTCAAGGTTAAACACTGAGGTTAATTAAATTTGGATGGAAAAGTGGCTAGAGGGCATGTCTAGAGACACCAGCTGACAGCACTACCAGCATCAATACCTAATATATTTACAGTCACTCAGGTTTACCAAGTATCATACCCTGTGTTGTGTGATGCGTATTATTAGCTACATTTGTGATTAACAAAATATAATACACTTACAACAACTAAATTACTCAAGGCACATAGATGGCAGCTGGCCTAGACCAATGCTATGTTGAACTCATTGTCAGTGCTTTTCTCACTTAATAGCACATTTGTGGTATCTGTAACTGATAATTCCACTATGAGATACAATCCCCACCAAGTAACTAGTTGGGGAGAAGGAATTTTCTTGGTGGCTAAAGGTAAAGCTCTTTGCACAGAAACATGAAAACCTAAGGTCCAAAACTCAGCACCCAACTAAACACCAGGCACAATGAGTGGCATATATCTATATTTCATCACAGCAAATAAACATGATATTCTAAATCCATGTCATCTACTAAAATCAAAACTGGAAGGTACACATAACTTAAACAAATTTTTACTAAGCAGTGAGAGTGGAGTTGCAAGCAAATTTCTTTACACAAACAATTGACAGAACCAAATATATCCACAATAAAATCTCTTAAACTTTTGGAAGAATCAATGCCAACTTCTCATTTGTGGCACAAATAGAAAAGGAATGAGAACTACCTAATGTATTCTAAGATGTTCATTTTATTGATACACAAATGAGAATAACTCTTAAAATATGAAATGAGAGGAAAAGGTTTTCTTGCTGACTGTAGATGTAAAATTTCTCAAGAAAATTCAGGAATATATTAAGAAGTCCTTCATCAAGGATGTGCAAGATTGGATCAATATATAAAAATAAATAAGTATAATACCGTAAATAAGATTTAAATCAGTAAGTATCATATGCCTATAAACAGATTTCAGAGTAGAAATCACATTACACTTCAAAGAATGCAGAAAATTCATTAGAGATGGGTTAACATGAATTCATGAAGAAATTCTCTCTAATATTAGGAATAGCTATAGCATACCTCAAAATAACGTAATTTATATACAGCAAACCTTTTGAGAATATGCCCTAAGCAGAGGTAAACTGAGAGAATTTCCTTCAAAATCATGAATGATGAAAAGATGCTGACAGTGCCCTCCATTGTTCAGTAAAATTCTCATGTCTTAGCTAATACAATCAGACAAAATACATAAAAGTGAGAAAATACAAAAGAAGAAATCCAAATATGTCTATTGCAAATGATATGATTCTATATTTAAACTATCCTATCAAACTACTAGACTACGATGAGATCTAATAAACACATTCAGGATATCAATATAAAAAGGAATGAGTCTTAATCATGGAGAATCATCTGAACATTTTTTACAAGAATTATATTCTCTCATTAACACTACTTCAACCAACAGAACTAACTATGGGGTTAAACTTTTTTTTTTTTTTTTAGATCACCCAGGGATCCTGCTTTGTACTGAATGTGTCTTGGGAGTTTCTTGTGTTTTAGAAATTTAACCATCAATGACACAGATCAGATGAGAGTTTCTTAAGTCATGAAAGTTTCACTCTCATGAGTGAACAAATGTTATCATTGCATTGGGCTCTTGTGACTATCTCTAAAATAAGTTTGGTCCCAGATACTGTTTATGCATTCCATGATATCACATGGCACTCACCATCAAGAATGCCCTCAGGAGATGTGGACTTCCCAATTTCCAGGATAATGGATTGAACACATTAATGTTCACTTTAAATTTCTCATGCTCAGGCATTTGTTACAGGGCAACTACTAGGATAAAACAGCTTTGTATAGTTAGAAACTACAGATAGTGGGGCGCATCTAACTGTGCAGGCTCCCAGGAATCGTTCATTTATTATCTAGTCTATTCTTATTTTATGAGTTTTCTTAGTAATTAGTGAAAGGCTAATGCATGTTCCTTGCCTCACTGAACTCTTTCCAGTAAAGCAGAAAAAAGTCCAGTCCATATCTCATGGGTTTACCTAACTATCTTTAAGAATAGAGAATTTTCCTTATAATTTTATTTTTCAAAGGATTAAAAAAAAAAACCAACCAAACAACAACGAACAAAACCCAAAAAACAAAAAAAAAAACCAAAACCAGAACAAAACCAAATTGAAAAACAAGAACAGAAAAACATAAACCAAAACAAAATAATAAATACAAACTACATTCTGTTAAACAGTTAACTATTGTTATAATTCATGTTTTTGGAGTATTGTCATGAAAATTTACTAACATATTATTTGTCATTGTTTCACAGTACAGCATCACAGTTATTGATGGAAACAGAGATTGTACAGCTTGCAAAGCATGAGATGTTTAATACATCAAAATAATTGATAGATTTTACATGACATTGCTTCTGCCATGAACAACAGAGCAGGCAACATCTCTGAGGATACATTTTCCATTTCGTACACTTGTCAAATTCTTTATTTCAAACATCTTAGAACTGTAGTTTCTGGTTTAGAGAGCATACATATGTCTTTCTCTTGAATATTTGAGACTGTTTTCACTATAAAAGAAGAGGTAATTTAATTTGTTCAATTTTTAAAATACTAAAGCAAGAAAATATTACATAGAATTTTTGACAGCAGTTGGGGAGAAACACTGACATCCTTAGGAAGAGTGTGTATCTCTTAGCCTTCACAAATGTGCCTTTGGCCTCAAAGCTTAACTTTGGATAAAGGCACTATACTACTAGCCCTACTAACTCAGGGTAAGCTGTGGTTTAAAAAAGAACATTGGCAAGTGCCAGAGGCTAGATCTAACTGTGTGGTTCAGCACAGTGGTGTCAGGACCACCACCACTAGTAAGGCTTTCATAGTGCCCAAGGGAAGAGACTCTTCTATTACTAAAATCTGGAGTAGGCAGTCAACTTTCTCGTGCAGAGTAAGGAACACTGACTAATACTTGGGCTTCCTTTCATCTTTCCATAACCAGTTCTGGGTTCTGGTTTGGGGTTTTTTTTGGTTCCTTTTGTTTGTTGGGTTGGTTGGTTGGTTTTGTTTTTTTGTTAGGTGGTTGGTTGGTTGATTGGTTTGATTGGTTGATTGAGTGAGAGGGTGATTGATTTCTCCTCCTTGTCTATTAAAAATGGCCTTCCTTTGGGTTGATTTGTATCATATTCGTCCCAACTGGGTTGCATTTGTATGGATTGTTCATTGATTCTCTAGATGACTAACATTTCTGATTTTGAGGTTGTCTACTCTATTCATAACAGGCCCCAAATACCATTGATTTAAAATCATCATTGTAAATGTCATGTGTCCATTTAAAATTATATTGTCACATGAATTTTATTTGATAAAATTTAGCCACTGAATTTATTTGCTCATTCCTTAAAATGAATTAAAATAAGTAATGTATATTTTCTAATGCAGTATTTAAAAATCATTTTTGATAGACATTGATTCTCAGTAAATTTTTGACAGGTTATGTTAATAGAGGTGTGTTTCCAGTGATATTCCAATTCTGGCATGCACAGCATTGCTTCTGACATTGCAAATGCTACACTTTCCATACTTACAAATGTATGCTAAAGCTTTTAATTTGTCACAGTTTAGTAGTTATTTAATATATTTATATATTGACACACCCACTCATGAGCTTAAGATATGAACACAAAATTTAAAATTATATTCATAAAATACAAATAGAAATCTTTCAGTGATGGCCTGGTCCATGGCTTGTCCATAGGAACAATGATATTGTTCCTATTACTCCTTGTATTTCTTTAGAATGACTAATTTTATGATAATTTTACAGTTTTGAGAAGGAAATTCAGAATATCTTAGCAATGTATGAAGGTCATCATCAACATGGATGAGATGGCAAGGTAGAAATAATTCAGATTTTGTAATTAAAGTATGGGCACTTACTCCTCTACACTACAAAGCATATTCAGAAGAACCCTGGAGAGAGCTCATATGCACAGGGGAAATTCTTGCCAAAAAGTAACTGCATCTTCAAAGGAAGAATGAACTACTGGGAAAGATACCAGTGAGGGCAGAAATCTATAGATTACCTTCATTTTGTTAACTACACTTTGTAAGATGTGTGTTAATCACCTGAAATATCAGTCTTGAAACTAGCAGTAGAGCAACAGCTAAAACTGCAGTGGTGACAAATTTCTTATAATAAAGATGCCGTAAGAATGAGACTGAATGTATTTTGTGGAAAACAAAGTTTTAAAATTGAGACTACAAAATTTTGCCTAAAGAACAATCATTTAACTATTAACTAGGAACACTTTGTCATAGCCATAGATCATAGTGATTGCTGGTCTTGATGAAAGTCATATGGTCCATAAGTCTTTATTTTGAAAGCCAGTTTGGGCCTGCAGTATACTGAGTGATAGAGTCTTTAAGTGAAACATTTTATTTTATGGTGAATCACTAATGGAAATCATCATTGCATTTAGAAAATTAATTTTATTTTGTTTAAAATGGAATTTTAAGAGAGATTAAGAGTGTACTAAACAAAATTGATAGAAATATCTAGTATCTAAGAGGAAACATTTTACCTTTCATTAAGTAATCTGTGGTTGGGAATGCCAGTGTTTCAACCTCCATTTACAGAGTTCATTTACATCATCTAGGGAAGAATTAATGAGTATTAATTCTGATTTTAGTTGTCCTTAAAATTTATTGTTTTTAAAGATGACTACTCTGGTAAGAGTATATTGACAGTGTTTTAAAATCTGAATACTTTACTAGAAGAAGTCCATTCCACTAATTAATATTGGCGTTATTCTTAAGGTAACAACATGGTGATAAAGATTAGTGTCTCTTCCCCAAGAAAAATGTATAGGAAAACAGAATGCTGTTTTGTTTCTTCTCTGAGTTCCATTTTAGAATATTTATTTTCTAAGATCTTATAGAAGGTGTTCCAAAACTTAATGGGATTTTGAAGCTTAAAGCTCTGTAAAATCATCATAAATTGAATTTCATAAGACACTAAGATTTTATTATCACTGTTTCAAAATCTGCAAAGAAATCATAAAGAAAAAGTCTTTAGAAAGATCCAGATCCATCTTATTTCTATGGTGGCTTCTTGAGAGGTTTCATAAAATAAAACTATAATTCTTTTTGAAAAAAAATTACTAGATCATAGAAAATAATAGTAAATCTGATTCTAGCTTAAAGCAGGTTTTTTCTGATAAGATAATAATTTGCAAGCACATGTCCAGTTTCTTTGCATAAATTATAATCCAGGTCTTTTTATAATAATCATTATATTTTTGAAAAAAATTGTAGTAAACATTACCACTGTTGTCAGCATGCCATCAAAGAATACAATTGCTGTAAGTTAGAGAATAATTCATTTGCACAAGTAGCTTATAACAAAAAATAGTTTTTTTATTTTTCTTAATTCAAGGATACTTGTTTTTCAAAACATGGCAGATGAGAGCAAGATTGTGTAAATCTTTTTCTTATATATTTTAAATTTCTCAAATGGCTAGTTTTTATGGTTGATAAATTAAAACATGTTAAAAAATTAATCTAATACAAATCTACTAAATAACACCTATAAATGTGCTGTTTAGTCACACTTTAATGTAGGCTGGTATAGATGTTCAATATCCTAGCACTGTGGGAAATTTTTATCTAAAACATACACAAACACTCGAACTTAGATATGATTCTAAGAGTAACGCACAATACTGAAAGACCCCAAAAACACAAGATAAATGAATTAGAAAGTGAATAGTTAGAATTACAATTGTACATCAGAGTTCAGATGAGTTCTTTACCAGAAAAATTTGAATAACAACAGAATTATCACATAGCCCAAAGAAAACCTTTAACTGATAATATAACTTTCCTAGATATTAAGAAAAGAGGGGGCCACATCACTTCTGTAAAGTCTCCAAAGTCTTAGAGGTTATGATAATTTAAACATTTTCCTGGAAAAAACTAATTAAATAACTATATTTGATAATAGGCATTTAAGTACTTAGGACATGATTTTCTACATAGAATAGCATACAGATTGCAACCATTGGGGTCATGTGAGTAGAAAACAGCGAAAACCAGTGAAGAAGCAAAGCAGAGAGTACCTTTCACTGTTTGTGGGGTTCGATTTTGTTCTTTCTAACATCATGTGCCCTCTCAAGTGTCTGCTTTCAACAAAATGTAGCATGCTTTCTCACAAGACAGCCCTCAGAAAAACATTGTATGACATATTTAAAGCTTCTCTAGGCAACATGATATCCATAAGTCAGAAATGACTACTGAGCATTCTGAATATAGCTAATTCTTAGTGTACTGTAATTTGAGAGCACACAGTATTTTAAGTGTTTATATTGATTGTTAGCATTTCTTCTAGGCTTCATCCAACATTTACCGAGCAACAGCCATGTAGGAGCCTAGCTCATTAAAAAAATAAATAAATAAATAAATAAAATGGACTTCATTCTCTCTGCTCTGTCTCTGTATGTCTCTGTCTCTGTGTCTCTGCATCTCTCCTCTCTCTCTCTTTCTCTCTCATCTCCATCTCTTTCTTCCCATGTGTTCCTGGATAGTCTCTTCCCTTCTTTTTCTCTCCTATCTTTCTGTCCTTCTCTGTCCTTTTTCTTTCTCAGTCTCCACTCCCTTCTCAGCCCCCCTCCCATGCCCCAAATTAACTTCATTTTATAGGAGACTTAACCTATGGCTGGTACCTGGGCGAGAGAATGCCTCAGCATGGGCTTGCTAATGCAACCCATCCTACCACATCATGCCTTGGCATTACAAGACATGCCATTAATTATATGTTGAAGTGATATGTGGATTATTGCCTAGAGTCAATTAAAGAAGTACAAATCACCTGTTTTATTTTTGCATTTCTCAATGTGCTCAGTAGAAAGAAAATTAAATGAATGCAGTGCTTATTGAATGCTTAAAGAAAAATTATTTTCTAGAGCCAATTATGGAATAAGAAGTTGACTGAATTTCTTTCTCTCCAGGATTCTAGAAGAAGAAAGAGAAGCTCATGTGACTAAGAGAAGAACATGTTAATTAAATGAACTAGCAAGAAGTAATAGAAAAAATATTATTGTTTTATTAGAAAGTTTTCAATTCTGACTCTACCAGTGCTTGCTCCTGTAAGAAAAAGGACAACCACCACAGCTGGAACACCTCAACTTCTCCATTAAAGTGAGAGCCTCACATCAACAACTTTTACCAACTTCTTACGACACATATACTGAAGTGTTTAGCATACTTGCTTACGAAATGGTATTAGGAAGAAATTAATTGTCATGAAGAAGTAGATCCAATATGAAGATTACACTGATCTAATAGATATGAGCACACTAAGGATAGTTTAGAAAAGGGCCATTACTCAGTCACAGGGTCTCCATGCTACCTGTGAAAAACATCACTTATAGGTTTTCTGTAAAGCTTGGCTTTGTGGGTACGTACTTTAATTAATACTTATACAGAACTCCTATTGATAAATTATGCAGGTTAGGATTTTAAACAATATTTCTTATGAAATTTATTTTGGGAATGTAATTGTAACTTTGTAATTCTCATGTTAAGATGTTAATTAATGTCACATCAAGTTATTAACAACATTATTCAGCATAAAATTCATCAAATTATGAGCATACATAACTCTGGGCTTGCCAGCTGTTTCCTCTCAATACTTTCCTTTTAATACATGTATTGCACATTTTAATGCCTCAGATATTCTGCAAGTTAACATAAACCAAGTACAAGTGTTTTGGAGCCTGTGTCACAGGGCATATGGCCCTCTGTTCCTCAGGAGAGAATTGCTAATTCCTTATTTACAACTCTTCTACATTGGATTTGTTACAAGGTGATGCCACCCACCAGGTGACTGAATCAACTGGGATTTTTTTGTGTCAGCATCTAAGTGAATGTGACTAGTAAATGCATACCCCCAGTGTTATTTCATGGCTTTCTTTGGTTCTAGTTTCTGTAATGAAATGTATGTCTTTATGGGCTGGGCAGCCAGCTAAGTGGTAGAGGGCTTTCATAACGTATTAGGACCAATGTTCATTTCCCAACTGTAGAAAAGGTATATATTTATATTTGTCATCTGCTAGCATGGACTTTTGTTACTTTAATCTAGTATTTTTATTTCTAAAGTAGACTCTATGAGCTACAACTATTTTAATGCTAAGTGAAAGAGAATTAAATTCTAAATGTTTTACAAACTGAAGTTCTCGTTCTTTTGAGACTTTAAGAATATCCCTGTGAAATCTTTAGTTTTAACTTTATTTCCATATGAAATTAGCTAGAATTAAGGATGCTCAAAATGCCTTGTGGTATTTTTGAAAATTAACTGAATTAAAATACAGTTTAACCCTAGTTACTTAAAGCTCAAACAGAATATTTATTTTTTATATTATTTAAAGCAAGCAGAAATATTCCTTTCTCCCTTACAACAAAATTGCCATAGCAAACATATAAATCTTTCTTAGTTATAAATGTTCAGTATTTTAATCCCAGTGCTAACTATGGAGTAATCTGTGTATGTTGCTTTCTCAGAAGTGCATGACTCCGAAGTCTCATGGAAAAGAGAATAATGTCCAAAGATAAAGGTCATAACTACCCCATCTAAAATACTAACATAGACCATCACAAGGAGAAATTATGTCTGACTGCCAAAGGAAACCATATAAATGGAGATTTTGAAGAGAGTTCCATGCATAGTTTCTGCTATGTATGATTGGCAGGGACAATGGTGTTTTGCTCCATCAGCTGTCAGGAAAGGTTCTTGGCCAGGCAACCTATCATTTGATGGCCCCTGTAACTGATCTCAGAGAATAATATCTTTTGTTACACAGCTTTCTAAGACAGCCTCAGGTTTGTTTATTTATTTATTTATTTATTTATTTATTTAATTTGTTTACATGTCAAATGTTGTCCCCATTTCTCATTTCCCCTCTGAAACCCCCCAACCCCATCCCCCTCCACTCTACCACCCACATAATTGCACCTCACCCCTCCCATATCCCCCTTAACCGGGGTGACATACCTCCATAGGACCAAGTACATCCCCTCCCATTGATGCTAGATGAAGCAATCCTCTGCTACATATGTAGCTAGAGCCATGGTATGCCCATGTATACTCTTTGGTTGGTGGTTTCATCCCTGGGATCTCAAGTGCTCCAGTTAATTGATACTCTTGTTCTTCCTATGGGGATGCAATTCTGTCCAGCTTCTTCAGTCCTTCCCCTAACTCTTCTATTGGGGTTGCAGGACTCAGTCCAAGAGTTGGCTGTGAGTAACTGCATTTGTCTTAGTCAGCTGCCGGTAGAAACTTTAGGAGGACTATCATACCAGGCTCCTGTCTGCAAGCACGTCTTGGCATCAGCGATTATGTTGGGCTTGGTGTCTCCAGATGGAATGTATTCAAAGGTGGGGAAGTCTCTGAATGGTCTTTCCTTCAGCCTCTACTCCATTTCTTGTCCCTAAATTCACATTAGACATGAACAATTCTAGGCTAAAAGTTTTGAGATGGGTAGCACCATCCCTATACTGGTATCATGTTTATCTATTGGAGGTGGTCTCTTCAGGTTCTATCTCTCCACTGTTGGGTATTTTGGCTAATATCATCCCCATTGGGTCCTGGGAGCCTATCTCATCCCTGGAATCTGGGACTTTCTAGTGGTTCTCCCTACCCTTCACCTCTACTGCTACTTATTTCTATCCATTCTCCTGGCCATTTGGAGTTCTCTCCTGTCTCTTCCCATACCTGGTCCTGTTGCTCTTTTTCTTACCTCCTCCCCTCTCCCATCAAGGTCCCCCCTTCCTCTGCCTTCCTTGATTAGTTTTCCACCTTCTGAGTGGGACTGAAACAGCCACACTTTGGCTTTCCTTTTTGTTAAGTTTCATATGGTCTGTGAATTGTATCATGGGTGTTCTGGGTTTGGGGCTAATATCCACTTATCAGCTAGGTTCTGGTTACCTCACTCAGGATATTTTCTAGTTCCATCCATTTGCCTAAAAAAATCAAGAAGGCATTATTTTTAATAGCTGAGAAGTATTCCATTGTCTAAATATACCACATTTTCTGTATCTGTTCTTGTACTGAGAGACATCTGGGTTGTTTCTAGCTTCTCGTTATTATAAATAAGGCTACTATGAACATAGTGGAGTAAGTGTTCTTGTTATATCTTGAAACATTTTTTGGATAAATGCCCAGGAGTGGTATAGCTGTGTTTTCAGGTAGATCTACTTCTAATTTTCTGAGGAACTGCTAGCTTGCTTTCCAAACTGGTTGTCCCAGCTTGCAATCCAACCAGCAATGGAGGAGTGCTCCTCTTTCTCTACATCCTGGCCAGCATCTGCTGACATGGGAGTTTTTTATCTTAGCCATTCTGACTGGTGTAAGGTCGAATTTCAGGGTCGTTTTGGTTTACATTTTCCTGGTGACTAAGGATGTTGAATATTTATTTAGCTGCTTATCTGGTACTTGAGATTCCTCAGTTGAGAATTCCTTGTTTAGCTCTGTACCCCATTTTAAAAATAGGGTTATTTGGTTTTCTGGAGTCTAACTTCTTGAGTTCTTTATATATTTTGGATATTAACCCACTATCTGGTGTAGGATTTGTAAAGATCTTTACCCATTCTGTAGATTGCTGTTTTGTCCTACTGACAGTGTCCTTTGCTTTACAGAAGCTTTTCAGTTTCATGAGGTAACATTTGTGAATTGTTGATCTTAGAGCCTGAGCCACTGGTGTTCTGTTCAGGAAATAATCCCCTGTGTGGATGTGATTGAGGCTCTTCTATTAGTTTCAGTGTATCTGGTTTTATTTGAAGGTCTTTGAAATACTTGGACTTCAGCTTTGTACAAGAAGATAAAAATGTATCCATTTGCATTATTGTACATGCAGACCACCAGTAAGACCAGCACAATTTATTGAAATTGCTTTCTATTTTTCCACAGTATGATTTTGGATTCTTTGTCAAACATCAAGTGACCATAGTTGAGTGGGTTTATTGTTGAGTCTTCAATTATATTCCCTTGATCTACCTATCTGTCTCTGTACCAATACCATGAGGTTTTTATCACTATTGATCCGTCTTACAGCTTGAGGTCAGGGATGCTGATTTCCATAGGAGTTATTTAATTGTTGAGCATTCTTTACACTATCCTAGTTTTGTTTTGTTTTGTTTTTTTATTACAAATGAAGTTGAGACTTTCTCTTTTTATCTCTGTGAAGAATTGAGTTGGAAGTTTGATAGGGATTGCATTGACTCTGTAGATTGCTTTTGATAAGACCACCAGTTTTATTATGTTAATCCTGTAGATCCATAAGCATGAGAGATCTTTCCATCTTCTAAGGTCTTCTTCAATTTCTTTCTTCAGAGACTTGAAGTTCTTACCATATAGATATTTTGCTTGCTTGTTCAGTGTTATTCCAAGATATTTTATATTATTTGTGACTATAATTGAGGGTATTGTTTCCCCAATTTCTTTCTGAACCTGTTTATTCTTTGTGTAGGGGAAGGTCAATGATTTGTTTGAGTTAATTTTGCATCTAGTCACTTGACTGAAGTTTTTTATCAGCTGTAGGAGTTCGCAGGTAGAATTATTGGGGTTGCTATATATATTATCATATCATCTGCAAATAATGATACCTTCAATTCTTCCTTTCTAATTTGTATCCTTTTGGCCTTTTGTTCTCTAATTGCTCTAGCTAGATTTTTGAGTACTATATTGAATAAACAGCAAGAGTGAGCAGCATTGTCTTTTCCATGATTTTAGTGAGATTGCTTCAAGTTTCTCCATTCAGTTTGATGTTGGTTTTGGTTTGCTCTATTTCCTTGTATTATGTTTAGGTATGTGCCTTGAATTCCTGACCTTTCCAAGGCTTTTAACATGAAAGGATGTTGGATTTTGTTAAAGAGTTTTCAGCAACTAATGAGATGATCATATGACTTTTTTTACTTTGAGTTTGCTTATGTAGTGGATATTATTGATGGATTTCTGTATTTTGAACCATACCTGCATCCCTGGGATGTAGACTACTTGATAATGGTGAATGGTGGCTTTGATATGCTTTTGTATTCTGTTTGCAAGAATTTTTGTGAGTATATTCACATCAATATTCATAAGTGAAATTGGTCTGAAGTTTTTCTTTTTGGGGGTTTTGTATGGTCTAGAAATCAGTTTAACTGTGGCTGAATATAATGAATTAGAAAGTATTTTTTCTGTTTCTATTTTGTGGAATAGTTTCAAAAGTATTGATATTATGTTTTCTTTGAAGATCTGATAGAATTCTGTACTGAAACCATCTAGCCATGGGCTTTTAATGAATGCTTCTATTTCCTAAGGGGTTATCAGAATGTTTATATAGTTTATCTGGACCTGGTTCAACTTTGGTACCTCTTATCTCTCTAGAAAACCACAGATTTCATCTAGATTTTGTTAAGCATAGGCTTTTGTAGTAGGATCTGATGATTTTTTGAATATACCTAGTTTCTGTTCTTATGCCTCCCTTTCCATTTCTAATTTTGGTAATTTGGATACCATCTCTGTGCTCTTTAGTTAATTTCCCTAAGTGTTTATCTATTTGTTGACTTTTTTTTCCAAAAAAACAGCTCTCAGTTTTGTTGATTTTCTATAGATTTATTTGTTTCTAATTGTTTGATTTCAGCCCAATGTTTGATTACTTCCTGCTGTCTATTCCTCTTCATTGTGTTTGCTTCTTTTTATTCTAGAGCTTTCAGATGTGCTGTTAAGTTGCTAGTGTCAGATCTCTTCAATTGCTTTATGGAGGCACTCCATGCTATGAATTTCCCCCTTAGCATTGACTTCATTGAATCCCATAAATTTTTGTATGCTGTGCCTGAATTTTAGTTATATTCTAGAAAGTCTTTACTTTCTTTCTGTATTTCTTCCATGACCCAGTTATCATTGTGTAGTGGGTTATACAGTTTCCATGATTATATAGTCATTCTGTTGTTTTTGTTGTTATTCTAGACCAGTCTTAGTCCATAGTGATCAGATAGAATGAATGGGGTTATTTCAGTGTTCTTGTATCTGTTGAGGCTTGTTTTGTGTCTGATTATATGGTCAGTTGAGAAGAAGGTCCCATGAGCTGCTGGGAAGAAGGAATATTGTTTTGTTTTAGACTGAAATGTTCTGTTGATATCTGTTCAAGACATTTTTTAAATATTTCTGTTAATTTCACCTGTTCTTGTTTAATTTATGCTTATCTGTCCATAGGGAAGAGTGGGATAATGAAGTCTCCTACAATTATTGTGTGAGAATCAGTGTGTGTTTTGAACTTTAGTAACACTCCTTTTACAAATGTAGGTGCCCTTGCATTCACAGTAGAGATGTTCAAAACTGAGAGTTTATCTTGGTGGATTTTTCCTTTCATGAGTATGAAGTGCCATTTCTCATCTCTTTTGATTATTTTTATTTGAAAGTCTATTTTATTGGATATTAGAATGGCTATTTCAGCTTGTTTTTGAGACCATTTGCTTGGAAGGTTTTTTAGCCTTTCAGTTTGAGATAGTGTCTTTCTTTGTCACTGAGGTATCTTTCTTATATGCAGCAAAATGCTCGATTCTGTATGTATCTAGTCTGTTAGCCTATGTCTTTTTATTGAGGATTAAATCCATTAATGTTGAGAGTCATTAAAGACCAATGATTGTTTTTTTTTTTTTTTTATTAGCTGCGTAGGATTATGTTCATTTTTCTGAGGGACCGCAAACTGATTTCCAGAGAGGTTGTATCATCTTGCATTCCCACCAGCAATGTAGGAATGTTCCCCTTTCTCCACATCCTTGCCAACATCTGCTATCACCTGAGTTTTTGATCTTAGCCATTCTGACTGGTGTGAGGTGAAATCTCAGGGTTGTTTTGATTTGCATTTCCCTGATGACTAAGGATGCTGAACATTTCTTTGGGTGCTTCTTGGCCATTCGCGTTTCCACAGTTGAGAATTCTCTGTTTAGCTCACTTTCCCACTTTTTGATAGGGTTATTTGGTTCTCTGGTGTCTAGCTTCTTTAGTTCTTCGTATACATTGGATATTAGCCTTCTATCAGATTGCTAATCTGTAGGATTGGTAAAGATCTTTTTCCAATCTGTAGGTTGCCATTTTGTCCTATTTACAGTGTCCTTTGCCTTACAGAAGCTTTATAGGTTTATGAGGGCCCAGCTGTCAATTCTTGATCTTAGAGCACAAGCCATTGGTGTTCTGTTCAGGAATAATTCCTCTGTGCCCAAGTGTTCGAGATTCTTCCCCACTTTCTCTTCTATTAGATTCAGTGTATCTGGTTTTATATGGAGGTCTTTGATCCACTTGGACTTGAGCTTTGTACAGGGAGATAGGAATGGATCAATTCTACATGTAGACTGCCAGTTGATCCAGCACCATTTGTTGAAGATGGTGGTTATTTTCCACTGTATGGTTTTAGCTCCTTTTTTGAAGATCCAGTGACCATATGTGTATGGGTTCATTTCTGGGTTTTCCATTCTATTCCATTGATCTACCTGCCTGTCATTGTACCAATACCATGCAGTTTTTATCACTACTGCCCTGTATTACAGCTTGAGGTCAGGGAGGCTGATTCCCCAAGAAGACCATTTATTGTTGAGCATAGTTTTTGCTATCCTGGGTTTTTTGTTATTCCATATGAATTTAAGAATTGCTCTTTCTAGGTCTATGAAGAATTAAGTTGGGATTTTGATGGGGATAGCATTGAATCTGTATATTGCTTTCGGCAGGATAACCATTATGAAGATCGATTCAAAAATACTCAATAAAATTCTTGCAAACTGTATCCAAGAACACATCAAAACGATCATTCACCATGATCAAGTAGGCTTCATCCCTGGGATGCAGGGATGGTTCAATACCCGGAAATCCATCAATGTAATCCACTACATAAACAAACTCAAAAAAAAAAAAAAAACACATGGTCATTTCATTAGATGCTGAAAAAGCATTTGACAAACTTCAACATCTCTTCATGATAAAAGTCTTGGAAAGATCAGGAATTCAAGGAGCATACCTAAACTTAGTAAAAGCAATATATAGCAAACCAGTGGCCAACATCAAACTAAATGGAGAGAAACCCGAAGCAATCCCACTAAAATCAAGGACTAGACAAGGCTGCCCTCTCTCTCCCTACCTATTCAATATAGTACTTGAAGTTCTAGCTAGAGCAATCAGCATCAAAAAGAAATCAAAGGGATACAAATTGGAAAGGAAGAAATCAAAATATCACTATTTGCAGATGATATGATGGTATACTTAAGTGACCCGAAAAACTCCACCAGAGATATCCTACAGCTGATAAACAACTTCAGCAAAGTGGCTGGATACAAAATTAACTCAAGCAAATCAGTAACCTTCCTATACTCAAAGGATAAACAGGCTGAGAAAAAAAAATTAGGGAAATGACACCCTTCACAATTGTCACAAACAATATAAAATATCTTGGTGTGACTCTAACCAAACAAGTGAAAGATCTGTATGATAAAAACTTCAAGTCTCTGAAGAAAGAAATTGAAGAAGACCTCAGAAGATCGTAAGATCTCCCATGGTCATGGATTGGCAGGATTAACATAGTTAAAAGACCAGTGATTGTTGATTCCTGTTATGTTTGTTGTTAGTGATTATATTATGTTTATGTGGTTCTCTTCCTTTGGGTTTGTTGTGAGATGATTAATTTCTTGATTTTTTTCTTGAGTATATTTTCACTCCTTGTATTGGAGTTTTCCTTCAACTATCCTCTGTAGGACTTGATTTTTGGAAAGATATTGTTAAATTTGGTTTTGTCATGGACTATCTTGGTTTCTTTGACCAAGCAAGCTCAAACAGTCAATGGGTTTTCCAGGGAGGGAGCAAGGATTATAAAGATAAAAGACAATTGGACTACACTGTAGCAAGACCACAGCAGGTTTATTTTTTCCCAGTCTGCTTTTATACCATTTTAGTTACATGCAGATAATTAGGTGAGTTCTAGGTGAAAGAGCAATCAAGGCACTAAAATCAAATTGTCAAAGAACAAGCAAGGCAGTAAACAAAATCTTGTGATCACTGTTTCTCCAGTCTTATCAGGATGACCAAGATATCCCAGCCTATTTTCCTGACCTAGCCCAAAGTCAAATTCTTGCTTGAAACTTATTTCTTTGTTCTAGTCTAAAATCATTTTCCTGCCTGAGCTTAGTCAGTGTCCTGGTCCAAGGTCAAACTCTTGCCTGGAGCCTACTTCTCTGTCCTGGTCCATTTCAAATTTCCACCAAGTTTCTATAATCATCCCCAAAAGCTCTCCAGATTTCTTCCCTATCTATGGTTCTTAAGTGTTTTGCTGCATATAGTAGCCTGGGCTGGCATTTGTGTTCTCTTAGAATCTGCAGTGATATTTGTCAATATATTCTGACTTTTAGTGTCTCTGTTGAGAAGCCTGGTATAAATCTGATAGGTCTGCCTTTATATGTGACTGAGCTTATTTTCCTTTGCAACTTTAAATATTCCTTTTTCATTCTTTGTATTTAGTGTTTTGATTATTATGTGACAGGAGAAATTTGTTTCTGGTCCCATATGTTTGGTGTTCTGTAGGTTTCTTGTACATTTATGACCATCTCTTTCTTTAGGATAGAGAAGTTTTCTTCTATGATTTTGTTGAAAATGTTTTTCTGGCCCTTCACAGTGGGAATCTTCACTCTCTTCTATTCCTTTATTCTTAATTTTGGTCTATTCATTGTGTCCTGAATTTCCTGGATGTTTTGGTTTAGGTGCTCTATGCATTTTGTATTTTCTTTGACTGTTGTGTCAGTATCTTCAATGGTATCCTTTAAGCCCAAGATTCTCTATTCTGTCTCTTGTATTCAGTTGATGATGCTTGCATTTATAACTCCTGTTCTCTTTCCCAGGTTTTCCATCCCCAGGATGCCTTCCTTTGTGATTTCTTTATTGTTTCTATTTTCATTTTTAGATTCTGGATGGTTTTGTTCAATTCCTTCATCTTTTGGATTATGTTCTCCTGTATTTCTTTAAGAAGTCTTTTATGTCCTCCTTAAGTTCCTTTATCATTTTTGTGAGATGAGATTTTTAAACCAGAATCTTGCTTTTCAGGTATGTTAGGACATCCAGGACTTGCAGTGCTGGGAGAAGTGTGTTCTGATGGTGCCAAGTGGCATTGGTTTCTGTTGCTTATGTTATTTTGCTTGCCTCCCCACATTACGTGTTAACTGGACTTGCTGTCTTGCAGACTCAGTTAAAGATGGACTCCTTTTGAAACTTTAATCTGTATTCACAAAAATGCTTAATTAGAAAAAGCAGAGTCACAGGTTTCTGATCACCAAGCTTTGGGAGGCCACAATATACTCATAGTATGGTCATTCAAGGGAGATCAATTAGCATTTCTTCAGATTTCATGCATTTCTATGAAAAAATCCTTTTTACACAAGATGTATGTGAAAATCATGCCATTCAACATAATGCATATAAGACAAATAGTCATTATAAGTATGGAAAACTTGCTAATGTTCTTCTTAAGAAAGTTATGTGCGCTACATAAAAAATTTCTGTATGTGTTCATATTTGGATGTATTGATTTCTCATCTAGTTGATACATTCTCCTCCTGGAAGATGACAAGCATATACTGTGGAGATTAAAAGTTTGCCATTACTCATGTTTCTTTTTCAGTGGTACCCACGACTGTAGACTCATAATGGAGAGTGATAGACATTAAAGGCATCTGTAAAAATCAGTCCCCTCAAAATGAACAGTGCTGTTAGGAAGCTATTGAAGAGTGTCTTTTAAAACTATGAGAAAAATGCTGAAGTGTAGCTTTTCATAGTTGATGGCTTCTGGCAGAGGCGGGTGTGTGAAGGTCTTAGTTTTCTATAGGGGACTGACCACTGGGTGTTTGACCATGTTCCAATGTGTAGTATATGGGCAACACAAATTGTACTTGGTGTTTTTCTTTGAGGGAGGGTAGATGTCGGAAGAATGGGAAGTAAGCATGATCAGGGTGCATGGTGCAAAATTCCCAAAGGATAAAAATGTTATGTTGTAGTAAAAAGAAGTTCCATTTTAGTTATCCCTCACTTTATAATTCTTCGTAGGATTCCATTTTAAACATAATTTTAGGTTAAATAAATGAAAGTATTCAACTTCTTCCATCATTCTTGAGACAGTATTCATCTAAATTATAATTCACCCACTGGGTTTATAAGTGAAATAAATACGTTTTCCCACTGTTTGATAGAGAAAGAGGTGGGGTTTTTTTTGTTGTTTGTTTGTTTTGTTTTTTGTTCATTTTTTGTTTGTTTGTTGTTTTTGGAAACAGGGTTTCTCTGTGTAACCTTTGCTGTCCTGGAACTCACTCTGTAGACCAGGCTGGCCTCAAACTCAGAAATCTACCTGCCTCTGCCTCCTGAGTGCTGGGATTAAAGTCATGCGCCACCACTGCCAGGCATTGAGAGAGTTTTTAAACCTAATAAAGGATGTTTGTGTTATTCAGTATTTTTACTATAACAACATTCCTGAAAACCATTTGAAGAAGGAAATAGTTTAGGCTCACAGTTTCAAAACTCTCAATCAGTCTGCAGCTTACAGACCCCATTAACTTCAGACCTGTTATAAAATATAGATACCACTGGGGAGTACATAGCAAGGGAAAACAACTCATATCATATTAGTCATGAAATAAAGAGAGGAAAAGGGTCAAGGAAAATATTCCATTAAAAGTTTTGTTCTTGTGTCCTCCTTTGACCCCTTCATAACAGACAGTTTCTGATATGAACTTAGTAATGGACTGATTCTTTGATAATATTAATGCCCTTATAATCTCGTTACTTTTCCATAGTTTTACCAACTGGACAGCTGGAGACAGTGCTTTAATCTGAATCCAAGATAAATTATTACTGTCCCAACACTAAGAATATTTGTTAAGAGCAAGATTGTCAAAATGAAGAAATATCCCTTCCAACTAAAAGTTTCATTTTTATAATTGGTCAAATGCTGGTGCCTTGAATTCAGTTTTTTATTTTAATGTCTATGTATTTTGCATTTCAATAGAATCCACCTGGTCATGATTCAATTGCCAGTCATTGATGAGATAACTGTACTACTGACAGCCTTCAGCTCATGATTGACAATTTTTTGACATCTTGAAATCAAGATCAATCATACCCAAACTGTGAAGTTATCTTTTGCTCTCCTACTTGTTATTGGCATCAAAAGCCCCATGACTGACATGACAGGCTTAACAGATAATGTTATTGACACATTTTGTTTTCTACCTTTAGAAGTATCTCGTCCATTGTGAACAGAATTTTCTAATTCTATTGTTTCCCCATTTGTACAAATACAAAATCTTCCCAAGTTAACCAACTGTAGAAATTAAGTGATGGCCACTTTTTGTATTTCTCAATCCATGAGATCATAAATACCAGACCAGGAGAAACATTTATATGTCATCGGATAAAAAATTAAACATAATACGTTCTAGAAGATATGACTTTAAAATCTCAAAGTATTAATGCTTGGCACCAGTTTACCTTAAATTTACCTACCCTCACTGTTTGCAGAAATTTGGGAGGTCATGAGTTCAATAAATCTTATGAGCTTTAATCAGAAGCCATATTCTTCTCTTTATGAAATGAGTTTCCTGGCCACAATTAATGTTATGTAGTATATATGAGTCTGGTTAAGTGATTGTGTTCATATTCCATTGAGGGTTTAGCTGAATCATTCCTGTTAGGAAGGCAAATTCACACCTAACGTATGTGTATATTTCAATGAGAGAAAAGCATTGTGCCTTTCCCAACAGAAACCTACCAGTGTAATCACCTCATCACACACTGATTTTCCATTCACTTTAGCTTCTGAGACTTTAAGAATTAATTTTAAGAACATCTATTGCAGGGCTGGAGGGTTGGCTCAGCATTTAAGAACACTGACTGCTCTTCCAAAAGTCCTGAGTTCAATTCCCAGCAACCCCATGGTGGATCACAATAATCTCTAACAGAATCCAATGCCCTCTTCTGGTGTGTCTGAAGACAGCTACAGTGTACTCATCATATATACAAGATAAATAAATAAAATCTTTTTTTTTAAAACAAAAAAATAGAATATCTATTGCAACTGGAACTTGACCTGACTGAGCAGTGAGGGAATGCTAAAAGTACAAGCACACTTACCAAAAAGGTGCAGTCAGGCAGTCTGTACAAACTCTGATGAAGTATCACCAACTAATACAACCCAGAAGCCAAGAATATTTATTAGGTACAGCACAGGAAGGTGGACTTAGTCTTGGTAAGGGATCTCTGCAGGCAAGAGTCTCCATATCTGAACATCTGGGAGCATGAAGCTATTGTTGCTTCTTTAGATACACACTGGTTAAGAGTTCAAAAACACTCAGACTTACATGGTAAACATTGCAGTTATACCACAGGATGGCTTTATCATCACTTTAACTATGTCTTACTAGAATGGTCTGCCACTTTCCCATGGGTCTGGAACATTGTTCCTTGACTTAGCTTTACCCATGTCAACAGTAAGCATTCACTCAGGACTTCATCTGCTTTTCACACATTTGCTTGGGATATCCTGTTTTGCACAATTAATTCTTGGTTATAAACTAGAAGGTGATACCACTGCATGGCTTCTGCCTTGAGCAGTGTGTGTCCCCTCCTAAATAAATTTCCTTGGACTGGTAAACCTATTTTAATCTCTCCCTTAAGCTTTTCCTTCATTGGAACCACTCTAGTATCAGTTTCAGGATCTTAAGAATATTTGGTCATGGAGGTGAAATAGATATTATTATATTAAGCAATTTATTTTAGATACCACACTCATAACTGAGTCTGGGAAGACAAAAGTCTAGAAAAAATATAGAACTGTAGGGAGTGTGCTTAGTCTCAGACCTAAAGCACTGGTTTAGTTGAATAAGTCAGAACTCTAGTGAGTCCCCAAATCCAACCAGTATCCACTGCTAAAATGGCTGTGTATAAACACTCAGTAGTTTTACCAGGTTGTAAGTACTAGAGGACTTCTGTCTTCTGGTTAAGCAGTCTAGAATATAAGGTAACTACATCCAGAACTCAATGGATAAGCTAACTCTTCTGAGATTCCAAACCCTCATGTTCATCTGAATCTCCTCATATTAAGGACAGCTATTCTTTATCCAAACGTATATAGAAATTAACTAGACACAAGGATAAGTAAAATCATACCTAGCCAAATTGTCTTTAAATTATTCAGCCCATATTTAAAAAGCTATTTTGTTATGATGTGCTTTTGTAGGTATTATTCACTATAAAACATAGCTTTCTGTGAACTATGCTTGACCTCTCATATTTCAATCAATATTTCTTTCTGAGACTTTGAACAGTGTGTTTCAATCTACAGATTCCCTTTTTTTTTTTGTAAATTACCTCTAGTTACTTCCAATTTTTAAGCACAAAACTGTTGAGACTGAATTTATGATATCTGCTGACTGTGATGTTTGGTTTATTTAATGCTGATGCCTTGCTCCTAACTCCTTGCATTTTTTTTGCTACACTTTAGTCATTATGCTCCTCCTGGCCTACCCTCTGACTGTTTCTCATCCCCTACCTCCTCCCCCATCTCCAAAGGGATGTCCCTCCCCTCAAATTTTGACTTGTAAACTTGCTTATGTATATAGCTCTGATTAGCATATAATATTACAAATATGTATCTGTTATTTTTGTCTGTCCAGCTGCATTATTTATTATTCTATCTTTATAGTATTTTGTTTTGAGGACATAGAAGAAATTATAGAAATTGGAGACCAGTACTTGTAGTAGTTGAAGAAAATTGTACCTCATCTCACAGTATCTCTGATCTCAATATCAGTAATCCTGAGTTTTGTACTCAATAATAAGAGTTGACCCCTTGGCACACTTTAAAGAAGTACAGAGTGAAGGGTTATTTTCACCATGTAAGAAAGTAAAAGGAGAAAGGAAGTATAGCCTGCAATATCCAGAGGGAAAGGAAAAGAGCATAGCAGGGGTGGCAAAGTGTTAACTCTAGCATCAAGATTTGTGGATGCTGGTTTATCACTCCTCTTCCTACTGTTCATCCTGAAATCAATCTGAGATGGCGTTCTTTTCAGAATAGACAAAAACTTCATTGGAGACAACTTATCCACATGTAGCCTACTATAATTAGATACTTTAGATCAAAAAATATGTATAAATCTGTAATACCTCAAATTTTAAATTTATGGCTTGTTTCTAGTCCTCAACAAGAGAGTTTCCTTCATAGGAGCTGGTGGTGCCTCCCTGATCGACCTGTATGCTGATATATTTCTGAGGTTGCTCTTTCCTCTTTTGGAGTTACCTTTGGTATCTCATACCCATCTGCAAGCCATCTTATTTGCTTTCCAACATCACTTTCCTGTTCTAACATTGGCACTTTAACCCTAACATTTACCTTTGTTTTCACTGTAATATTCTGACAACCATTACTTTAAACTTGTCCTGTATTCAATAAAACTAAATATAGTCTAATTATTAAATGAACTTAAGTTTTTAGAACTTTAAGTATTATATTGAATAGATATGGAGAGAATGGCAGCCATGTCTTGTCCCTGATTATAGTGGAATTGCTTTAAGTTTCTCTCCATTTAGATTGATGCTGACTATTGGCTTGTATATTGCTTTGATTATGTTTAGGTGTGTGCCTTGTATCACTGATCTCTATATATACTTTCAACATGAAGGGATGTTAGATTATGTCAAAGGCTTTTTTAGCATCTAATAAGATGATCATGTAATTTTTTCTTTCAGCTTGTTTATATGGTAGATTATGTTGATGGAGTTTTGTATATTGAACCATCTCTATGTCCAGGATTCAGTTTGCAAATATTTCATTGCATAATTTTGCATCAGTGGTGATAGGAGAATATGTTTGAAGTTCTCTGTCTTTGTGTGTCTTTGTGTGGTTTAGGTATCAGGGTGACTATAGTCTCATAGAATGAGTTTGGCAGTGTTTCTTCTATATCTATTTTGTGGAATAGTTTGAGGAGAATTGATGTTAATTCTAGCTAGAACAATAAAACAACTAAAGGAGATCGAGTGGATACAAATTGGAAAGGAAGAAGTCAAAGTATCAATATTTGTAGGTGATATGATAGCATACATAAGTGACCTCCAAAATGCATACAGCTGATAAATACCTTCAGCAAAGTGGCTAGATACAAAATAACTCAATAAAAAATCAGTAGCCTTCAATAGAAATAATAAACAGCCAGAGAAAGAAATTAAGGAAATAAAAACACCTTTTACAATAGCCACAAATAATATAAAATATCTTAGTGTAAGTCTAATCAATCAAGTGAAAGACCTATTTGACAAGAATTTAATTAAAGAAAATATTATATTTTGATCATTTTCTTTCACTCTGAGAAAGAACAAAGGAGATCTTTTCCCAATTTTGAGAACATTTAAAGCCCATGAAACCGAAACTCATGAAAGTGAGGAACCTGGGAGCTATTCATATTGTCCCCACTGTGCATGCTGCTAACAACTTGTCGAACTATGTTCTTTTATTCTAGCTTTGACTCCTGTGGGAGTTTCTGATGCTATGTTGTGACTTAATGTCACTCCTGCTTATAACTCCCCAATCTTGGGCTTTCATTATCTCGTTCCTCTGTCTTCATTGAATTCATGTTCATGCTCATCTTTTTGTTTATTTATTCTTTTTCTCGTTCGCTTTATTTAATTGACAGAGGATGTCCCTTAACATTTTTCCAACTGTTAAAATGCATCTTCTCAAAATATTCTCATTAAAGATGAAGCAATCTTCAATGACAGAAAAATAGATTTTTGAATAATAAACAAATATTTTATCACAAAACTAAATTCTTATTGAGTCATTGTGACTATAGTAAAATTTTATCCAATGGAAACGAACTGAAACCAGTATTTAATTCACATAGAACCATGCCTTAGGATTTTACTGCTGTGAACAGACAGCATGACCAAAACAACTCTTATGAGAACAACATTTAATTGGGGCTGGCTCATAGGTTCAGAAGTTCAGTCCATCATCATCATAGAAATATCATTAGCTATGATAGACACATATCAAACATTTGCCTCCCTTGGGAGTTTTATCCAAGATAGATATTTTAAGTTCCTGTATAACAACTGCTAACTCCAATTAATTTAAATGTATTTCTAAGTATACCTTTAAGATGCCCATCTCATTACTAGTGAACCAAAGTAGTATAATATCCAAAGTAATAAAATAATCCATTAAAATATTTTATAATATTAAATATCTTATTTATAATTTTAAAATTTACTTAATTATATTGTAATTTTGTAGTGTTTCAAAGAAACAGAGTTGGGTAAAAATTATCTTGACTTCTTTTCCATGAAAAGCAATTAAAATATTTTATAACTCCACATGTTTATTTATATGGCAAAGAACTTAAGAGTTTTCTTACTTAAAATAGAGCACAAAAATACCTAAAAATTTAAAGACATAAAGTAAATTTACACATAAATGGGTAACTTGTGTATGTAGACTATACCCAAAAACAACAAGTTCTAATTTATAAGTAACAAACTGGAATAAAACAAGTCTTCTGAAATTTAATGTAAATTGGACAAATTATGATTCCATGATAAATACTATCCAAAAAATTTACTAGTAAGACTGGATGGTATGCCAAGGAATAGGGAAGGTGATTGTTTTCAGAATGCAAAGTATATTAATAAAGCACTGGATTCACTGACATCTGTTTTATCAACAATAAAAAATGACAAAACTAGATGACGAAGAATTAGAGGAGGAGGAGGAAGAGGAAGTAGAGGAGGAGGAGGAGGAGGAGGAGGAGGAGGAGGAGGAGGAGAACAACAAACCAACTAAATAATTTTCTAAAATACAATTCTGAGCAAGAATAATATCACTTGCATCCAGGTGTCGGCAGCCAAACCCATGATATGCCAAGAGGCAAACCCATGAAATTACCCACTGCCAGTTAAGGTGCCAGGTTAGAAAGGCAAGGCATTTGCGGTCTATGGTATTTCCTGAAAAAGGGTTACTGTAGTGGGTTGGCCTTGGGCCATGTGTAACCTTCCCACTCTCCTGTCTTTTTAAGCTGCTGTCCTGAAATAAACTTCAGGAGCTTGATCAGAATGCACGACTTGCTCCCCTTCCTTCCTGTCTCTTGTCCCCCATTTGTCTGCCCTCTGCTTAGGTCCACTTTGATGACTCCACAGGCTGGGGCAATTGGTGCCCGACATTTTGGGCTCGAGGAATGGGGAATCTGAAGAACACTACTCTAGGAAGTCTGGCCAGAAGCGCTTCATTGGAATCGATGAGAGAAGATTCCTTCCTGAGCTCGCCATGGGTGGTCGCCTGTGACACAGATCCGTATTGAGGTAAGTGAGTGGTACAATCATGGGACAATGTTTTTGTTGTTGTCGTTGTTGTTGATGTTATTGTTGTTGCTGTTGTTTTTTTCGAGACAGGTATTGAATAAGCATGACTTATTCGTTCAGGGTCTCAAGGAGTCCCTCAAGATACAAGGAACTTGGGTATAGAAAAAAAAGGATCTTACTAAGTTTTTTGAATTTGTTAATTGATGTCTGTCCTTGGTTTCCTCAAGAAGGAACTATTGATGGAAAAAAAAAATGAGCCAGTGGTGAATAAAACTTATAGAAGGACAAGGTAATGGTAAAAGTTGTTTTATGTATGTGTTTAGAGTTATGCTAAAATCTAGAGAAGAGAAGATAATTCTCATAGGTGCTTTTAGTCTTTGGACCATGAGTAGAGAGATAGTTTACACCCTAGACATGAGAGAATGGGTTTGAAAAAAGCAATCCTCCCTGACTATCCGGGGAAAGAAAATGAATGTAAACTGTTTCAGAGCTCTCCTAGGGACTGAAGGAGGTCGGGAAACATCCTGCCTCCTCTCTGGCTCCTGCTGTAGAAATGCTTAGTTCTGGGCCTCTTAGGTAAGATATTTGAGTCCTTAATTCTCTTTCCTTTCTGTGTATTGTATGTTCTTGATGCACCAATCTGTCCTTGTCTGTCAGTTTATGTTTGTTTTTGTTTCATTGCTTAAATGTTGCTCTGTGTTTCATGTTAAAATAAAATAAAATAAAATAAAATAAAATAAAATAAAAGGAGGGGGGAGCCCTGCACCTGTAGCTAGGAGTCAAGTATCAAGCACAACTGGAGAAGCCCTGCCAGAGGCTAATTGTATGCACAAGGTTCTCTTAAAGGGGCCAGCAGCTTCTCGGCTTCTATGGTAACGGAGCTGATGGCTGTTTCTCCTAGAAAAAAATCTCTGTGATTGTGATTATTGGGTTCAGTAGGTAACAAGGTGCTCCCCTCTTGAAATTACAACTAGAAAAAGTTAAATTTTATCTGGTCTAAATAAATAAATGTGTAGCTACTTCATTTTTGCTTCTGACTGGTTTTAAAAGGATACATATGTTCTGCATATCTTGGTTATAGATTATTGGCTTATAAGTTATTGGGTATGATTAAAAATTTGTAACTTTGGTAACAGGAAGTTGGCTTAAAACTGGCAACTTAGGGTTGGAGTCACTCTAGACAGCAACACATGGCATGGGTCAACCCAGGGAAACAAGTCTCTAAAGATACATTTAAATTGAGTAATATTTTAGATAATTCTTATCCTAGAAACCAGATTTATAAAAGATAGGATTTAGGGCAGTGTCTCTTTGGTGAGGTATTAGAGGCTGCACCATCATGCATTCACGTGCAGGAACTGGCAGCCAAACTTTGTAGCATGGGAGTGAATCACTTGATTTTGGAGAGACTAGATTGTTTGTTGGAGGTTGAGTTTTGCTTTCCGAAGTTGTTTTTGTACACTGGTGTTGCAAGGGAAACTTAAAAATTAAAGTTAAAGTGCCAGTGTTCCATTGGCTTCAGTTTGCAGTTCAATCACAGACTCAGTATTCTAACTCACACATATTTGAAATTAAGAAAAAATCCAGCAGGTGGAGATTGCTGCAGGGTTTCTGAAGGGTTGCTGAGGATTGGAACATGCAAAGGCATTACAGCCTGGCTGCCTACTCTAGCTGCCATTCCAGGAAATGCTTATAGAATTATTATGGATTTAGTGAATTGTTTTTATACTGTTTTTTTGCATCCTGGCGACTGTGGGAGGTTTGCATTTAGTGAACTTGCTTATAATTTTAAAGAACCCATGAAACAGTATCAGTGGAAAGTTTTGCTTTAAGGAATGGCTAATAGTCCTACCTCGTGTCAAACATTTGTTGCTGCTTCAATACAATAGGTTAGGACCGTGTATCCTTCTGTGTATATTAGTCATTTTATGGATGATATTTTATTAGCTGAACCCTCTGAGGAGGTTTTACTACAAGCTTTTGCTCTCATACAACAAGCTTTAAAATATTGGGGAGTGGTTGTTGCTCCAGAAAAGATTCAGGGGCAGTATCTTTTTCAATATTTGGGACATCGATTATATCCTAGACAAATTGTGGCACAGAAAATTCAAATAAAAAAGGATAATTTACTTACTTTAAATGATTTTCAAAAGTTGTTAGGAGATATTAATTCGCTAAGACCTCATCTTAAGCTTATCACAGGAAAACTTAAACTTCTGCTTGATATTCTCAAGGGAGATGCAAATCCTAATTCCCTTCAACAATTAACTGAGTTGGGACTAATAGTTTTTCAGAAAGTAGAGGAAGCTATTAGCCAACAATAGATTCATTACTTAGACTATGATCATTTGTTGGCTGTTTGCATCCTTGCTACAACTCACGTGCCCACAGCAGTTCTTTGGTAAAAGAGACTGATTCATCCTTCTTCATCTCCAAGTAAAGTTTTAACACCCTATTATGAAACTGTTGCTGTGTTAATACAGAATTGTAGAATAAAATCAAGAAAGTATTTTGGGAAAGAACCTGATGAAATATTTAGTCCTTACTCCAAATAGCAATTAAATTGGTTATTGCAAAATACTGATATTTGGCCTATTGCATGTGCAAACTTTTCAGGGGAAATTGATAATCATTATCCAAAAGATAAGTTGTTGCATTTTGCCTCTATGCATGCTTTTGTATTTTCTATAAATTTATGCATGTAGCCCATAGAAAATGTGCTTACTGTATTTAATGGCTCATGGGAAGGTAGCATATGTGATTGGATCACATGTTCATTCTCTTGTGTATCACCCTGCTTCAGCACAAGTAATTGAGCTACATGCTCTAGCTGCTGTTTTTGAAATGCTAAAAAGTCAAGCTTTTAATTTATATACTGATAGCCAATATATAGCTCATGGTTTCCAACTACTTGAAATTGTTCCTTTTTTAGATACTGCTAATTCTCAAATTTTACAATTATTTACGCAAATACAACTCAATTGAAGAAAACATACAGTTCCTTATTTTGTAGGACATTTAAGAGCTCATACTAGTTTGCCTGGGTACCTGGTAAGGCAATGCCACAGCAGATTTGTATACCAAGATTATAGGCCTTACACAAGAACAATGGGCCAAACAAACTCATTCTTTACATCATCAAAATAGTAATAACTTGAGACAATAATTTGGTATTTCTAGAAAATGTGCATGTCAAATAGTAAAGACTTGTTCTCAATGTCCTTAGTTTCTACCTGTACCACATATTTCTGATTTTGGAAAATTAAAATATGTGCATGTGACTATTGACACCTTTTCAGGCTTTCTAGTTGCAACTGCTTTAACAGGAAAAGCAACTAAAAATATAATTAGTCATTGCCTGCATTGTTTTTCTATGCTTGGTGTTCCCAATCAGATTAAAACAGAAAATGGTACTGGCTATTACAGTCATGCATTTGAGACTTTTTGTCAACAATTTAATATTTCCATATTATTTGGATTCCTTGTAATTCTCAAGGACAAGGTATTGTGGAACTTAAAAATAATATCTTCATAAAATAAAAATGGGGGAGTTATATCCCTGTACACCACAAAATTATTTAAATCATGCTTTTTATTTTAAAATTTTAAAATTTGGATGCCATGTGTAACCTTCCCGCTTGCCTCTCTTTTTAAGCTGCTTCCCTGAAATAAACTTCAGGAGCTTGATCAGAGTGTACAACTTGTTCCCCTTGCTTGCTGTCTCTTGTTCCCCATTCGTCTGTCCCCTCCTTAGGTCCATGCTGATGACCCCGAGGGCCAGAGCAGCCAGAGAGGCAAATCTCTCACTTGGGCAATTCTTGTTGAAAATTAAATCCTCTGTGAGATTAGAATGCCTCTCAGAATCTAAACATAACACTGGAAATAAAGCAGGGGTGGTTTTTGCTTTTTGTTTTTGTCATTATTATTTTTTTTTTTCATGGACGAGAGAAGGAAAGACTTGGATTTATGAGAATGTGAGAATATGCTAAAACTATGTGGTTAAGGGTGAGGTTTTGAAGATGAAGAAAAAGTTTACACTGAAGTAAACAGCTCTGCAGCAGTAGATCACAAAAACATATGGAACTGGGAAGGTTGTAACAAGTTCAAAACCCCAAGAAATCTCATAATTGAGAATGATGAGAGTTGGAAGTAGCTCTGGACCTGGTTTGTCTTAGTCAGGGTTTCTATTCCTGCACAAACATTATGACCAAGAAGAAATTTGGGTAGGCAAGGGTTTATTCAACTTACACTTCCAATTGCTGTTCATCACAAAAGGAAGTCAGGACTGGAACTCAAGCAGGTCAAGGAACAGGAGCTGATGCAGAGGCCATGGAGGAATGCAGTTTCCTGGCTTGCTTCCCCTGGCTTGCTCAGCCTGCTTTCTTATAGAGCCCAAGTCTACCAGCCCACAGATGGTACCCCTCAAAAAGGGCCCTCCTGCCTTGATCACTAATTGAGAAAATGCCTTACCATTGAATCTCATGGAGGCATTTTCTCAACCGAAACTCCTTTCTCTGTAATAAATCTAGCTTGTGTCAAGTTGACACACAAAACCAGCCAGTGCATGGTTCCTGTCCTGGAGCACATGGCCATGACACCCCACTAAGAGAACCATAACCACCAGTCCATGCTGCATAAAGACATAGAGTTCTCCATGCTACTGAGGTACCTAGATAGGCCCTGAGTGTTTAGCCAATGAGCTTCCCTTCCTGGGCACCCCTTCCTGCAAAAGGTATTTAATCTCAGGTTTACCCTGAGGTAGAGGTATGAATCCTAATCTGCCATGAATAAAACAGATTGGACAAGCAAGGACTTTGTCCTTCATCATGACTGACATGGTAGGGAGGGAGGAGGGGCTTCATAATACAGAGCTGTACCTGAGTCTCAGGTAGAACCCCCCCCCCAGCCCCTTTGTACTCGTGGCATTCACTTGGAGCTAACTAAATTCAACACCACAACTACCACCCATAGACTCTATTCCCAACTCCTCCTGGTCTCCAGTGGTAAATGAGTACACAGGAGTTTGAGAAACACAGCTTCAGTTTCAGCTTCCACTGTTTCTTACCTGGAGAAACACGGGCTGGGTCCCTGATCCTAGACTGTGTTTCACCTTCCTTGAGGGGCATGTCAGTGGCCCAGAACCTCAGTGGCAAGGAAGAAAGGCAGCCTAACATCCCTGTGTTTCCACTTCCCTGAGAAACATGTTGGCTCTATGACATGAGGCAGAAACACAAAACAAGCAGTCACTCAACAGCTGCAGGATGATGAAATTGATATTGATACTTATCAGAAACTTTGGTTTCTGTTTTCTGATAAGTCAGAGTGAGACCTGTCTGTACACTTAGAATATTGATGAGAAAACCTGGAAAGCTTTTGGTTTGGAGTCTATATCCAAAATATGTTTAAGAAATGACTATTCTTCACCTATTTTCATCAAAATTAAGAATCTTCAAGAGAAAATGGTATTTGATATCCTTAAAATAATACAAGAAAAGCTAGATATTCTGTGACATATTCAATACTCTGGCTTGTTAGAAACTTCTGGATTGACCATGAAATATAACACATATTCCCAGATCAGACATAAATCAAGTAATGGAATCTGAAAAATGTCAATACTAGTGGTGATAATATTATTAAAAGTGATTTGTACATTTGAAGGATGTGCATATAAACATGCAGCAAGTATTCTATTTGTATACAAATTTGTAAACATGCATACACTAATTCTCCCCCTGTGTGTGTGTGTGTGTGTGTGTGTGTATGTGTATGTATGTGTATGTGTGTGTGAAAGTAAAAGAGTCTAGGAAGATGTCTCAGTGGATAAAGTGTGACTACCAGAGTTTGCATTGGCAGCACCCATGTAAATTATAGGTGAATATAATGACCTGCTTATTAATGCCAGTATTTCAGAAGCAGAAACAAGGATTCTTTGAGCATGTTTGGTAGATAGACTGTCAAATCATTGATTTCTTGATTCAGAAAGAGAATCTACATCGAAATATAAGGTAAAGAATAATTCAAGAGAATATCTAATATCAACTTCACATGTACCCACATGTATATGAAGATGAATACACACACAGATGCACACTGCACACATGCACATGCAAACCACAATACACATGCACGCATATTTAAAGTATGTGAACCTACTGCGAAGATGGAAATTGTAAATTAATACTTTACTAAAAATGGTATTAAAACAGAAAAACTGTAGGCTTAATAGCTTATTTTAAGTTGCAGTGTACACAACTAAATCATAGAAATAAAAGGAATAGATTATGTTCTTTTTTCTGTAAGACAATACTAATTATTCCAAAACTGGTAATGAAATTCATGTCAATATTTGATTATGTGATGGCTTATTATCAAAGCTAACAGAAAATGTTTCAAGTGACTAAATTATTTTGATTAAATTAAGATATAATAAAAGACAAAGAAAGCACACATTACAAATGCCTGTTTGAATAGCAATAATAGTAGGCAAACACCAATACTTTGAAGCAACTGTGGGAATGGGAAACAATGAAGGCATTGCTTTACAGATTTTTCACTGAATTCTTATCTGAAAATTATTTGTTTATGCCTTTGAAGTAACTAGAAGAGAGGGAACCAGGGTCAACATAGAATTCTACTTCTGTTCAAAATATTCTTCAGAAATAAAAACAGCATGAAGGTGCTTTGAGAAAGTCAAAGCTGAGAGGAACATCTCGACAAGACCTGAGGACCTAGAAATAGCAACAGAGATTCTGCAGAGCAAAGCATATAGCAGCCCTCTCAAAAAGGGACCTAAACAAAGAAAGGTAGGTGACAATGAGTATTATAGGCATAAGCATGTATGTTCATGTTTGCATTAAACAAATAAATACTAAATAACATTCTAAGATAAATAATAAATACAAAGATAACACATGCTGTTAGATTTGTAACACACCTATATGTTCACAGATGTCAACAATAGCAAAAACAGCAATTGTGAAATATTTATATTCTGTCTGGAGATAGTAAACTTACTTGAGACAGATTGTCAGCTAACTGGAAATTTATCGGAACGTGGAGATGGATAGTTTGGATTAAGGCTAAACATTCCAAACAAATCAAAGCAGGATATCTGGGAGGAGAGCAAAAGCAATGAAATGGAGTTCCAAATTGCTGTGTTTCTTCAGAGGCAAGAAACACGTGCCTGAAGGGGAGACAGGTCTTGTTTCCAAAAGGGTGCTAGAGCAACTAATTGCCAATATAAAGTAAAAAATTCTGACCCTTACTTTTCACTATGGACAGAATGTGATGCATTAATACTAAACTGTGAAAAGGCAGAAACACATAATCTCTTGACCAGAGATGGAGGGAAGAATACCCGCAGGTGGGCAAAGCCTTTAATAGAGAACAGGAAGAATTATTACAATAGTAAATGGAGAATCACACTTCTTCAATTCACAGGTTTCTCTTAGAGAACAATGTTAAGAAAAGAACAAGAAGGTTGAAAACTTGGGAAAAGAGTATATCTAATGTGTAATTGTTAAACTGCTGCTGTTTCAGTGTGATTAAATAACCAGGCAAGAAAAAAATGGTCATGGTGAGATCTAACCTCACTACAAGGTGACTGTTATTACAGTTCATATCACATACAGAATTAAAAATTTCCTGACATCCACAGTAAATCAGCTGTCATTATACATGCTCACTTTTGAACATTGTTTCCATCTCGGGTTGATGGTTTTCAATATACTCAATTATTTCCTATTTTCAAAAGTTTTGAAACTTAACAATTTGTGGTATCTAAATATTTTTTTTCTTCCCATGATGCTTTCTATTATCTTTCCTTTAATGTGCCTTGTCTGATATACAAATATACATATTGAATATTCACTTCCTTGGAATATGAGGAATTGTTGGAAAGTCCTAAAATTCATCTTTGGATTTCTCAGCAAGGTGTTGTATGATACACACTTTCATGACACATAAAACTGAGCAATTTTCATGTTGTTTACCACCTTTAAAAGTGGACTTTGTAACAGAACATATAGTTCTCAAAGGAAGTTATGCAAGTGGAAATGAAACACTATTAAAAATGCTTCAATATTCATAATCCTCACAGAATAGCAAATTAAAAACACTTTAAGACTCTACTCACACAAGTGTAAATGACCAACATCAGAAATACAATTGTAACACATCCTGGCTTGTAGGTGGAGAAAGAGGAAGCCAGACATAATGTTGATAAGGATGAACACTTGAAATAATTCTAGAAGCTTCTGTGAAATCCAGGAGTATAACTGTCATATGAGACAATTGTACCATCTCTGGGCAGACAACAAATAGACTCTATGTCTAATTCAGACACACTTTCACATCTATGTCCAATTCTGCTGTGTTCATGGATGCTGTTAAGGACTTTAAGTCTAATTCAGACACAACTTACACATCCATGTTCAATGCTGCTGTGTTCATGCATGATGTGGAATGGAGATGTCTATCCATAGAGGAGGAAGAAAGAAAAATATGGCACCTCATAAGTAGGAGAGTATTACTTAGCTGTAAAATAAAAAAAAAAAATCATGAAATTTTCAGGTGAATGAATAGAACTGGAAAAAATACACTGAATGAGGTAACCCAAGCCCAGAAAGACAGACATGAGTTTCAAAATATCACAGGATCAGTGACTTCAGCATGAAACCTGAAAGAGCTGGAAAAATATCAACAGTGTCCTTATGGAAACAAGTATTGGAAAGAAGTTTCTAAATATGACTCCAGTCAAACATTATTTAAGGCCAATTAATGAATAACACATCATATAAGACAAGATAAAGGCAGTCAAAAATATAGGCACAGGGGGAGTAGATGATCATTATTCCTCACCCCATGCTGATGAGCTCTTAGTGGTAGATAATTCCTGGAGAGAGATAATCATTGGTTATTGAGATTTTTATCCTATGAGATTTTTATCTCATATCCTGTCTTTCTGAGCTTGGGTTGCCTCATTCAGTGTAATATTTCCATTTCCATTCATTGATCTCCAATGCAATTTTATGATTTAATTTTCTTTACAGGTGAGTAATACTCTTTTACACACACAAGTACACACACACATATGTGAGGATATCCATACACATGTATATATATATATATATATATATATATATATATATATATATATAAATATTCATCATATACATATATGAAATTGGCAGGAGCATGCTGGGAGTATGTAGCATGATTAGGAATAGAGAAATTCTTAAAGTGGTTTATAAATAAGTATTTAGAACGAATAATGGGACATTGTGTTTCTTGAATCATCTTTAGGCTTCTTTGTAACATGATGCAGAACATTGTGCTTGGTGGTCAGAAAGCCAATTGTCTGAAGAGATTCTCCAGGTATTTTATTTTGTCTCACTTAAATATCACACTGAACTGAGGCATGGTGCTGCGGACCTTTAATTATTCCTGTAGTTTAAAGGCTGAGGCTAGAAGATCCTCAATTTGAGGCAAGCCTGGGCTATGTGGTAAAACCTTGTTTCAACACACACACACACACACACACACACACACACACACACACACGACACACAACGAAACTATGTCAAAATTGCTAAAATGTTAGATATTAATAAACTTAGGGAAAGTCAGCTGGTCTGAACATCTGGGCAGATGCTAAAGCTCATGATTTTCTGCTGCTCCTGTAGTACTTGGTAAATCCCCACACAAACTTCTTTGCAAGAATTGGGGTCAGGAGAGGTTCTCTACAGTCTTTGAATGTCAAAAGCTAGTTTGTTTAAATAGTTGAGTGTTGCTATGTATGTACTCATTCTTGTGTAATTAAGTCCTGATGTAAACAATAAATAAATCACCCTTTCATGAGAACCACAAAAACAACAGTAATAGAGATATGAGGGTAGATTTGATCACATTACATTCTAAACATTTATGAAATTATAGAAAACAAAGGAAAACTAAATCTTTTTTTTAAATCATTTCCCCCTATCTTCACGATTGATTGTTTTACAGTGTCTTGGTTTACATCTTAATGAACAGTAATGATCTTCAAATCTTAAAATTTAAATTCTACATTAAACTCTGAGCCTCTTTGCCATAGTATACTATGTCCAAACTTAATTTGCAATTTAGAGAATACAACTTTTAAATAAATTAATCAGAATAAATTGATGGGTACAAATCCTTAAAACTATTAGAGAGCTCAACCTGAATTAACCAAGATGATCTACTACAGGGTTACTGTGGTAATATTATTTTAAAGCCATAGTTAATGCTCTCCACCAAACTTAAACATTTTATTGGGGTATATGATAAAATTGGTAATCATAGGTTATGTCTAAGTTACTTTGATTATTCAGAGATAGGTTCTGAAAGTTGGTGTTGTATTTAGCTTTGAGGTTTTCTCAGAATTCTCCACGAGATAGATTTTTGGCATATTAATGACATCTTCTATGGGTATGGAAGACAGATAGGAATAATATGTATTTTCTGTTCAAATCTTAAGTTACTAGTTTCTCATTTGATTACCTCTCCTGCTTCCTCATTCTTAAAGTTTTACTCCTGCGTTCTTGGCATTAGGATCTATATAATTTTACAATACAGCTAGAATCCATCATTCCCCAAATACTTCATAGATATAAATGTTCAGTTTTTCTATTTTTAAAGCAGAAATAGTCAACCAGTGCATCACTGGGCTCCTATTTCTTAATAGTGCAAACTTTTCTTTATGCCACAATCACTTTAGAAAACCCCTAGTTCTTGCATCCCACATCGCTAGGAGACTGGGTCATTTATTACTATAGTATAATCATCTCTCATCTGTTCTGCAACAATACTAATCACAGTGTGTCCTGAACATGTTCAGTAGATAAATGAGGACTAAAGTCCTTCTAGAAGAAGTAACTGAGAATCTTTAGCCTCGTCTTAAGAAGATGCTTCAAACACACACTACTTGCTTAGGAAAGTAGACATTCTACACAAAGGCACAAGTGTTGAAAGAATTTCCAAGGTGTTCTTGATTTGAATGGTAAAAACCAATTCTGTCTTAAATTCATTCTTGCTTTTTTCTATTGTCACATGTCCACCATTCCACTGTTCTTTTCCTTAGTTTTTGGAAACTGATAGTGTCTTTATCCACAATTATTTATGTATAAATAGCAGCATAGGACTCCCACATGTATTCCTTCTCTCTGTGTAATTTTGACAGATCCTAAGAGCCCGGGTCTAACTCTAGCTTTGAATGAAGCAGAAAGCAGCCTTTCCATTTCTGGAACAGGAACAATAAATGATCTGAGTAAGAATCAGAATCACTCTCTGCTTTATGATGTGTGGATTAATGAAGGCATTAAACCATTCTGGTGATAGATAAGGAAATTACAGCCAGTGTTGCTGAAAGAAATAAAACGGTTTCATCATAAATTAAGGCAGTCTAAAACACTGCCAGCTCATCAAGAGTTCACAGGCAACAAAGAGGTACAATTTTATAAGCCATTGCAGAAGCACCTTAATTTATTAACATTTGTCATACTGTCAGTTTCATTACTGTCACCGTTATTCAGACAAACTCATGGAAAATACCTCTTTTGCAGAAAATAAGAAAAATATGGGTCAGGCTATTATCACATTTAAAAATTGTGCTACAATTTCTCCATTTTATTAACATGCTGCACTGTTAATTTTTATCCCATTGACATTCTCATATAGACAGCAACAGTACCCCAAGCATGAGTGGCACGATTTACTGCTTAAAGATTCAATCTGGATCTGTAATAAACAGTTAGACTGTGGATCCAGAGAGTGTAATTCTTAAAATGTCATGCACAAGTATTGCTTTCTCATATTGATAAGACCCAAAGGAACTTGTTGATTCATCAGCACCCACTGGGGCAGAGTAAAGTGTCATAAAATGGAGACAGAACAATATCATTCCTGGAAACTGGTCCAACATGTTAGGCCATGTCTCCTAAAACAGGGATCAATTACATCACTGGTCACAGTGCAACAAGATGAGACTACCTGGCCACAAACGTTGTGCCATGTACTATTTATTTATTGTACAGAGATTTATTCAGTATAAAAAATAATTTGCATGAGGAAAATTAATCAATACTCAGACATATATAGTTTCAAAATTAACTCTAGGTTGTATGAGTCTAGGTATACAACAATGGAGCTTAACAAAATTTTGATGAGAACTGTAAAAAATGATTTTCCAATTCAATCCCAGAGATGGGGTATATCTTAACCCTTTTTAACAATGACAAATAAAATATTTATTTAATAATTCACATATTTATCTGTAATTGAAAAAATTATGGAAGTGTCTAGTCTACATACTCTTAAAAACTCACATAAAACCATATCCTGTGTAGAAATTAGTAGTGCACTGTATATAGTTATTGCCCTAGCTCATTTCCCACTGTCTTGTGAGAATTATTACACAGGTAATCCCAAACAATTCTTACTCATTTTTGTGTGGCCATTGGATATTTGGAATGAGAAAGAGTTATAAGAAGAAATTACGCTACATGCATTACTTTCAGGAGAGCAGGTCAAGATTGTGCAGTTAATTATTGACAATATTAGAACTAAATTTGGGGAAATAATAGAAAGTAACTATAGTTCTTTATTTAAATGTATTAATCATTTTGTTTCTTTACATTTCAAATGTTATCCCCCTTCCCCATCTCATATCCACACATACCCCACCTCTTCCTCTCCCCTTTGCCTCTAAGAGGGTACTCCCCAACCCATCCTCTCCTACCTCACTCCTTTAGCATCCCCCTTCTCTGGAGCCTCAATTCTCCACAGGACTAAGTGCCTCCCATCCCACTGATACCAAATAAGGCCATCCTCTGTTACATATGTAGCTGAGCCATGGACAGGCCCACGTATATCATTCCTAAAAAATGTCTAGTCTAACACTTTAGGCCATATCACTTAAGTCAGAGATCTCTTTTGTCACTGGTCTTACTGTGACAAGCTGAGACTATCTTGTCACAAGCCTCGTGTCATATACTATTCATTTATTATATTGGGATTTCTTCAGTATAAAACAGAATTTACATGAGGAAAATTAATCAATATTCAGACATGTACAATTTAAAAAGTGGTTGGTGATTTAGTTCCTGGGAGCTCTGAAGGGTCAGGTTAGTTAGTACTGTTATTCCCATGGGGTTGCAAACCTCTTCAGCACCTTCAGTCTTTCCCCTAACTCCTCCATTGAGATCCCTGTGATCAGTGTGATGGTTGGCTTCTAGCATCCATGTCTCTATTGTTCAGACTCTGGCAGAGCCTCTCAGAGAACAGTCATTCCAGGTTCCAATCTACAAGCTTATTTTGGCATCAGCAATAGTGTCAGTGTTTGGAGTCTGTGGATGGAATGCATCACAGGGTGGGGCAGTCTCTGGATGGCCTTTACTTCAGTCTCTGCTCCATTTTTGTCCCTTCATTTCCTTTAGACAGGAACAAATTTGGGGTTAAAATTCTTATATATGTGGGTAGCTCCATCCCTACACTGGGGGCCATGTCTATATACTGGAAGTGGTCTCTTTAGGTTCTGTCTCCCCATTGTTGAGTACTTTGGCTAATGTAATCCCCATTGAGCCCTGGGATCTTCTTTCATCCCTGCTTTCTGGGAAATTCTGGTGACTCCCCAAATTCTCCACTCCCATTGATATTTATTTCTATTCATTCTTTTGGCCCTCTGGACTTCTCCCCTGTCTCTTCACATATGTGATTCTGCAGCCCCATTTTGTCTCTCCCTTCATTCTCCCATGCAGGTCCCTCTATCCTTCTGACTCCCATGATTATTTTGTTTCCCCTCCAAAGTGGGTTTGAAGCATTCACATTTCAGCTTTCCTTCCTTTTAAGCTTCATATGATCTGCAAGTTATATCATGGGTATTCTGAACTTTTGTGCTAATATCCACTGATCAGTGAGTACATACCACATATGTCTTTTGGGGTTTGGGTTACCTCACTTAGGATGATATTTTCCATCATCCTAAGTTCCATCTATTAGCCTACAAAATTCATGAAGTAGTAGTTTTTAATTGCTGAGTAGTATTCCATTCTGTAAATGTTTTTATGGATCCATTCTTCTGTTGAGAGACAGCTGGGTTCTTTCCAGCTTCTGGCTATTATAAATAAGGCTACTATGAACATAGTGGAGTATGTGTCCTTGTTATATGGTGAAACATCTTTGGGTATATGCCCACTAGTCATGTACCTGGGTCTTCAGGTAGAAATATTTCTAATCTTCTAAGGAACCACCATATTGATTTCCAAAGTTGTTGGACCAGCTTGCAATTTTACCAGCCTTGGCAAAGTGTCCCTTTTTCTTCACATCCTTGCCAGCATCTGCTGTCCCCTGAGATTTTGATCTTAGCCATTCTGGTTTGTGTAAAATAGAATTTCATGGTCATTTTGAATTGCATTTTCTTTTTCTTTTATTTTTTATTAATTATTCCATTTGTTTACATCTCAAATGATATCCCACTTACCAGTTACCCCTCCACAAGCTCCCCATCCCACAACCTCCCTTTCCTCCCTCCCCTTTGCTGCTATGAGGGTGCTCTCCCAAACACTCACCCTCTTCTGCCCCACCCTTCCAGATTCTCCATACACTGGGACAGCAAACCTCCACAGGACCAAGGGCCTCTCCTACCATTAATGTCAGAAAAGGCCATCTTCTGCTGCCTATAAATCTGGACCCATGGATCCCTCCCTGTATACTCTTGAAGACTAAGGATGTTACATATTTCCTTAAGTGCTTCTTAGCATTTCAAGACTCCAAAGTTGAGGTTCTTTGTTTAGTTCTACATCCCATTATTAATTGGGTTTTTGGTTTACTAGAGTTTAACCTCATGAATTCTTTGTATATTTTGGATATTAGCCCTCTATCAGATGTAAGGTTTGTAAAGATTTTTTACCCCAAACTGTAGGTTTTGTCTTATTGACAGTGTCCTTTGTCTTACAAAAGCTTTTCAGTATCATGTGTTTCCATTTGTCAATTGTTGGTCTTAGAGCCTGAGCCATTGGTATTCTGTTCAAGAAATTTTCCCCTGTGCCAATGTATTCAAGGCTCTTTCCCATTTTCTTTTCTATTAAATTCAGCATCTATGGATTTATGTGGAAGTCATTGATACACTGGACTTGAGCTATGTACAGGGAGATAAAAATAAATCAATTTCACATTCTTCTACATGCAAACCATCAGTTAGACCAGCAACATTTGTTGATATTGCTGCCTTTTTTCCACTGTATGATTTTGGCCTCTTTGTCAAAAATCAAGTAACTATAGGTGTTTGGGTTTATTTCTGGGTCTTCTATTCTAATGCTTTGATCTATCTGTCTATCTCTGTATCAATATCATTTGGTTTTGAGCACTATTGCTCTGTAGTACTAGTTGAGGTCAGGGATGTTAATTCCTCCAGAAGTTATTTTATTGTTGAGCATTGGGCATTGTTTTTGCTCTTCGGTTTGTTTGTTTGTTTGTTTGTTTTTTATTCCAGATGAAGTTGAGAATTGCTCTTTCTATCTTTGTGAAGAAATAGGTTGGAATTTTGATGGGGATTTCATTGACTCTGTAGATTGTTTTTGGTTAAGTTCACCATTTTTACTATGTTAATGCTATTTATCTGTGAGCATGGAAAATCTTTCCATCTTCTGAGGTCTTCCTCAATTTCCTTCCTTGGAGACATGAATTTCTTGTCCTACACATCTTTCAATTGCATGGTTCAAATTACACTAAGAGATTTTACATTATTTGTGACTATTGTGAAGGATTTTGTTTCTGTAATTCTTTCTCAGCCCACTTATCCTTTGATTGTGTTAATTTTATATCAAACCACTTTGCTGAAGATGTTTATCAGCTGTAGGAGTTCTCTGTTAGAATTTTTGGGGTTGCTATATATTCTACTATAACATCTGCAAACAGTGATACTTGGACTCCTTCCTTTCCAATTTGTATCACTTTGACTTCTTTTTGTGGTTTAATTGTTCTAACTAGAACTTTGAGTACTGTATTGAATATTTAGGGAGAGAGTAGGCAGCAGCTTTGCCTTGTCCCTGCTTTTAGTGGGATTGCTTAAAATTTCTCTCCATTTATTTTGATGTTGGCTGATGGTGTGTTCTGTATTGCTTTTATTATGTTTAGGTATGTGCTTTGAATTCCTGATCTTTCCAAGACTTTTAACATGAAGTTGTATTGTATTTTGTCAAAGGCTTTTTCAGCATCTAATGAGATGATCAAGTGATTTTCTTCTTTGAGTTTGTTTATATAGTAGATTATGTTGATGAATTTATGTATGTTGAACCATTCCTGCATCCCTGGGATGAAGCTTACTTGATTATGGTGAATGATAGCTTTGATGTGTTCTTGGATTCAGTTTGGGAACATTTTATTGAGTATTTTTGCATCAATATCCATAAGCGAAATTGGTCTAAAGTCCTCTTTCTTTGCTAGGTCTTTGTGTGGTTTAGGTATCAGCACAACTGTGGCTTCATAGAATGAATCATGTAGTACTCCTTCTGTTTCTATTTTATGGGATATTTTGAGAAGTATTGGTATTAGGTCTTCATTAAAGGTCTGATAGAATTCTGCACTAAAACCATTTGACCCTGGTCATGTTTTGGTTGGGAGACTTTTAGTGAATGTATCTATTTCCTTAAGGGTTATATGACTATTTAGATAGTTGATTTGGTCCTTATTTAACTTTTGTTTCTGTCTATAAAATTATCCATTTCACCTAGAATTTCCAATTTTACTGAGTATTGGCTTTTGATTTAGGATCTGACAATTTTTTTGAATTTCCTGGTTTTGGTTTTATGTTTCCCTTTTTGTCTCTGATTTTATTAATTTGTGTACTGTCTCTGTGCTCTTTATTAATTTTAACTTAGGCTTTATCTATTTTGTTGATGTTCTAAAAAAAAAAAGCTTTTAGTTTTCTTGATTCTATAATTCTCTTTGTTTCTATTTGGTTTATTTCAGCTGTGGGTTTGATTACTTCCTACTCGTCTACTCTTCTTGGGTATGTTTGCTTCTTTTTATTCTAGAAATTGCAGATATGCTGTTAAGTAGCTAGTATAGCATCTCTCCAATTTCTTTATCAAGATACTCAGTGCTATGAATTTTCCTTTTAGCACTGCTTTAATTGTGTCCCATAAGTTTATGTATGCTCTGCCTTAATTTTAGTTAAATTCTAGAGTCTTTAATTTTTTCTCTATTTCTTCCTTGATCAAGTTATCACTGAGTAGAGTTATTCAATTTCCTCGAGTATGTGGACTTTCTGTTGTTTTTATTGTTATTGAAGCCCAGCCTTAGTCTGAGAAGATCTGATAGAACACATGGGGTTCTTTCAAATCTTTTTGTATCTGTTGATTCTTGTTGTTTGTCCAATTATGGGGTCAATTTTGGAGAAGGTACCATGAGGTGCTGAGAATAAGATATATTCTTTTGTGTTAAGATGAAATATTCTATAGATATCTGTTAAATCAATTTGTTTCAAAATTTCTGTTATTTTCACTCTGTGTCAGTTAATTTCTCTTTACATGATCTGTCCATTGGTGAGAATGGAGTGTTGAAGTCTACCACTATTATTGTGTTTGAATCAATGTGTGTTTTGAGTTTCAGTTGTGTTTCTTTTAGAAATGTGAGTTTCTTTGCATTTGGGTTGTAGATATTCAGAATTGAGAGTTCATCTTGGTCAAGTTTTCCATTTATGAGTATGAAATGTCCTTTCCCATCTCTTTTGTTAACTTTTGGTTGACAATCTATTTTATTGGATAATCACATGGCTACTCCAGCTTGTTTCTTGGGACCATTTGCTTGGAAAATTTTCTCCAGTCTTTTAGTCTGAGGTAGTATCTATCTCTGTCACTACTGTATGTTTGTTGTATACAACAAAATGATGGGTCCTATTTATGTATCCAGTCTGTTAGCTTATGTCAGCTCCTTGCCAGCAGGTCTAAGTGAGAGGAGAGAAACCAATCCAGCCAGGTATGTCTGAGGCTAAGTGGGATGGTGAGCATTGATGGTCCAGCATGCATGGGAGATGGTATCAACAGTCACAATATATATTTTAACTTCCCAAATGGGGAATAGTGAGTAACATTGAGCTGCCAATGATTATTTGGGTGGAACCCCCAGGGATTACTTCCTGTTGTTTAGAGGAGAGGCACCTGTAGAAATGGCTGGCAAGATTTATAGGTAAGCACTGTCTTTTTTTGGTCTTTAATAGGAACATGTGGGAATTTATGTCTATGGCCCCTCCAGTTGAGGTGGGTCAATGAGTGGAACTGTGTGGCCTCAGAGACAGTATGACACTGTAATGTAGAGGCTAGTTGGTCAGCCAAGCTATTCCCCTGTGATAAAAAGCCAGGCATGTTTTGGTGGCCTCAAAGATGTTGGGTATAGATAAGACTTTGTCTCTGTGTAAGTAAATTGTGGGCCTGTATCATCAAAGGGGCGAAAGGATTAGAATTTAGCTTAATACAGGCCTCAGTCAAGTTGGGCAGCAAATTTACCACAAAAAGGCTATCAGAAAACAGATAGAAAGGCTCAAACACTGAATCCAGTGTCATCAGTACCACAAACAGTTCTTTAAACTGTGCAGATCCCTCAACAATATGAACATCTGATTTTATGGGAGCAATCAGGCCACCCTGTCTAAAAGGGGGATACACAACAATGGATGATCCCAGGTGCCCAACATTGGTAAAGATGGTGGGATAATTTGGATTGGGGCTAGAAAGAAAAAGTCCAAGAGGCCTCCACTCAAGTCTGGAGAAGCAACTCATCAACTTATGTGGTCCAAAGTGGCAATCGATTTCACTGGGAAAGCCCTCTAAGGCCAGAGCAACCTGGCTATTGTTTCTTTGTAACCAAAAAAAAAATCTGTATCTTTAAATGGGGTAATAAGGGCAGAAGGCTCTGCCTTAAAGAGCCTAATGGGAAGAGATATTCCCTTAACAGTGCAATCGGCCAGCTGATTAGCCATAAAATAAACATGAGAGGCTCCTTCCACCGAAAGATGGATTCAATGGATGGGTTTGCCTTCCTGGCCAAGTAGCACAGTACATGGCATTTCTCTGGGGAAAATATATAAAATAAGGAGTAGGTCAGGATCATATTGTGTAAGGGTTGCCAAATCAATGGCTTGTTGAATCTTGTTCAACAGCTGGATATGATAAAATGTCAGCACTATAGGGGTGGAGAGGTAAATTCCTTTAGGAGGTCAAACAATCATGTTAGATCTTCTGTGGCAATGGAGGTTCAAGACCTCATCCCATTGATTTCTCCTAAAAAGCTTTTGTAACTGTGGGATGGTATAAGAATCTTTAATTTGAAGTTGAGACATAACAGGGGACACAACATCCAAGGACAATATGGAGCCCAGATCTTAAACAGTGGCACCCTCTAAACCTTTTCAGGAGCCACACGAAAATTATTATATTCAAGGTTGGAAAGACACTTATCAGTAAGCTCCTGAAGGTCTGAAAAGCTAGGGGCACCCAAAATAATACCATCCATATAAATGTGAAATAAAATAGTAGAATCACCTTAAAAGGATGAAAAGCCATTAAGCATATAATATTGTCACATTGGGGGGGTTACTGACCATGCCTTGGGGTAGGACCATTAACTAAAATCTAGAATCAGGCCCACTAAAATGAACAGAAGGAATAGAAAAGCCCAACTTCTCACATTCTTCAGGGTGTAGGGGAATAGAGAAAAAACAATTTCTAATATCAATGATTGTCAAATAATAGGTGCTGGGGGTCACTGGGATCCATGGGGATCCCAAAGAGAACCATCCTTTCATTAATTTTCTTCAAATCATGTAGTGTGATCCACGACCCATTGGCCTTTTAAATCACAAAGACAGGAGAGTTCCAGGGGCTGGTAGAGGCCCTTAAATTTCTAATTTTAATTGTTGTTGTACCAAAAGGTGTAATTGTTGTAATTTGGGAGCAGGGATAGGCCACTGCTCAACCCATATGGGGTCTCCTGTTTTCCAGTGGATCTTAGGTACCAGGGCCACACAGTGGCCTTTAGAATTGGGAGTGAGATAAAGGGCATTGTTGGCACATCTTCTCAAAATGAGGAAACCTTACAATTTGGAAACACTATCTTTCCCTGCTCAAAAGACTGTTTATGATCAGTGGTAATAAAGGCCTCAGCTTCCCTAAGTAAATCTTGGACCAGAAGGTTAGCCTTCAGGCCAGAAACCATGAGAGGGCACACTTCACCATGATAGCCATCATGGTCCTCCCAGGAGAACCAGGAGGCAGTCTCCCATGCAGTTGTCCCCTCATGCCCAATAAGGGTGTGTCCAGAACAAGTTGCTAAGAGTGGGGACCTTCTTCCTTTCTAATCGCTATTTGATCTATGCTGGTGTCAATGAGGAGCCAGAAAGTCTTTCTGGCTATGGCATGGGTCATCTTAGGGTGTAGCGTAGAGAAAAGAGGTACAGTCCAGTTAGCACTAACTGGAGGCTTCACCTTTTTAAACAGGACTGGGGTCAGCCCCTGGGGAAGTTTAGAGGCCGACCATTTAGGTCAAATTTAGACTTACAGTCCCTGGTCCAGTGGAAGCCATTCTTGCACCTGGGGCAAGGGGTGTGCTGTGAACTGCTGGTAGGGGGTGAAGTGGCTTTTGTCTGATTGAGGCATTCTCCTTTAAAATGTACCTTTTTACTACACCTATAACAAGTCCAGCCCCAGCTGACCAGGGTTTGTTGGGGGGCATTAACAGGAACAGCCATTTCTTCCTTATGGGACTCCTTTAAAGTTGTGACCAACGCCCTAGTCTGATAGGAGGAGGAACCAACATCTGTGGAGGCAATAATCAATTTGTCAATTCCCTGACTGTATAACCCAGCACATGCAACCTTGTGATCAAAGTTCATTCACCCAGAACAGTGAGCAGACAAACTAGTCTCAGAGTTTACCTATAGGGAATTTTCTCTGTAAATGCTTTTGAACTCTACCTATGAAAGAGGCAAGATCCTAGGTGGGCTTTTGGTTAATTCCCAGTATGGAAGACTCATTAGGTCCCTTGTCAAGCTTCCTCCAGGCAATAAAGCCAATGGCTCTAACCTGATCCTGGTAAGGGGGAAGAGGGTGTTGGGATGACTGTCTGCTGCATGCCTGTACAATACTAATAAGCTGTGCCAGCAGCAATCATGCCAGCAGTGGTGGGGACTGGGGGCTGAGCACTTTGGTTTCACTCCACCTGGACTCGACACTCTTCCTGAAAGTAGGTGGTCCATTTAAGGTAGACCAGCCTAGAGAGGAAGGCCTTAGCCAAATTCTTCCAGTCTTGGGCAATGCATGCATGGTGTGCCAAACCCTTGAGGACAGTCTCAGCTCAGGGAGAATTGGGGCCATCCTCAGCCAATGCCTTCTTGAGTTCTTTAATCTCTTGGGGATTCCAAGCCTACCAAGCTTCCACCGATTACCACCAGGGTTGACATTCACTGGGTAAAGGCTGGTGGTATACTGGGTGCTGAGTCCCTACCTATTGTAAGGAACCAACATACAGGAGGCAGGGCCTCCTGTGGCACAGAAGGACTCTGAAAAGGGTTGCTTGAGGGATCCAAAGAGGGATAAAGAAGTTCAAGGATGGGATAAGACTTGCAGGAAAACTGCCCTATAATTTATGGAGGTACACTCACTCACAGACAAATCAGCCTGTCAGTGTTCTTCCATCAGAAGGAGGCAGAAGTTTCTCACACAGGGTACCAGTCTGTTGGCTCCTTACCAGCAGGTCCAGGAGAAAAGAGAGAACCCAGTCCAGCTGAGTCTGTCTGAGATGACATAGATGGCCCAAAAGAAACACTTCAGGTCTTGTTGAAGCAGAAACTCACTTTATTAAAATAGGCACTTGCTTATATAGCTAAGGTAAGGAGGTGAGCACATAGGTATGGGAAGAGATGACATAGGAGGTGGGGAAAATATGGAGGAGGGTAAGGGGTAACTGACAGGGCCCATAAGTTCATTTTATGTCAGCTAGGCAGACAAGGGCTGGTGCAGGTCTTGCTGAGTCATCTCCGGGAAGATTCAAGAAAGACAGATCTTGAAAATTGAGCCAGGCTTAGGCTCTCCCACAAGGCCACAGAAACTTGCGCAAGGCTTGGGTTTGTCCTCAAGGCACAAACCAGGGCCAAAATGGGGCCCAACATGCCTACACCTTTTTACTGGGGAACTGAATTCATTGCTTTTGAGAAATATTAAAGACAAATGATTGTTGGTTTCTGTTATTTTTGTTGTTAGAGTTGGAATTATGTTTGTGATTCTCTTTCTTTGGTTTTCTAGTGAGATGATTAATTTCTTAGTTTTTCTTGTATAGTTTCCCTCCTTGTGTTGGAATTTTTCTTCTATTACCCTCTTCATGGATGGATTAGTGGAAAGCTATTGTTTAAATTTGGTTTTGTATGGAATATCATGAAAGTTTTACTGTGCAAAGTTTTACAGTGCAGGCAAAAGCCTGCACTGGCATTTGTGCTGTCTTAGGATCTGCATGACATCTGTCAAATATATTCTGGCTTATGGAGTCTTCGTTTAGAAGTCTGGTGTAATTCTGATAGGTCTACCTGTATATATTGCTGGGCTTTATTCACTTATACCTTTTAATATTTTTTCTTCGTTCTGTATATTTAGTATTTTGATTATTATCTGATGGAAGAAATTTATTTCTGGTCCAATCTATTTAATGTTCTATAAGCTTCCTGTACATTTATGACCAGCTCTTTCTTTCAGTTAAGGAAGTTTTTTTCAAAGATTTTTTTGAAGATGTTTCCAGTCACTTTGCATTGGGATTCTTCACTTTCTTTTATTCCTTTTATTCTTAATTTTGGTCTTTTCATTTGTGCCCTGAATTTTGGGTTAGGAGCTCTTTGCACTTTGTATTTTCTTTGACTATTGTGTCATTATCTCTGATGATATCTTCTATGCTTGAAATTCTCTCTTCTAGCTCTTATATTCTGTTGATGATTTTTGCATCTGTAACTCCTGATCTATTTTCCTAGGTTTTCCATCTCCAGGATTGCCTCCCTTTGTGGTTTTTTTTAAAACTGTTTCTACTTCCATTTTTAGATCTTGAATTGTTTTGTTCAATTCTTTCATCTGTTTGATTGGGTTTTCCTGTATTTCTTTACGGGATTTATGTGTTTCCTTTTTAAGGGCTTCTACCTGTTTACGTATGTTCTGTATTTCTATAATGGACTTATTTATGTCTTCCTTAAGGTCCTCTATTATCTCCAGGAGATGGGAGTTTAGGTCAAAATTTTGCATTGCAGGCAGGTTAGGGTATGCACTGCTTGCTGTGGTGGGAGAACTGGGTTCTGATGGCCCCAAGTGGCATTGATTTCTGTTGCTTATATTCTTCTGCTTGCATCTTGCCATCTGGTTATCACAGGTATTAACTGAACTCGCTGTCTCTGACTGGATCCTGTCCCTCCTGTGAGCCTGGTTATGACTTATCTCCTGGGAGTCAGGCTGTTTCTGGGTGTGAGAGGGGTCTGGAGTGCTGGTTCAAGCTGTGCGATGGAAGAAAGATGTGTCATAATTATAATTTTTAAGCAATCATAAAGATAAGAGTTGAATCCACAAATGTTGATTTTGCAAATAATAGAAATCAAAACCTCAAAACCTCAAAAGTATCTAGGAATAATGTTGGCCTACATAGGGTCATAAATAAGTTTTCAAAAATGATTTGGTTCTTAAGATTATAATTACCCCATTATCCTTCCTTTTTCACTCTCCAAACTCTCCTATAAAACTTGATTTACCCCTTTTAAAGATTATGGCATTAGCAGCATCAGTAAATAATGATCAACAATTGTAACAAGATGTTAGAGTTCCTTCTTCATTTTCCTCCATCTACCCAACCACATTGACAGGTCTCCAGGATACTTTCCTACAAATGTTCTATCTTTAGATTATATATTTTAAACTAAATATTTTATAATTTTTTAGAGATATAACAAAGGGGAAAATAACTAAAATTATTTTCAGAAAAAAAATTTCTTCATATATATGAATAATTAGGGGTAAACTGAATAGGGTTTCTTCTTATCTTTTTGTTCTTTTTTAACGTGTTCCTATGTATCTATGACATCATTCCAAACAAGCCTTTTAAGCACAAATAACTACTTATATAATGATTATGATTAAATTTAGCAGAATCCCATTTTGACTTTTTAATGAAATATGCAAAATTCAGTATCATTTTTCTCCAACTAGTCTCTGAATGTTATTTTATATGCAAAAAATATAATGCTCTGATCAGCTATTTCTGAGAAAACTTAATCTATGGAGTTAAATAAGATGGACACCTCTTTTTTTTAACAATGTGTTTTCATAGTTCAAAGATGGTCAGTAACTATGATCATGAAGTGAATAATGAGCGAAGTAAATGTTAGATATATAAAGAGGTAGAACACACATATGTATATATATATATAGATAGATAGAGAGAGAGAGAGAGAGAGACCTCCATGTTTCTTCTAAACTTTGTACTTCCTTCATGTTTTTCCTCAGTATCACAGATACCATTTCACTTACTTATCAGTCTTGGTGCTTGAAATGTCTGTCTGAGGCATTATCCCATTTTCTACAGGCTTACTGTGGGAATTGTTTATTTTTAATTTTTGTTTTTGAAATAATTTATTTATTTATTTATTTATTTACTTTCATGGTTTGAAATTTTATACATACACAAACTATTTTTTTCAATCAAACTCACTTTCATTCCCACAGTCCATTTCTTCCCCTTTTTCTCCACTAATATATGGCTTAACAGTTAAAATATTTTCTTATTTTCCAGTTTTTCATGGTGCCGTTGCTGTTAACACACATGTACTTGAGTCAGAAGAAATGGAGATATCAAGTTTCTTTTCTGGCTATATTTTATGTTGCTGGGTAAAATGCATATACTAAATGAAAAGAAAAATAGAGATCAATCTCAGCTCTATGTCAATCCTGGAAACTAGAGATGTTTGTCCTGATATGATATTCATACTGGGATAATAATACCACATATGTCATTGAAATAACCAACCATTTTATTATTATATATAAAGCCATCTCCCTGAAAAGGAACTCATACCAGGCACCATTAAAGAGGCCACAGGTTCTTGCCTGTGGTTAAATAGCTCATCTACCCTAAGAGAGAAATCATATCATCATTCTACTAAATAGACATAGTATTAAAATGACACCTAAGGAATGATTTGTTATAATCATAGATTAGAACATCACTAAATCCTCATGAAGGAATACTCTACTTGAAGTAGATGATGACACAGACACCCTCACATGCTTAATACAAAAAAAAAAAAAAATAGGAGGCTATTTAATTCTCAGTTCTAAGTGGGACATTTGTATTAAACCTCTCTGCCTACAGCACCGGGATCTTCATGGAAGAGAGAGTGTAAAGACTGTAATAATCAGAGAAGTTAGATAATGCCAGGGAAAATTCCTAGACACAACAGGAGAGTTGTACATATGAATTTATAGTTACTGAGACCTCATACAGAAAACTTAAGCAAGCTTAAATCAGACAAAATGCCAGGCTAGAGAAGAGGAGGTAGAAATAAATCCCAATCTATGGCTGGGAAACTACCACTACTGAGAGAACAAGGATCAGTTTTGTTTAATAATATGACCACCTGCCAGGAAAGGCCTCACTCCAGACACTGGTTTAAAAACACAAATTGGATTCAATTAGGAATGAAAATTTTATATTTTACCTACAATTAAGAATTTCCAGATTTAGTGAAAAGATATAGGAGAATGAAGAGTGTTTATGTGGTGAATTAGAAGAGTTGAACAGGTTAAAAAAAAAAAAGACTAGAAAACACTTTAAAAATGAATAAAAATATTATTAAAATCGCATGTACATCATAAATTTTTCTGTGTTCATCTGCATTAAGAATAACCAAAAGAGACTATGGAGGCCATCAGAATTCTGACATTGTGTTTCTCCTGCTAAGGGAACTCATGGGTGAAAAGAAAAAAGCAAGTAATTGACAATAACTCAGTAAATAGGTGTTATGGTAGTATAAGAAACATTACAATGAGTGGAACAAAACACCTTGATGGATATTCAGAATTGTCTTACCATCTTTTAATTAAGACAGCATCAATATATTTATAGGACCTATGCAATTTGGGGGCTTAACTTTAAAAGCAAACAAATAAATAAAGCAAAAAAGGCCCACTGGGTAATTCTGCAACCATGTAATAACTGATTATACATTCATATATCCTTGATGGGCTCAGACAATTCTCCTCTGGCACATGCCAAAAGAACTGCAAAATTACATGTCAAGATGCTATTAAATACAATTAAAATTAGGTTGTTCATTTCTACTTGATAGTATGGGGTCTGATGGGATAAATTTAAATTGCCTGAGGCCTAATTAATTTTAGTGTGTTCACTAGCCTTATAGTTTATTTCAAATCATTGCCATTCAAATTCCTTGTATATAATATTGCCAACATCAAAGTAGATGCCCTAAAAAATGCATTTTTCTTGGGAAAGAAATTTTACATTGTTGAAAAAATCCACTAATAGAGAATGTTTTATTGAAGTTGAACTCGAAAAACAAAATAAAACAAAACAAAAACCACAGAACATTAGCAATCAGTATAGACCAGTCATCATCTTGGATCTAGTACTTGCATTTGTCACACATGCCTCATCCTCGTCTATAGCATAGAACTCTGAAAGACAAATTATTTATGTTTCTTACATAAATAATCTAGGCTTCCCCATTCCCATCAAATGGATTACACCACCTTTTTGAAATGACATCAGAAAGAATCAGCAACATGTACATTTATAAATGTTCTATTATATGCGGATGCAATTAGTTATGTAAGAACAATTCTTTCAATCATATAAAAGAGTAGGCAATTTTCTACTACAAGTTTGTTTTAAACACAAAAAGTCATATCTAAAGTAAAGGCTCTAAGGAAAGAGATGTCAAGGTGTACTGGCTGGTTTTGTGTCAACTTGACACAAGCTGGAGTTATCACAGAGAAAGGAGTTTCAGTTGAGGAAATGCCTCCAATGAGATCCAGCTGTAGGGAATTTTCTCAATTAGTGATCAAGGGTGGAGGGCCCCTTGTGGGTGGTACCATCTGTGGGCTAATAGTCTTGGGTTCTATAAGAAAGCCAGCTGAGCAAGCCAGGGGAAGCAAGCCAGTAAGGAACATCCCTCCATGGCCTCTGCATCAGCTCCTGCTTCCTGACCTGCTTGAGTTCCAGTCCTGACTTCCTCTGGTGATGAACAGCAATGTGGAAACTTAAGCTGAATAAACCCTTTCCTCCCCAACTTTCTTCTTGGTCAGGATGTTTGTACAGGAATAGAAACTCTGACTAAGACACAAGGGTGTAATTTTAGGAAGGAAGGAATGTAAAGTTTAATAGAACTAGGTGAAAGAATGAAACCCTCCTTTCACAGCATAGTCTTTGTCCAGAAAAGATCCGGCTAAACTAAACAGGATCTTCACACCACACGGAATTCTTGTGCTTTCAGTTTCTCTCATGCTTTATTTTCTTGATTCATTTGGATGGACCATATTGAACAGATTTCTCAGAGATTAAGAAAAGGGAAACGAGATTAACTGTGACTTTTTTCAGTAAATTGTTAATGAGAACTTATTAGTAAGCCCACAGTCAAGAATATGAATAATCAGCTCTGCAGTTTTCACCTTCAGTAACTTTAATATGTATCTTTCCTTCTCTCTATTTCCATACTAACATATTTTCTTGGTTCTTTGAGAATTTTATGCAAATTATTTTCATCATATTGGTCCCCACCTTCTCTAACTCCACCCATATTGATGTCCACATCTTTATACCCCCACCTTTATGTATGTTTTTGCTTTATTTAATAACCCATAAACTCCAGTTCATGCAATCTATGTACTTCTGAACTTAGAGAAAGCCACTGCAGCTTGGCTGACCTATCAGGAGACATACACTGAAAGAAATCCAGTGCTCTTTCCTGTTTTAAGTTTCTGGACTAGCCATACATCCATTACAGAAAGAAAGTTCTCTGAAGATAATTGGAGAACTACATTAAACTACTAAAATTTGGGAGAAAAACCCAAATTCAAACAATTATGCTCATCACAGAAGCCATAAATCTTCAAACAATACAAGTCACTACAGTTGCCCTTGGTTGCCAAGTAGAACTTCACTATAAAACCTTATTGCTGGGCAGTGGTGGCTCACACCTTTAATCCCAACACTTGGGAGGCAGAGGCAGGCAGATTTCTGAGTTCGAGGTTCAGCCTGGTCTACAGAGTGAGTTCCAGGACAGCTAAGGCTACACAGAGAAACCCCATCTCAGAAAAAAAAACAAAACAAAACAGAACAAACAAACAAAAAACCCTATTGCTAAGTGCACAACTCACAGTTGTTTGGATATCTCTTAAATATCCCACATGTCTTATGCTTTTGTATAAAAGTCAAAAAACAATGTACATTTTCCATGAATCTCAAAAGATTTTCAATGTATTGATTACTTGAGTACCTGAATTTAGATTCACAAAATGTATTCAAAGCTACATATGGTAGCATGATTCTCTCATCCTAATGTTCCTACATCAGGATGAGAGGCATAGACAAGAGAATCCCTGGAAGTTTGTGAGCCAGTATATCTTCTCTATAGAATAGGGAATTTGAGGTCCTATATCAAACAAGATACAAGCCTAAGAACTATTTGAAGTTCTTCTCTGACTGCCACAGATGGACTGTGACAAATGTTCCTATGCAAACACACATAAACATGCTTATTATACACATTCACAAACAATTCTTTAAAAATTAAATACATGTTTTTTTCTAAATTTTGACTTCCACATTAAGTCATTTATTTGTACTCTTTCTCTTTTTTAACTCGAGAGTTTTTAAATTACTTATTTTCAAACTCTGTAGTTCCATCTTATCTTGGCATGTCAGCCTTGAAAGTGATCATTTTTCTCTGTTAATTTACTTATTCACTTTACATATCAATCACTGGCCCCCTCCCATTCTATCCTTGCATAGTCAATATCCCTATACTCTCTACTCTTTTCTTCTTGGACACATTTATAATTTAATAATGAGTTGCTTAATCTCCATGAGTTTGTGATCTTACCATAGAAATTTTTTATTATCAATTTCAAGTTTTTATTGCAATGTAGTCAAATAGGATACATAAAGTAATTTTAATATTTTCTTATTTTAATTTTTTTGTGTGTGTGTCCTAGAATGTGGTCTACTTAAAGAAGCTTCTTGGTACTGCTGAGTAAGATTTCTAGATGCAATTACCAGAAAATATAACAATCCATAGTTTTCTAAATAGATTTATGGACCATTCATTATGATATATATATACATATATATATATAGTCTCTCTTTAATCTTCAGTAGAGTATGATACATTAGGAACAATAATTAGTAATTAGATATCTTATGAGGAAACTGAGGATTTGAAGCATCCAGTGATGGACTAATGGGTGCACTCCTAGGAACAGGTGAAGCTGGGATTCAAACCTATTCTGAAACCATATCCATACTATAGTGGAAAAAACTTTGTAAGATCTTCAGGTAGTGTTGAGCTTGCACCTTGTAACATGCAATCTTCAGTTTTGGCTAGATATTCTACAATATTCTGTAGCATTCTACAAAATTCTACTAAGCATTTCCGTTCAAGTGAGACAACAAATATACTACATAAGTGTCTGGATGATTTCTCTTGAAATATTTGCTTCATAAGGTGTCTAGAAGATCATAAAACTCTAAATCTATAAATCACAATGAATTTCTATATCATAAGCCCTTTTACAGAAGTATGCCTATAGATTCAATTAGTTGTGAACAACATAGAAGTAGATTTAAAGCTCATAAGGTACCAAAAATTTTCAATGACGGAAAATGTACAGGCATGTCAGGAGGAAAGCATCCCATCAAAATCATGCTCTACAATACTGTAAATAATTCATATCTGCAGAAGAGTTGGACTTCAATTTGATTTATGCTTAATAAGTTATTTATTGCTTAAATTAAGAGGCATACAATCAAACCATAAGACCAAGAAATTTTGAGAAAGCTATGGAAGGGGATATCTTCACCTCTGCAGCTACGGCAATGCCCAGTAATGGACTCATGAAACAGCACCAGGGTCTGGTGTAGGTCACTTTCAGAGTAGAAAAATACTGATATGTTTTTCAAATACCTAATAGGTTTTGCTGACTCTAATGTGAGATGATTTTGATGCTAAAGAAGAAGGGTAGAAAATTGCTTTAGGGAAATTAATAATTAATTTTAAGACTTGAACTATCTCTGCCTTAATAGAGTTGTCTGGTTCATAATTCAAATATTGAACTCAGTCATCTTTGAATGTGTAATTTGATGATATGAGTGCAATTTTATTGCTACATTTAAAAAGACTTAAACTTCAGTATTAATCTATTTGGATTCTTTTACTTGTTTGTCATATATAATTATATATAATCCTTTTGATATTAAAGCATATTAATAAACTAAAAATAAGAGCGTTGGTTTATTCTCTCTCTCTCTCTCCCTCTCTCTCTCTCTCTTGCAATGAAGAGACAAAGAGTCCAAAGTTTCAGTTGCTAGTGTGAGGGAGAGATTTTCTATGTGTATATGTGTGTACCTGTGTATGAAATAAACAGATACACAGAAAAAGCAAATGTGATAGAGTTCATATTCATGTACATACCATATACATTTAAATGGATGTTGTATGGATACATGTGAATTTGATACTATAAGATTTTATGAGATGAGGTGGTAACTTCTCTCTTTTATGTTTTTTTTTTATGCAAGCACATTCCACTACTTTCTCTTGTTTGTATGTTTACAATTGCTTGTCTCTTAAAGTAGGTCAGAATGTTTTCTATTACATTCTCAGTATGCATGCTATTAAATAGGTCCTTGATAAATATTATTTGAAAGGATAAAGAAAATAAAGCATACAAACATGCAAATACATTTCTTCACTCAAGAATTTTAAAATTATGTATATATATATATATACATATATTCCATGTAATCCATATATGTTTATATATGTATGTGCACATGTGAAAGTAACAGACAAAGTATAAGACACATATCCTGATGGTTTTCAACTCATTATTTAACTTTGTTTAGAGTTGATACACCTCATCAAAAACATCTGTTGTCTCATTGTAATTTGTTCTTATTTTCTTTTTGACTATAATAGAATTTTAGCATTCTCTCTTCCCTTTCCTGAATCCAACCCTTCCTACATGCCACCTCATCTTGTACTCATTCAAATTGTGTGTTTGTATCTTGCTTAGCTTTTAGAATGTTCTGCCTCCAGTGCTGACCCTCTGGTTTTAGATAGTTAATTGGTTTCCTCTTCCCTGGATATAACTCTTTTTCTTACCCTGTGCTCTCAGCTTTCCTTAGTTGACTCTAGTAATTTTTTTTTTTTTTGTCTCAGGTTGAGGCTTTTAGAGCCCTTCTATTTGGGTGTGGGCCTCCTCATTCTCTTCTGTTCTTTATGTGACAACTAATAATGAAGGGGCTGTGGGGTTATGATTACACTGTTTGAGATAAATTAATAGGTGGACTAAAGGCAATACCAAGATTCTTTAATGAAGGCAGAAGAGAACATTACATTCAAAAAAGATTTTGAGACCTTGGAATCACTTCTCAGAGTAAAAGGGTGAGAAAAAAAGGGGTTCATTTTTAAACTATGTCTTACATTCTACAATGACCAAGTAATAGTGACAGAAAAATAAAAGAAAAATGGAGCACACATGGCTATTTTTGTTGAGTTTGAAAGCTATCTATAACTATCAAAAGAAATAAATAATCTTGAAAAACAATTTGGTTACATACCTTGAATTTATTTGTAATAGTCACCTTTTTTTCAACAGTCTCCATTTCAACAACAGAATTTTAATCCTGATAAAAAAGCAAGTTTTTCCTGCTACACAACAAAATTTAATAAAGGTGGTTCTCCAATTACTAAGTAGGAGATAATGTACCATGGGGTCCTGTAGAGAGGCTTGACCATCTCCCTGTCTTTTTGCCTTAGTTTTCTTGACATTTTTTATAATATTACCCCACCCTTAGTGAAAACTTCTATATCTCAAGAACATTACCTACATTTCTCTCACTCTACCCCAAAACATAATCTCAAAATAGAAGTTACTGGTCAGAATAGGGAGACATTCTACATAAGGTATATCATCCAGTTTCAAGCCAAATAAACTGTTAACTTTTGCAAAGGTTTCTATAGAGACAGGATAACACAATGCAAACAGAAGTTATGCTTCTTGTAGCTGTTTCTGGAAACAAGAAACAGATCTGTAGTGTGTTTCTGTTCGTTTGTATTTTTCACTATCACTGTAAACAGCATATTATTAACATTTCCATACAGCGGTTTATATGTCCCTCTCTATATGTAACATCCTTTTTCTGGTCTGCCCTTTCTCAAAATATCTGTTTGTAAGGTCTATTTCTAACCTTCTCTGAGAAGATTCTCCTTTGGGCTATTCTGGCTATCATAATCCTCATCACTAAAGTCATATGACATTTCTCATACATAATCTTGTGGTTTTATTACATGGAAAGATTAAGTAAATCACTCAGTTTGAAAGGCATTGTTCTAGAATGGTGAAATCATGTTGATATCTTCTATTTGTTAATATTAGTTACTAAAAAGATTTAAAAATTTTCCCTAGATTCTAAGGAGTTTATAGGGTGTTATATAAACCTTATTAATTGATTTTAGTCATCAAGTTAAGGGATTCTCATAGTTTTTTGTTCTTCTGTTGCTGCTATTACTATTTGTGTCATTTTTGATAATGATATTGATGATTTTAGATAATTCACAGCAGGGATACAAGGATCACCTTTGAAGAATTACTGTCTTGTATACACTCAGTGACAATAAAATAAAATAAAACAAAATTAAAAAAAAAAACTGTGTCAAAGCATCTTTCTTCCATGGGACTGAATTATGGATGTTATATCACCCATGCACTGAAAAAGCACGATTCAAGGTGCAGTGTAATGGGTCTGGATGGGGGAAAAAGACTGAGTGTGAATCTGACTTGTCCTAGGCAGTGACTTGTGCTCTCTGGTTTGGAGGCCCAGCCAGTTTCTGTACATTACTGATTTGACAAAGGTCTAGCTATCCACTTAGAAAAGCAATGAATATTGTGAGACTCTTAGATGCATTTGAAACAGAGATCAGCTGTACTTCCACGGTCATTGATTTACCTAGTGAAGCGTGAAATTTGATTATCTTCTTTTTAAATTCTTTTTACAGTCATGGCTAATTGGACATAAACCACCTAGTCTATCCATGGTAGTGCTAAATACATGACTCAGTGAGTAGCTGCCCACACAGGAAAATCTTTGCATTCCCCATATAAAAATCTTAGAGGGTGGATTTGGTAAGCACAGAATGCTGAAAATGTTCAGTTGCTCATTAATGTCATGTATATGAACACTTTCAGAATCTCTGCACTGCCTGACATTTTTCAATATCAAAGCAGCAGAGACCAGAGACAGGGTGACACATAAGAGCTGGTGGGTGTGAAGGAGTTGCATAATAGTGGAGTAGGCATACTAGTATTCAGGAGCCCTTGAATCAGCTCCCAGCCTACAGGAAATCTCAGTAATGAGACTTTATTAGATAATTTGTTGTAAGTTCCTTTAATTTGTCTAAACATGCTATCATGCTTTTATTTTTTTAAAATGGAGAACACAGCCTAGGTAGTATAAGAGATTTCCAGAAGGCTTCTCAGCTATCAGATGGTGAAATATTCAGATGGGGTTATTTGACTTCAGACCCCTCCAAACTTCCATGCACTTCTCTATTCTTTGAATCACATAAAATAAAACAATTGAGAAGGATTAGGAGTAGCCGTGTCATGCCAGCTTTACTGTGCATCTTCAATATAGTTCTGCATTGTCTTGATTGTCCTACACACCCAATTTGTTAATTAAATTATATGATACTCTAACCAGGTGTCCTGCAAGTATGCCTGCCTACAGGAGCTCCACAGGCTACAGGGAGAGGTCTTCCACACCAAAGCCAAAGGTACTACAGAGATGTAGACAACAACAAGAGTGACAGTCTTTTGTTGTACAGGGAACCAATACACATATGAGACATCTGGATATTTCTCAATTTTATGTGAGGTCTTTTTATTTTAACATCTATTAAATGAAAGAGAAGGGAAATAACACATTGATGAAAAGGAAGTCTGCATTCTGATGTCATAATTTGTCCGAATGAAAAGAGTACAGGAATAGTTTTACAAAGAGTCCTTGTATGCATGAGCAAAAACAAATTATTTGCATGAACTTGGAATATTTCATGTCACCTAAGTCTCACTTGTAAAAAATGAGTCTGACAAGTTGTATTAAATGGTTTTAGCTCTCTCATAATACACAAATTTGTATTTATATCACAAAAGACATGATCTTGAACTTGATTACATATGACTGAGAAGGTAGGAAATTCGTATATTTTTTAAAAAGTAGATCTGAGAAATAGGTTATAATATTAAATAAACATGAATACATTTGTTCTCAAGGTAAAATCTGGATAGAAAAAGCAATGCAAAACCTCAAAAGGTGAGTCAAAAATTAAAGAATAATGTGTATGAACAACTGGTATCCTAGCTTTAAATAAACATCTCAGTGTAGAATAAATTATCCCAGAAAAAACAACTGAATAGAAGCTTGTTATGCATTTTCATAATTGTAAGGCTTTCAGGTTAGAGCTGGAGTGATGTTCATAAATGGTGACCCATGGTAAAATGTCCAAGAGACAACTTAGTTGGTAAGATGTTATATGTAGTAGCAATGGTTCTAGAAGAGAATACCCTTTTTTTTATATAATCCAGGTGGCTATAATTATCTGTGCTCTCACTATGACTGTGCCCTATAGTTGGCCTTCCATACACTTAAAGGACTACATTTAATGTTTGTTGTATAGCATGTCTATTAGCTGTAGATAACACCATGTTTATATTTAAGAGTGCTTCAATTTCACTTTGGTAGAGTTGTAATTCATAGAGAATTCTTGTCTGAAAAGACATTTTTCCCATGGTGTTGTATTTATCAGCTTGCCTACGGTCTGTGTGAATTGCCACAATAACATTTTATAATCTTTCTATGTTTGGATCTGTTTGATTTTATATGGCAAGGAATATATTATACGTTTTAACTGTGCATAACTTCATCAAATGTAGGACAATTTTCTTAGTCACGTACCATAGACAACTCAGGAAGTATTATTTTCTACCTGCCAAAGGTTTGTTTATTTATTTGTTTATTTATTTATTTATTTATTTATGCTATTTTACCACATTGATTTTTGTGCTTATTTTCAGTTATACATAATCATAAAACTGTTCCTCCAAAATATCATGACTGTCTACATTGAGAACACACACAAACACATGTATCACTTGGTATGAATTCAGAGTAAAATATAATTGAATGAGTTTGAGGTATATAAACTTTCTAAAGAAGTAAAAATTTTTGGTAGCTAGAAAGTATGACCATTGGTAAGCATTGTTATAAGAGCTGGAGTTAAGAACAGTCAGGAAATATGGAAAATATATGATAAATACATAATTACTTTTTTATCCTTTGGATAAGAGGGAATAGTATGACAAATAAGAGAACTGAGACAAAAGCAGGTGAGACTGTAGTCTCCTGTAAGTGATGTAATTATTCCAAAGTATTTAGCTTAACATTTTCAGGAGAAAAAGAAGAATCCTTTCATAAAGGAAAGGAGATAACAGGGCCACAGAATGTGCCTTCAGAGGTAATTTACAAGTTTCCTTGGATATAATTTGCCAAACTGATTAATTTCTTTAGTAATATGAATTAGAAATATCAACCAGAGGATTCATGGGTTCTATCTATGAAGAAATCTGATGGCATAGGCTACATGCTGGTAAAAAAAAAAAAAAATGCCTATTGCTTTCTCATGACCGTTATAACAAACTACAGTACAATGGTTACTTGAAAAATGAAAATACATTATCTCATCCTTCTAATATATACATTTAAGTGAATTTAGGCCTCATGCACATTTTATTATTATCTTATAATAACAAGATACTTAATGAAAACAAGAACTCCTTTATGCTATATTATATAAACCCTCAAAAATAGAATCATTGTGAATTCTAAAAATGTAGTCTGCAAGATTGACACAAATTGTGCATTTGATTGGCTGGGATGAAAGATACTATTTGTAACAATATGCAAAATAAAATAGGAAAATGTCATAAATACTGAGCCTCGTTCTACAAAGCATACATTTTACTCCTGTGAACTATTGCTGATGGGGATACTAAGACAAAAAATTAAAAATATGTACTTTGTTAAGCTTCAGAAAGTTTAGTAATTATTTTACAGAGTTTGTTGTTAGTAATAACTATTATACATGATCATTCTCACTAAAAGAAACTGTTTGCTTCATCAACCTTAACTCAATATTGTGTCTTGAACAAGAACTAGCTACTTGACTCTCTCTCTCCCTCTCTCTCTCTCTCTCTCTCTCTCTCTGTGTCTTTCCTTCTCTAATATATATTTATATATATTTCTGTTAATAAATAAAGATAAAAGATCACATGACTGTCATTTTCTAATTTCTTCTAATAGTTATTTCATATCTAAACCCAAAATCAAAGCTACACTAGTATAAAGAAATGGAAATACTTGGTTGCTGATGTTGGTTCACAGACTGATTTCAGGAAGAGAAATAATGAGATTCAGGAATAAGAGTCCAGATGAAGGATACGACCCATGTGAATATAGAACAAAATGCAAGCAAATAAGGAATCTAAAAAGTGTGAAAGAAGCTCTGGCTGTTCTTTCTTGGTTCCTCTTGAGGCAGCATTAGTGGAAGAGCATCAGTGGTGGCAAGACTTAGTCTTGTGAGATATTTAGGGTTGCTGTTTAATAGTAAAGTGTTTCCCTATCTTAAGTCTAAGTCACTGTGCTACTGTAGCTGACCTGCCTGAGTTTCTCTGAGGCTAGAAACTGCAGGTTCTGGAGTTTAACACCTCATCTTAAAACAGCAGGAGATTAAGTAAGGGATTAATTGCTAGAGCCATTTCCCTCTTGTCCAGGGGCCTCTAGCTTATCAGGCTAGGTGGGAATTTGGAACAATTTTACTTCTGATGAACCAGAAGAACAGAGTCATGCTTGCAGAATGAAAAACTTTTACACAAACAAATACCCATGAATTCACATAAATTCATATACAGATTCCTGCTTAGGTATTCATATATCATATCTCCATTCAAACCAGTTGGGTCCAGCTTACATATTTACCTCATAATTACATACTTATACACACACATCCATACTTACATATGTATATGGAGTAGAGACCAAGTGCTCTACTCCATTGCAGAAAGAACTCATTCATTCTGGATGAAAACTGAGCTCCATTCTTTATATCATAGAGAAAGAAAAAGATTCCATTCTTTTACTGCTAAATGACTTTAAACCAAGCCCATTAGAAAAAAGCTTTATTCTCTTTAGTAAGACTGAGCATGCCTTGCTATTAAGAAAATACCTGTTCTGTTCAATTGTAAGAAGCTGACCTGCTCCTTCTGCTCCCTCTTCAGCTTCTTCTTTCTCTTCTTTCGGTCTGCATTCTGCATACTACTCTCTTATTTTTTAAGTAGCCTTACACTTGCTAAGTTATTCTACTCTGCATTCTCATTTTAATCTTGCTCTCTCCTTTTGCTCTGGTGTAACAATGCTCTTGGTTTCAATGCCTTACTACCAATGCTATGTTCCCAATGTTATACCTTCCAATGTTATGCCTTCTAATGTAATGTTTCCTAGTCCTTTGTACCTTTTCTAGGGCAATAGATCACATAGTTTACACTAGCATCCCTTTATTTTTTTACAAAAGTTCATCACAAGTTCAAACATAATTCAAATCATAAATTGAATAAGATGTTTACAACAGAAAATGTTTACATCCATATTCATTAAGAATCACCAGACAAAGAGTATTAATGGAGGGGTCCATGGCTCCAGATATATCTGTAGCAGAGGATGGCCTTTCTGACATCAGTGGGAAGGAATGTCCTTGGTCCTGTGGAGGCTTGATGCCCCAGTGAATGAGGATGCTAGAGTGGTGAGGTGGGAGTGGATGAGTGGGTTGAGAACCATCCTCACAGAGGCAAGGGGGAGGGGGAAAAAGGGATGGGATGAGGGTTTGTGGAGGGAAAACCAGGAAGGGGGATATCATTTGAAATTTAAATAAATAAAATGATCAAAAAATGTATTAAAAATAGTAATTATTTGGCTAAACATTCATCATCTATTGCTAGCTCTACAGGTTCATGGAGAATTAAAGACCATAACTAAATTATCATCGAAGTGTTGTATAGATAGACCCTGTCAATATTTTATCTTTTGTCCTTGCACCTCTAGAAAATCCTCAGTTTCCCTTTTATGAGCTTAGGTTAATTGTTTTACAATTTATTGGAATGTGCTCTAAGTTGTAGGTGCCCCCTTGCTTTCTCAGAAGTAATTAAGACACATAAAGACTGGCAGAGTTCTCATTGAAGTTTTAATAGAATTTAATTATCTGACTTAATAGCATTCCTATTATAAAACAGCATAATAATTGCTAATATAACTTTTGGAATTCTTACAGCATCATCATGAAGAATAAGAAGACATCTATTTGTTGGCCAAATAGGCGTGGCCAGAAGGGCAGTGGTATTTAGGCCTTCAGGAGTGTCCCTTACTTACCCTATGTACAGCAGAACTCCTGGGATGCCTTCAGGCTGTGGTGTCTTCAGGGGAGCAGACTAGCTGGTAATCTGCCCCTGCAGAAGTAGAGGGAAGGGGTTGCCATCCCACAGTCAAAATCTGTGACCAAGTATTGTTCCTGTTTGAAAGAACTACAGGGAAAAAACAGGAGAAGAGCCTGAGGCAAAGGAGGTTCAGTGACAGACCCAAAGTGGGATCCAGCTCAAGGGCAGGCTCCAAGGCCTGACACTATTACTGAGGCTATGGTATGGTCACAAAAGTGACCTCTCATGATTGTCCTCCACAAGACTCAATAAGCAGCTGAAAGACCCTGATGCAGATATTTACACCCAACCAATGAACAGAAGCTGCTAACCCCTGAAGTGGAATTAGGGAAATGCTTGAAAAAGCTGAAGAGTAGGGCAACCCTGTAGGAGGACCAGCAGTCTCAACTAACCTGGACCCTGAGTCCTCTCAAACACTGAACCACCTACCAGGCAGCACAGAACAGTTGGTAGGAGGCCCCCAACACATATACAGCAGAGGACTGCCGGGTCTGGATTCAGTCAGCAAAGATGCATCTAACCTTCAAAAGGCTTGAGGACCCAGGAAGTGGGGAGGTTTGGTGGGGAGGGGCTGAGGAGATGGGATGGGATGAGGAGGCATGGGATGTGGAACTGACACAGGGTGGACCAGGAGAATAAAGCCTTGACTGTAAAAAAAAATAATAATAAAATAAATAAAAGAGTCGTCAGATCTTAAAAAGAAAAAGTTATCTATTTGTCTTTATAGCATCACTACAAGACAATGCATCTTCATTGTTCTGCAGAGATCAGCTCAAAAGGGTGAGCTAATACTTAGTGATTGTTTTATATGTATTTAATAATAACAGGAAAAACATGCTAATAAAGTACTCTTTCCTGAAATGAAATTCTTCTTGGCCTTGCCTAAGGAAGCAATTCTGTCATTAGCTTTAAGAGTCTGTGGCAGAACCATCTCTGGAAGATCACCTGCTGGGTTTTTGCTTGTCTTTGAGGGCTTCTGGCAAGGAATGAAATTTAACTACACTATATATGGAGATGTGCACTAATTTATAGTATAGATCCTGAATGTAATCCAAATTTTGCTATTGCTAATACAAAAATATTAAGATTCAGAACATTTTCTAGTAGGTATTGAGGGCTTGTATTTTGATGAATATGATTATGTCCTGTAGAAAAGGGAATGTAACCCTTCTTTAGTCCTTTGACCCTTTACTGGGTGATCATATTGCTCTCTATCCCTTTTAGAGTAATAAAATCTGTCATCTTGAGAGCTTGCAGAAACTTTCTCGAGGTGACTGACCTCAGTTTGTTGATCTTGAACATCACATCCCTCAGAGATATACTAAGTATATTTTGTTACTTTGTTATACAGTCTTCAGTACTATTTTATAACAGTAAGAGTGGACTAAGACAAACAACAATAACTATAATTGGTAAAGATATTGATATTAGTTTTCTTTTATTAATCATCATACAGTATAGATGTTTATCATGACAAGAATTTTTGCAGATGTCCTAAATTGTGCGCAGAGACTCCACAGTGGGTACAAGAATAGATTCAATGTGCTGGAAATGTTTTTTAACTACCCTGAACCAAAGTTTATAAATATGTAATCAAGGTTTCAAAATGGCTTATCTTGCTAGATATAGATGTTAAATCCAAGTTCAGCAGACTCTGAGAGCAAATGTTGACTGGATTTAGACAAATAATAAGGACAGCTGAGAATTCTATTCATATAACCATGAAAGAAATGTGTTATCCAAAACCCGAGTGTTAAAACTTTCTTCAAGTTTCCCTTCCTGTAAGCTGAGGAAGTTGATGAAGTTGCCTGCTCCGGAACTATGTGGACATCAGATTTTATTCTACATCTTTCAGGAAGATTAAATTTCTTCTATCATTTTGCTGCCAACAGGCGAAGCAATTATCGAATATTCCCTTTTGGTTGTAATCCAGGATGAACCCATGAAAGGATGGGTTTGGGAACATGTTTTTACAGCCCTGTTTTTGGTACTTTGGAAATAGTGAGGTATGGGAGATCAAGAATTGAATTTTCTCTGATCTCTGTGACCTGGGCTATGTGTCTAATCAGAGAACTTAGACTGGGAAGAATCTAAAAATCAGACAGGATCAGTTCCCAGTTCTCATGCTATAGTATTCTCTTGGTTAAATCTTCCAACTTTTCTCAGCATTTAATGACATGATGTAAAAAAATCAAGTAATCCTCAAAGATAATTTTTCAGTCTACTGAACAAGAATGTTATCAGACCCCCAAAAGCTTTCTTCTCTGTCACCTTGTCTTGTTCAGGTTGAATAAGCTGAAGATAAGCAGTAAAGGCTAACAGGATTTATAATTCATTTTATTCAGCATCTCCTGCCCACATGAAGACCATGTTCTTTCCCAGATATTCAGTTATGGCAGGAAGACTACAAGAAAGATGGGGTGAAGCAATAGAAATCTGTGTGAATTGTAACTATGCCAGGAGCAGAAAGAATCCAAATATTCTTAAGCATGCATACTTAGATTTATATATAGATTTATAGAGAAATGTGCATGTCTTTGCACTTTTCCTCTAGTGCCTCTCAGAGCCATTCTGAACCACCACCTAGGTGGTCCACTCAGCTCTGTACAATTTTTCTAGAAATTAGACCTGTCCATTTAACGTATTTATTACATGTTACTAAAATAATATGAGAGTGGTTTGGGTTCTTAGGTGGTCCCTGTTCTTTACCAAATATAGCATAATGCTGCTTAGTTTTCTTTAAAATATGTCAAAATCAAATTTATGTTTGAGATTAAAAAAAAAAAAGAATTGTTGTTCATTTTCTATTGTATTTTCTAAGCCATTAAAAATAGTTCCACAAACTTTACATTCAATGTTTGTGCACTGTGAATTTTGACTTCATTCTTTCATTTTGTTTTTATATGTTATGCATCTATTTTTCATGGTTACTTAAATATTTGTGCTCTACTAAATATAGAAATGTATACAAAAATTTTTAAATTTTACTCTTCTTCATCTATATATTCTCATACAGGCAGAAATCATGTTTATTTTTGGTAAAATAAAATAAAGTTACAGAATATTTAATTCTACTTTATAGCCAATACAAAGATCCATTTACTCAAGTCACTGAATGTATGTTGAATATTTTAAAATACAACCAAAGTTCTCTTTCTGAAACTCTCATAGGACTAAGTCAGACATATCCAGTTTTATGATTGTTTTCTTTTAATTCTGTAAATTATTAGAAACAGTATACAAATGTGCAGAGCCGGCTTTGCTGTTCATGTCTAGAGAAAAGCATGGTAAAATCTGACCATTGCTAAGAAGGTAGAATTTTGTATGCAGCCAAATGACCTGGTGCCTAGTTTTATTTCATTTATCAGTTTAATAAACAAACAAATGAATTTTATTCCCTCAGATTGAGAGCAGCAGATCACAGGTAGGCTTAAAAGTCTGTATCTCTTCTTGTCAGTAGGTTTCTAATCAAGAGAGAAAGCCATGCTTTTTGGAATCCCAGAGAGGTAGCTTCAGATAAACTGTGAAAACAATCAGAGTGCTACAAAAAGCATGCTTAGTCTCTGAGTAGAAAATGTATAAGAGACAGCCAGAGTGCTCAGGAAAGCATGCTTAGTGTCTGGCCAGCCTCTGTATGTGCTTAGACTCTGTCTAGCCTCTGAATGAGAGACCAAAGAAAGGGAAGTCTAGGTCATTCTGCATACATAATTGGTTCTTTAAAAGATGTCATATGTATTTATTTGTCTATCTTCATCTCTCTCTCTGTCACACACACACACACACACACACACACCCCACACCCCACACACAATCTCCATAGAACACATGTTGATATCCAAAGCCAATTCTCAAAGTTTTTTTTTTAGTTCTAACATTTGGGTTAAACAATCACAATCAGGATGCCAGATCTGGAGCAAGTTCTTTTACATACTGTTCTGCGTTATCCTAATTTCTCTTCCGTTCCATTTTTAAGGAGCGCCAGAAGATCTTACTTTCTCTTTATCATTTTTTTTTGAGGGGTATGTGTGTGTGTGTGTGTGTGTGTGTTTGTGTGTATGGTATGTGGGGGTGGGAAGGTGTATGCAAAATTAACCTGAGCAATGCATATCAAAGAAGTTTCCCAAGGATTGTGAAAGGAGCTAGAAATAGCCTTCATCCTTGAAACTCTAGATTTTTCACCAGGCCTGAATTTCCATTTTATTCCATTAGCAACAAGATTGTTATTTTTAGTTTCTGTCATAGCAGATTAACTTATATTCTGTAACAGATGATGGCACAACTCAATTTAGACCATCAGAGAGAATTTCCAGTTTCCAGAACTGGAAACTATGTTGAATGCTGAAGAAAGTTCTCTACAGGAGTATGTGGGGTAACAAGAGTTAAAATACCCTGTTAAAGGAACAACATAGCCAAAGACCCTCTTCCGACTCTTAGGCTTCCAGTTTTCAGTTCATAAGGAATATATATAGAATGTAGGATAAAGGGCAATGAAAAGCACACTGCCCTTCCGGAAGCCCAAGACCAGCACAAGGATGCAGAATCCCACCAATCCATGAGCTTGCCGTAGAAACCGACCAATCCCTGAAACAAGAAATCTCACAATCCTTGAGCCCACACAAACTAAGGAATTGAAATCCCACCAATCTTCACCCTGGAAGGCTATACCTTGGAAACCTTCACCCAGTAAGGAACTACATATAAACTTCACCTTCTGCTTAGTTCCCTGCTGCTTCTTGCCTGAGCAGAGGCAGCTATACTCCTGAGTTGTTTTTTTTTTTTTTTTCTCTCAATAAATCTGTTGTTTGAGATTTGATGTGCAGCATGGTTTTTGTGGTATTAGTTGGCTCCAGATTGCCAGGATACCTCTCAGGGCAGATAGATCTGTAATACTTTAGCTGGAGAAACCATTCCTTGCGAGAGCAGAACTATTACATATGGGCCAGGGAAACCTTCCCTGCAGTAGCCTTAGCAGAGTTTTATCACTTCTGTAGGGGTAGTCTTTCCCTTCAAAGCTGCAACACTTACATGGAATGCATAGAGAATGATGAAGGAAACGGAGATCAGTCTGAGCACAAAAAGGGACTAATGTTAGTTGAAGTTAATATTTCAGCCTTCCTGTCTCATGTGTGACATAGCTAGGTTCAACTCATATGAAGATTGGTGTTTGAAGTTAAATTGAATTTACGAAGATTAGCAATTGAAATTAAATTGGATTTCAGTATTAATAATAAACATATTAAATATGTCAAAACTACCATGTAGCAATCAATTTCCCTTTTGCCATTTTATTTCTGTTCTGACTGGGAAATTATACTGTGATGATTTAAGAACATAAATTAACACAATCCTTGTAAACATGAAGGTGTTCTTGAACCCACAGATCTTCAAGGAACCAGGAACTCTAATCACTCAGGGGTGTCTCTTCAAAGAAAGAAATACCTGTTCTTCTACCAAGAAAGCTAAGAATTAGAGGTAATTGATAGCCTGGTGATCTTATTTTCTATTGGAAGCTTAATAAGCTTCCATAACCAGAATTGGAGGATGCTCATATTCTAAATTAAATGTGCACTATCTGTATAGTCAAGGGTTCCCCCAAGCTCCCACAACTAGTACCAAAGTTAGCCAATATTCCAAATCATCTCTGTTGCAATCTGTATGACTTAAACCAGGCCAGATCTTTCCTTAGACCCTGGTGCTAATACAGGTAGCTTATACATAGAATCACTTTCATAGTCACATATTGTACTGGCTAGTTTTGTGTGTCAACTTGACACAGCTGGAGTTATCTCTGAGAAAGGAGCTTCAGTTGTGAAAATACCTCTATGAGATCCAGGTGTGAGGCATTTTCTCAATTAGTGATCAATTGTGGAAGGCCCCTTGTGGGTGGTACCATCTGTGGCCTGGTAGTCTTGGGTTCTATAAGAAAGTAGGCTGAGCAAGCCAGGAGAAGCAAGCCAGTAAGTTACATCCCTCCATGGCCTCTCCATAAGCTCCTGCTTCCTGACCTGCTTGAGTTCCAGTCCTGACTTCCTTTGGTGATGAACAGCAGCATAGATGTGTAAGCCAAATAAACCATTTCCTCCCCAACTTGTTTCTTGGTCATGATGTTTGTGCAGGAATAGAAATCCTGACTAAGATACATATATTTTGCAATGGAGTTTCTATGCAGTCACACCTTGAGTTTTACAGTGTACCTTGAATGGAGTGATTGTTTCCTGGAAGCCAAGAATGGGAAAGATTGTTGCCTAGAAGCTTTCCCCCAAATTATATTGTGTTTAAATATGCTGACAATCAACCTCCTGGCATCAGAATCTCTATAAATTTTACCCAGTTGAATGAGTCAAACTGAACTGAGTTTTCTACCTCACCTCTCAGTGGATCATTTCTGTGCCTGTCAAAACACCTGCAGGGATGTCCTCTCAAAATATTAGAGAAATAGACAAAAGACAATAACTTTCCCTTTTTATGCTTTTGACAATTTTATGTGTCTATTTCAGTTTTAACTTTTACCTGGTTGAAACAGGTTTGGCAATGTGCTAGTTACTGTTCTCAGAATAGGAAGTCAGAGCATGAGTCCAGGGGTCAGCCTGTATCATCTACTCACATCCATTTTGTAATGAAGAAGGAAGGTCCAGTCCAAATGACTGTTATACTCTTCTGAGAACACAGCTTTGCTGAAGATCTGGTAGATTGTTGGTCTTCTTTATCTTTCTGTTGAGGCATTTCTTAAGCTCCACTTAGTGTTTTCCATTGTATTTTATTTCTTCTCATGGCAATGACAATGGGGTCATGGACTACAGATTCCTAGAGAGGTTGTGTTTCAGTTTGTATTCAATTATGTTATGCTTAAAGTTTGCTCAGATCTTATATGCCCTCCTCATCTCCTCTTTACCCTCCAAGCCTCAGATGCACTACACTTTGACAAGTACACCATGTATATTTGCCCCTGATTTAAAGTCTATCATTGAGAATTTCACCTGCCACAAGCTAGAATTCATACACAATATCTATGACTGATGACAGCTTATATAAAATACTTTCTAAAGGCATAAGATGCTCAAGAAATTGTTGTCCATTCAGCAATTCTATATTATATTATTAGGCCATTTACTTTAAGAATATCTAAGAAAAACAGTTTAAGAGAAGAACTCATTCTGGCTTATACTTCAGGGGCTATAGTGTAATAGCCATAGTATCTTAGCTCCACTGTTTCTGGGTTTTTGGGGAGATGGATCATAACAGCATAAATAATGTAAGAGGAAAGCAGAGTCAAGAATGAGTTGGAAATGAGGCTTAGTTTTCCAGAGTATGCCCCTGATAATGAAGTAGATGCAGCCTTCTACTACCTACCATTTTTCAATAACACTATCATATTATGAATCTATCATGAGGCTAATACCTTGATAAAGTCAAATGATCATAAATAAATCATCCTTCCAATGCTTTCTCTGGACACTGAGGCATTAGAAACTAAGTTTCTAACCATGAGTCCATACTGGAAATAATTCATATCTACATCACAATGGGGTTATTCTGTAGAGAAGAAGAAAAATATTCAAGAAGAGCCCAGTGGTGAGGGTCTCTTTTCTGAAAGACTTCTTCTTTACTTTGTTGTATTTGTTTAATTATTTTCTTTCTCTTTGTTCATTCCTTCTGGGCTCTCCATTTGGTGTTCTTTCTACCACTTGGCTTCCATGTGCTTTTGCTCTTCCAATCTCAGCCTTTGAACACTTGGTACTCTTGTGGAAAGCTTTGGATTTGCTTTGTTTTCCTTCTGCTTTTCCTTCTCCTCTTTCTCTTCTACATGTTTCTTTTCTTGTAACTCTCTTGCCAGGGTTTATAAGAAAGTTGTGCATTAATAAAATGACTACAAAACTCAGATAATGTGGCCAAACTTTGCCTGTTGAGAAATTTTTATAGCTGAATGATAAATTGGAATTATTATAGAGGTTTAGACAGCCTGTTAACTAAAGCACCACTGGGGATGTTTTTACAAAAATTGCCGAACATGAAACAGTAAACACTTAATGGCTTCTGCAGTGAAAATAAGTCATCAAACAAAACTCTGAAGATGTGCAATTGTGGTCACTGGAGAGGATTGATATAAAGTTTAACGGTGTAAACAAGCTCTCAGCTGATCTAGAATTACAGAGACTGAATTAAGAAGAAAGGAAACTGACCACTGGTTACTAAAGTAAGTTTATTATTTGTTAGGAGTTCCATTTTATGAGGTATTGGTAACTAGGATTAGCAAATATACTTTCACTACATAAATAAGGGATGAAATGTCAGTAACCAATATGGGGTGTTGAGTCAATGACAGAGGATTTTAACAAAATCAAGTACTTCCTCTAATGAACAAAATGTACATTATATTTTTTCAGCCTCTTCATGCATCTGCACAGTATTTGAAGATGCAGTATTACTACTCCAGGATCTGCTCAAAAGCTATCCTGTAAAGCATCCTGTACTCCTTTCCCTATCTGATTGTGTGTACTTGACAGATCTATAATGACAAAAATTAATTATTGCAAAATGGAAGCAGCTTGAGTCCCCAACTTTCTGTATAGAAGCTATTGAGAAGAACATTTCAAAGGCAACAAGACGGAGTCAATGATAAAACCTGACTGTATTAAGACAGAACTACTTTTATTGCCACAGTAGTTATAAAGGCAGCCATAGTTTCCAACATATTAGCAGAAATCAATGATGTTGCCTATAACAGATGTAAATTCATTTTGAATGTCTAGTATGAATTTTCTGTATCATCTGCAAAATACACTTCTTAAACCCTAAGAAACTACTGCTCCATGGGGAGGCAAGCCAAAATCATAATTGTGCACAACTGAACATGAATATCCCAACTGGGGTTCTGCACAATTATAGGAAAGGAATTATTGAATATACATTTTCCACAAAAGGTTGTCATAGTTCAATTAAAGGAGAAATAAATCTGACCGTCTTGATGACAGCTTGTGAAACAGAAACCATGCAATATATATTTCCCAGAGAAAATGGAAACTTGTATTCTTTGACAGGGTAATTATTATGCTCTGTCAAATTACTTGGCTTTTCTTCATAAAAATCACTTAATACTTCATGCACATATTACTTTTGCCATCAAATATCACTTTAAGGGGAGTTAATAATTTAGGAACTTTTTATATTTAAAATGAATAAATCTAATAGATCCATGAGATGTCTTAGTCAGATAGTTCTCCCATGCTGAATTTTGTGTGTATGCCATCAGATTCAGAGAAAACAATGAAGATTGCATAGTAAGGAGATTGCATGAGATTCAAGGGCCAGAATGTCAGTAACACTATCAAAAATATTTTAAGAAAGTGTAGTGGTTTATTTCAGAGAGACATTTCCTTTTACTGCATTTATTAGTATAAGAATCCAATTATTGCAAACAGTTATTAGTAAAATCATCATGATGAGCATATTTAATAAGCACTTAAGCTGAATAATATAACAAATATTCCAGTTTTTATCATAGAAACTGCCTTGCTTCACATAATTTAATTATATGGGGATTTTGTGATTATACCATCTCATAGACAGGGAAACAGAAGCTCAGTGACATTATAGTGACATTATATAACTTCTACCATTCTATTATTGAAACAAGAAATACAGCTCTGTTCTCAAAGGGTTGTTTCATTTTGAAGCCAAATATGCTTCACCACAGCCCAGGAACATGGATTGGAGTTACCTAAAATTTCAAAGCAGTATGGGATTCCATACTTTCAACATAGCACCAATTTTATAGACTTTGTATAGCAGACCAAAAACTTTTCATAGAAAAACACATTTTTTAAAATAATACTTAGATATAAAGATCATGTAGGCAGGTTATATCAAATAGGTACATCTCTGTTATAAGCCTCTGGGGCTTTATATGGCACTCTTAGGTTTTGGTTGGGGGGAAGCTTGGGTATATTTATATATTCCAGAAGATTTATCCAATAGGTTTATAAAATATATTCAGAGGTTGACAATTAATGACTATGAAGTCAGCAATTGCTGTGGCTCTTCAGCATTTCACTTCTGTACTTCACTGCAGTTCTATCGGTCAATTAATTTCTTTAGTCACAGCTTCTTTCTGAGAAATTTCCCTCACACTATTAATACATTTCTAATTTTTACTTTATATCCAGTGTAAGGTTAAGCACTGCATATACTATAATTTACAGCTCTGGGAGCAGCTGTATATTTTTGATTGTTTTCTATAGAGCACATGACAAGCTTTTATCTTCGATAGTCTAATTATCCATGGGTTTAACTCAGTTATACTAAATATAGCTATAGATTCTCTTTTTGTTTAATTTATTTTAACTGTTTGACAATTTCATACATGTATGTAATGTTTAATCAAAACCAACCACTATTTCAAAATCTCATAACAATTGAATAGTAAAGTCAGTCAAAATTCCTCATAAATCATTCTATCTGAACTCTTTACATATAGATGAAGAAATTATGGGTAATGAAATATCTTGTGGTGAGTTTATCTCCATCACAGCAATCACATACTTCAAGCCAGACATACAGACCCTTTCCTCTTTCATACTGTCCCCCTTAAGAAGGGCTAGCCCTTCTTCTTAGGCTTCATATGGTCTGTGAATTGAATCTTAGGTATTCCAAACTTTTGGGCTAATATCCACTTATCAGTGAGTACATACTGTGTTTGTTCTTTTGTGACTGAGTTACCTCACTCAGGATGATATTTTCAAATTCCATCCATTTGCCTGAGAATTTCATGAAGTCATTGTTTTTAATAGCTGAGTATTATTCCATTGTGTAAATGTGCCACATTTTCTGTATCTATTTCTCTGTTGAGGGACATGTGGGTTGTTCAGTGTTTCTTAAAAGGGTGAACAAAATACTCACAGGAGGAAATATTGAGACAAAGTGAGGAGTAGAAACCCAAGGAAAGGCCATCCAGAGACTTCCCCACCTGGGAATACATCCCATATATAGCCACCAAATCTGGACATTATTGTGGATGATGGTAAGTGCTTGCTGATGGAAGCATGATAAGTTGTCTCCAGAGAGGCTCAGGAAGAGCCTACCAAATACAGAAGTAGACGCTTGCAGCCAACCATTGGACTGAGTGTGTGGTCCTGGATGGAGGAGTTGGAGAAGGGACTGAAGGAGCTGAGATGGTTTACAGCCCCATGGAGGGAGTAACAATGTCAACTGGCCAGACCCCAAGGAGCTTCCGGAGACTGGACCACCCACCAAAGAATACACATGGAGGAACCCATGGTGCAGGACACATATTTGGCAGAGAAGGGCATTGTTGACCATCAATGGGAGAAGAGGCCCTTGGGCCTGAGGGTATTAGATTCCCTAGTATAGGGGAATGCTAGCAAGGGAAGACAGGAGTGGTTGGGTGGGTGGGTAAGTGTCCTCATATATGCAGGGGAAGGGAGATTTGGGTAGGGAGTTTCTAACGGGGAAAAACATTTGAAAGGTAAATAAAGGAAATATCCAAACATAAAAATTAAAACAAGAAGAAGAAGAAGAAGAAGAAGAAGAAGAAGAAGAAGAAGAAGAAGAAGAAGAA
>JADRCH010007584.1:613993-693957 GCA_019843965.1 Rhynchomys soricoides
AAGAAGAAGAAGAAGAAGAAGAAGAAGAAGAAGAAGAAGAAGAAGAAAGGCTAGACTTTGACTCTACCTTATGTGAAAACTTGTGGGCAACATAAGATGTCATTATAATTGTTTGGTGATTTTGCTTCCCATGACTGCAGTGCTGGAGAGACCAACATAAGCAAGGAGAGATTGCTTTTGAATCACAGACTTCATCAGCTCTCATTCCATTATGCCAGGGAAGGCATGATGGAGTTTGCAGCTACAAGATCATGAGGCAAGAACTGCTCACATAGCATTAAACCATGAAGCCATCAAGGTGCCATTTCCCAAACATTCCACAGCCTTTCCATAGAGTATTTTTAATAGTAAACAAATGATTCTGTAGGGAGACTTCCTCTACTTTTTAGATGTTGGAAGTATTTGGGCTAGCAAAAGAAAGAAATGAATAATTGAGTTAAGGAGAAATATAAAGTTTCAAAAATGCCATTATCATTGTATATGCTACCCAAAAGAATACCCGATGTGAATAAGCAAATAACAAAGGAAGTGATGTAAGCAAACCACAACCTCCTTTAAAGTATTCATTTTACTCAGATCAATAGAATAAATATCAAATCGGTAACCCGAGGGGCCAAGGAAAACCCCTTGTAAACTTCCTAGAAGGGAAGATATGTAATATTTTCTAAATGATTAGGATCAACTGGATGATGTAGCAGGTAAAGACAATCTTAGTAGCTTCACATGCAAGCCATAGATTAGACACCCACATGTATGAATCATACACACACACACACACACACACACACACACTAGTGAATCACACACACACACAAGTAAATCTCACATACATGTAAATCACACACACACACATATCTAAATCATACACACATGTAAAACAGACACACATAAGCAAGCATGCACACATATATCCATACACACAATAACATTTTTTAAAGGACAGCTTAAAAAGGAAGTGCTTTGGGGAATTAAAGGTTCTCTGCGAAATGAGACTCTACTGTAGCAAGGGACTAACAGGCAGATGTTTTCCCTAAAGTACTGTTTTAAAACTCATGGAATAAATTATACAGAATTACAAAGAAAGCCAATTCATAAAGTACAGTTGTCAAAATAGTAAAAATGACAAATTTGCAACATAATGACACATCTATTTTTTTAACTGAGTCTCAAAGGAGAAATCTTAGGCATGGAATTCAGAGCTTCCAGAGCTTTCCATGAATGAGGAAAGCATTCAGAAACATTCATATACTATGACATATCATATACTATGAATTTTTTGTTGCACTGTAGGGAATGGTTGGAAGGTATAAAACTGGAAGGTCAGATAACAACATGGTCCAGATAATTTAATTGGGGGCTTTGGCAGTAGTGGCAGCAGAGTGAAGAGATTGGAGTATTTGAACATAAGCCGAAGTTGTGACATGAGAGGTGATGCTAGCTTTGCCCTGTTTCAGTCACAATGCATAAATGTGTCCACGAGACTGCAGCCAGAGCAGACATTGTTTCCAAATTCATCGTGAGCCCCTACTGAAAGTGATCATATAGACTCATAAAGCTAATTCTAATTAGCTGTTTTATTCTTCACTAATAAAATGTAAAACCTTCATTCTTTTTTCCAAGTGGAACTCGTAATAAGTTTTTAAAATTTCTCTCTTTAAAAAGCCATTTTATATGTTTGAAATAAAATAATTACTGAATAGTGAAAAATGTAGTTCTAATTTCACAATTATGCTATTAAAAATTACTTGCTTAAGAATGTCTAGAAGACAAATTGCTTTATATAAGTGCACTCTAATTCCTCTAGGGCTTTGTAAAAATAAAGATTTGGACTGAGAAAGTCCAGTGTATAATATTAGGTTTCTTATCTTTCTTTTTTCCTTCCTTCCTTTCTTTTTATTTTCTGTTTCTTTCCTGTCTGTAGAGACAGAGTTGTAATATGTGACCATGACTTTGCATCAGTGAATAGAACCGAATGACCTTGAAATTTCTGTGTTCTTTCTACCTCAGTTTACTTACAGTGTATTGCGATCCAGAATATAATTTTAAACCTGATTCCCTAGCATAAAGAAGCATCCTTTGGTATCAATATAATTGTAGTCCATGATCTAAGGCTGCCACTCATACAGATATGTCATCCTTTGCTTATTCATGTGTCTCCTGATTGACCCATAGGTTACTGCAGTATTGTAATTTTTATGAATAATGTAGGAGTGAACATCTCCTTAATGTACCACTGTCATTTATTGTGATATATATTCTTGTTTTATATGTTGATTTTATTCTTAATAACATTCAAATAATTAATTTCTTTTAAGGCTCGATTGCCAATGTACAAATGGCAGCTTTTAGAAGTTTCTGTCTTTGAATATATACCCCATAAGTTTAACTGATAGTTTTAATACATTGATCTTCAATTATGCATAAAATAATAAGAGAATTAAAAAACAATATTGTAGTAGCAACACTCTTCACTTATAAAAACACATATTGATCTCAAATCACATAAATCAACATTTTTACAATAACACCATATTTCTAATTGTCCATATATTCATATTATTTAGGTTTTTATTTCTTCAAGTTGCTTTGTGTTATTTCTCAGTACTCTTACATGTCAATAAGCAAAATTTTCTTTCAAATATCTTGAAGGGTAGGCTGACTGACAACAAATTCACTTAACATTTATTTACTCAAGGCAACCTCAATTTATCCTTAAATTTACTGTTAAATTTTAAATCTTTAAATATATTGTATTATTTTTCAGTGTATGTTTGTATTTGTATGTGTGTTTGTGTAAGGGATGGATTTGCCAAGTGTGTATGTTTGGGGACCTGAATATAGCATCAGATGTCTTTCTCTTTTAACTTTACTTTAGGTTTTAAGGCAGGGTCTCCTGGTGATATGGAACTTAAACCTTCAGGTATACTTGCTGTCCAGCTAAACTTGCTGACCCAGGAGCCACCAGACTCCATCCTAATTCCTGAATTACAGTAGGTTCTACTATGCCCTGCTTTGATAGGGACACTGAAGATGTGAGATCATGTTGCTTCTACAGAAGGCATGTTACCCATTAAGCCTTCACTCAGCCCTTTTCCTTTGAAGGGATTTTGTTATTGTTTACCAAATTTGGGATCCTGGCTGACTCTTTTTTCCTTTATTATTTAAATATTTCACCCCTTGAGTTCTGTTTTCCTAGATTTCTTTCATGACAAACTCATATATAGTTTTACTGAACATCCCTTAGCTATGGGGCTTCTATCATTTTTTTCTTGTGATAGTGTATTTTTACTTTTGATTTTACTAATTTTACTGTAATCTATTATTTCACTGTATGTCCCATTGAGTTAATCCTTTTAGAACTTTATGAGATCTCAACATACTTAAATTTATGGTTTTCCAGTACATTTGAAAAATATAGCACTATTTCTTCAAATATTCTCTCGGCCACTGCTCTCCTTCTCCTCCTTCCTTCAAGTTTTCCATCTTTCTTCTTCCAATTCATTCATTCTCTTGGAACCAAAATAAAAATCAGTATATATTTATATTCTTGTTGGTGCACTACAGCATCAACATCCCCTTATCTGTGAAAATTTGCAGTTGAATCCAACTAGTTTATTTTGATTTAATTATTTATTGTTCAGCCATAGAGTTTCTTTTAGTTTTGCAATTTTATGTTTGCAGGCTTCTAATTATAGTTCTGTTCTATTCAAAGGTTATAAAATCTTTACCCATGTTTTTTTTGTTTTGAGATCATGCCATATATTTGTTTTAAAGCTCTTGTCTAATAGATTTTCCACAAGTTATATTTTGTAGAGTCAAGTTCTATTTAATGTAATTATTTTCTTTTTGAATGGACCATGTTTCCTGGTTTGTAAAGTTGATAATTTTTTTTCAAATTTTTTTGAATATTTACTCTTAGATTTCTTTCTTTTTTGATACTTTATCTATATTTCAAATATTGTAAATTTGATATTTTATAAAGAAAAATCATTTAAGCATTTACATCTGATGATGTGGAAGCTGCAAATTTAGCTCTTCTTTAAGTTTGTTATTTATTTTTCCTTCAAAACTTTTAAAGTATTTTCCTTAATATTTATAAATGCATATCATGTGTTTGCATTAAACCAACCCCACCCTCTCTTTCTTACCTTTCAACTTCTTTCTTACTTTCCATCATCACTTTTCCCCTCAAAATTTCTGCTCTCTCACTATCATATATCTTTCTATAATGTTTGTCTCTCTCCATTTATCTATCTATCTATCTGTCTATCTATCTATCCAATCTATATATCATCTATATGTCTATCTATATACTTGTATACATGTCTCTATTTCTTTGTCTCTGTCTCTGTCTGTCTGTCTCTATCTCTTATACGAAACTTATAGATAAAAGAAAGAAAAGGAATGAAAGAAAGAAAGAAAGAAAGAAAGAAAGAAAGAAGGAAAGAGAGATGGTAAAAGGAAACTAGGACTCTTTTAAAACTGTATTTCCTGTTTTAATATATAAAAAAGTTTCTCATTTGATATACAGTGAGTCCATTTAGTGCCATCAAGCTCTATTTATCTATCTATCTGTGTGTGTGTGTGTGTGTGTGTGTGTGTGTGTGTGTGTGTTTGTTGGTTGGTTGGATTGTCACCTAGAAGATGGACATCCTGTTGGTGCACACTTTCCTGAAGAAAATGTCTCCCCTTTCTCTAGCAGCTGCCAACAGCTCTTCCAATGGGACTTCCAGAGCACTTCCTCTATCTAGATTGGGATTTTTGTCAAGCACCAAATTGATATTAAAACTTAAGGTCTTTTAACCTTTCTTCAAGTCAGTGCCTTCCTCTGGACCTTTATAGTGACTTTTGAATTTGCTCATATGTGAGGTTAGTCTTTAATCCTTGATTTCAAACTTCATTTTCGTGGGGAGAAAAGTAAAAATGAAGAAGAGAAGAACAAGGCACCAATGCTTTAAATCCCTTAAAGGTTATTTCATCTAGGAAGAATGGGTTACAACAAAGGCAACACATAAAACAGCAGTCATCAGTTCTTTCCTTTTACAGTTTATGGTCAGAAGCAGCAGTCAGTGATCATAACACCTATTCCAGATATTTGAAGGTCATGGTTCTTTTTTGCCTAAGCTCTCTGTCCTAATCCTTTAGACTTTTTGTAATTAATATATACCTGTCTTCTATTTAACTCTAGGGTATAGCATAGATAGCTGACTGTCATAGGAACTCAGACTGAATGAAATGAATAACGATTTGACATAAAGCCTTTCTCTGGGAGTTTCATCCTTAAAACAGACTTTGGAGCACTACATGAATCATTTTAAAAGTTTGTGTCCCTGTAATTTTTGTAGAGATGAAGAAACTATGCTTTTCTGTTTTTCCTCACTGTAAGATAAATGTTATATTATTTTCTTGCTCTTTAAAGATACTTGTCACAAAACACTTATACTAATAAATTTGCACTTTATCTGTGACCTTGAATATGTCATTATAATTGATACTGAAGTTTGTTAATCCTATATGTAAAATACATACTCATCACATTGTATATATTTAAAACTCAGGCAACTTTATTATTATACTCTTACAGATGGTGGTTAGAAGTTAGGAAGAGCCTCACAAAGGAACCCAGCACTGTTCCAAAGGTGTAGGTCAGTATTCTCTGCGCCCAAGTCAAAAAGTTTATCACTTGATAAAATTCCTTTAGCTATACAATTGAATTACCCACTACTGTCTATAAATGTTTTACCTCAGTGGAAGTATTTTCTTCAAATATAATAGGCAATAGCCACAAATAGTCATATCTAATAAGCCTCATCTGTTTAAACAAACAAAGAAAAATCAGTATTTATACTGAATGTAGTAAGAAGTAGGAAAGTAGACAAAATGTAAAATAAATCAAATTTGACATCATTTCTGAATTATTATTTTCAGGGGAATGTTTAAGAGAAAAATAACTCTTTACAGAGAAATACATGACAGGAAAAACCACAAATCTACCACTGTGTGATATTTTTGGCAGCAAGTACTTAATTAGGAGAACAGCTAATGGAAAATTTTCTTGGAAATATGTCTTGATTGCTGCAGAGTTTTATTTTTATTTGTTTTTTGTTAAACTTTAATCTGTGATATTTTGGAATTTAATAAACTGCATATAGAGGCAGCAAATTAAAATCTGCAGTTACAAACATCTCAGAACCTTGCCAGACACATTGTTATTTTATTGAATCATTAACCCATAGCATTATCTGCCAGATACTAATGCTCTTAAGACACAGGAAGGCCAGTGATTAATGAATAGGAACCTCATTGGTCTGTTTTCACTAACCATGTTTAGATAAAGCCCTATAACATTTATGATAGCCTTTGTTAGACAGACTTATGAATGTAGAGATTAGATCAGTACAGTTAGCCATAGAAAAAAAGATATTTTAAACAGTTGACAAATCACCCCAGTAACTTCAAGGTATGAACAATGATTGGAATCTGTTGTGTCCATAGTGACTCAGATCCTGTTGATTTAAACTCCATGAAGACTTTCTTCTTAGTGAAACACAAATCTTGGGTAGAAACCCTCTTGTGTATCACCCAAAAGACTAAGTTTTAGAAAGCTGTAATTTCATAAAGTAAAGACTGAAGCAATATAAACTGAATAATAATTTTTAAATATTTTGTGTAAAACACTAGTTGTGATGAATATATACATACATACACACACACACACAAACATATACAACACACACACACACAAACACACAGAAAGAGAGAGACACCATTGTCCAATAATGTATAATCTTACCATCTAAAACATCTCTTGAGAGAAACTTTGTTATTGTATAGCATTATTTTGAAAATTGCAATCAACTACAGGACAAAATCTAAATATCTATATTAGAAGAACATTCTCTTCACCACCATAGAAACTGTAGTCTCATGACAACTTCCCCGAGAACACGTATCTTGATAACATGAAAGCATGCATAGTAACAAATCCAGAATTGTATTTCTACCATTATAGTCAGACTCATGACCTATTGAGTAGGTAAATTAGGCACAGTAAGATATTAGAAGGGTTCTCATCCCATTCCTCCTCCCCCATATCCAAGAGGATGTCCCCACCCCCTACTCCATCAGACCTCCTCAATCACTGGGGCCTCAAATCTCTCAAGTGTTAGGTTCATCTTCTCTTACAGAGGCCAGACCAGGTCTCTGCTTTATATGTCAGGGATCTCATATCGGGTAGTGTTTGCCTTGTTGGTGGCTCAGTTTCTGAGTGATTTCAGAAGTCCTGGTTAATTGAGACTTCTAGTCTTCCTATGGGGTCTCTCTCCTCCTCAGCTTCTTCTAGCCTTTCCTTAATTCAACCTCAGGGGTCCCCAGTTTCTGTCCTTTGGTTGGGTATGAGTATCTGCATCTGACTCAGCTGTTTGTTGGACTTCTTGGAGGAAACCATGCTAGGCTTTTTTCTGTAAGCACACTCCAGCATCAGTAATAGTGTCAGGCCTTGGAGCTTCCTCTTGAGCTGGATCCCAGTTTGGGCCTGTCACTAGACCTCCTTTTCCTTAGTCCTTTCATTAATTTTGTCCCTGAAGTTCTTTTAGACAGGAACTTTTTGACTGTGGGATCGCAACCCATCACTCCACTTGGTGTCCTGTCTTTCTACTAGAGGTAGACTCTACATGTTCCCTCTCTCCACTGTAAGACATTTCATCTAAGGTCTCTCCCTCTGAGTCCTGAGCATCTCTTACCTCCCAGGACTCTGGTATATTCTAGAGGGTCTCTCCACCTCCTATATCCAAAGGTTTCCTGTTTCTATTCTTTATGCTGCCCCTCTAAGCTTCAGTCCTGTTCATATCCCCCCAAAATACCTGATCATGTTCTCCTCCCTGTCCCCTTTCCTATCTAGATCCCTCCCTCCCCCTCCTGTGGTTGTTTTCTTCTCCCCACCAAGTGGGATTTCTGCATCCTCACTTGGGTTCTTCAGCTTGTTAGCATTGTTGAGTTCTGTGGATTGTATCCAGGATATTCTGTCCATTTTTGGCTAATATCCACTTATTAGTGAGTACACACTTTGCATGTCCTTTTGGGTCTGAGTTACCTCACTCATGATGATATTTTCTAGTTACATCCATTTATCTGCAAAACTCAGGATGTTCTCATTCTTAATAGCTGAATAGTATTCCATTGTGCAAACAAACCACATTTTCTGTATCCATTCTTCTGTATGGGACATCTGGGTTGTTTCCAACTCTGGCTATCACAAATAAGGCCACTATGAATGTCGTGGAACATGTGCCTTTGGAGGAATTGTTGTAGAGCAGAACAGGAGGGGGATAATGACAGGACTATAAAAAAAATAATAATAATAAATCATATATGTGAAAAACATATTTGTTAGCTCATATTTCACAGATAGCATATATATGCTAGTTATTTGTAGAATAAATATAATAAGCTAAATTTGGGTTTACAAAAATTGATGTAGAAAAAAAAGAAAAAAATTGATGTAGGAGATTGGAAGATGTTGATATATTACTAAATTTTTATTTGACTTAAAAATAATAATAAAATATAAGTTCCTAAAACTTTGAAAGAAAAGATATTAGAAAAGACAATATAACTATAATAGACTACATAAATTCTGCCAGACTCAGTATGGTTGTGATTTAAGGATGGTGTTAGGCAAAATGTGGGTTGAATGGATAAATGTACTTTGATACAGTGACATTTCAGGGCATAATCTCTACGACAGCTAGCTGACTAACAAGTGAGTAGCCTATATTTAAGAGATACATTTAGATCAGTGTTATCTCTTGTAGATTTTTTATTGTAAAATGTCCTCTACAGTCTTCAGCATTTGTTCAATTGGTCTCTTGGTTGTGGTGCTGTTTGGAGGGCTATGAGGTATGGCCCTGTTGGAGGAAGTATGCCATTTGAGACAGGCTTTATGAGTTCTGAAACTCTTGCTCTCTTTAGCTCCTTCTCTCTGCTTAGCACGTGAATTGTAAATGGGACTCCTGAGCTTCCTTTGCTTGCTGCCATGCCAGCCTATCTGCACTGATGGATTTATTTGCCTGAATTCAGAAACACAAAGAAACTCATCTACATGTTTCCTTGGTGATCTATCACTTTAAACAGCAAACAAAACAAATGCAGCATCCTTGTTGCAAAACTTCCTCACATTACTAGGAACACTGCACATTTAAAGCCAGGAGTTCCTTATTCTCCTTCTTTAATGATTTAATCCACTACTGATGGCAGTTAACAGAACCTGTGGAGAGAGAAACTGAAGAACAAAGTGGCACTAGTAAATGTTATATTCACAATACAGTACTGCAAAGCCAGGAAAATATATAAACTCAAATGTCTGAGTGAATAAGAGAAAAGAGTAAGGAAAAATATTTATGACCAAAACAACCAAAAAAATAATAATGGGCATTACATTTATGTGTCTTTAGTTTGTGTTTCTATTACTGTGATGAAACAACATGACCAGGAGCAACTTAGGAATGAAAACATTTATTTGGGTTATTTGAAGGAAGACAGGACAGGAACTCTAGCAGGGCAGAAACCTGTAGGCTGAAGCTGATACAGAGGTCATGGAGGACTGCTCCTTACTGTCTTGCTCCTCATGACTTGCTCAGCCGAATTTCTTATAGAACCCAGGACCACTAGCTCAGGGATGGTAATATCCATAGAGAGTACCCTTCCATCCTTATCAATCACTAATTTTAAAAAATGCTCTAAAGACTTACCAGCATCCCTGTCTCATGGAGGATTTCTCAATTGTGTTGCATCCTCTCAGATGACTTTATCCTGTGTCACATTGACATAAAATTATACAGTGCCTCAGTACTATATGTCAGTAATACATATGTGTTAGAAGCATAGGATAGACATGAATGAGTGTGAGGTTATATATGATATATCTGAAAAATGTATAAAGTTAGATATTATGAACTTATAAACTTGGGGGGGGGGTTGAAGCAGGGAGGCTGCTCTGAGTTTGAGCCAGCCTGGGCTAAATGGGAAGTTAAAATGTGTTTTAGTACAGTTTGAAATGTTATATTAGTAAAAACTGAAAGAAGTAGATAGAAGAAAACACAGATAATATTGTACTTAGTTAAAATGTGAAACCACGGTCTAGTGTTCTGTTCATGTGCGTTTTCTCTTGTCCTCAGTAAATCAATGAATCTGCTTTAGAGTACTTGGTCTTCCGAGAAAATATATATATATATATATATATATATATATATATATACTGAAATGTTGTTTATTTAAATCATACAGAAGACTTTGAGGAGTGGTTCACAACCTATGGGTTATGAACCACTTTAGGGGTCAAATGATACTTTCATAGGGGTAGCCTAAGACCATCAGATATTTGCATTATGATTCATGACAGTGGAAAAATTGCAATCATGAAGTAACAACAATGATAATTTTAGGGTTGGTGATCACCACAACAAATGGAACTGTATTAAAGGGTCACAACATTAAGAATGTTAAGAAACACTGCTATAGATTATATTTGCCTATTTAAATATTTGGGAATGGTGCCTGACCTTAAGATACAATTGGAAACAAATGTATACACACAAACACCTCCCACGACATGGCTGTGAATTGGGGAAAGGACAGAGTGGGTAAGACTGGATCTACAGTAACACCTTGGAGTGTAATGAATCGGGCAACAGGAATGTAGGAGAGGAAATGTGGCTCCTCTCACTACATAGTTCCCAGATGACATCAGATTTAATAGTACAACAGAAAATGCCTAAAGAAATTCTAGAAAACAACAACAACAACAACAATAACAACAACACTCCATACAACATCCTGAGACTTCATAGATGTTGGCTTCTAATCTGTGGAGTTTATTTGATTGTGTGTTTATATATTGGTATGTAATCCCTACTTTATCTTCAAGAATCCAAATCAGCAAAATGAGTCAGGCAATTCAGCATTTCTGTAGAGAATATTGTTTTCCACCAAGTCCTTAAATGAAACATACTGAAACAGACTTTCACCCTCAAGAGAAGATAAATGTAATGTGAAAGGGATGAATATGTTTTCATTACTGACAGTGTTAATGTGATATAGATAGATATATATCACATTAAGTAATAGTCAATGATAGATCACCTAGGAACTCACTGTTTGGCACCAAATTTTGGTAGTTGATACTTGAGAACCTGATGCAAGAGGATTGCCAAAAGTTCTAAGCTACGGTTGAATACATAGTGAATTCTATGGCAGTACTACTGCATAGGGCTAGACCAAGCCTGGTAAAAACAATATAAAGGTATCTCTATCTCTCTCTCTCTCTCCTCATATATATATGACTCCACTATGGGGACTTGTCAACCACTGGTGTCTCCAATTCCTTATTTAACTTACACTTTACCCATTAATTTAAGTTCAGTTTCAGCTTGACCAAATCAGAAAATAATAAGTTTGATTCCATTTCTTAGGTTTTACTAAAATTAACTTTTGAAGTTCTAAGAATATTCTCTAAATTTCATGTTTCAAAAATTAGTTTGAATGCTAAATTCTTTTTTATATTTTTATTGTTTTTTCATCTTATTTAATCTTTTTTACAGTCCAGATGTTATCCACCTCCTGGCCCTCCCTTGGACTGTTCCACATCCGAGATCTCCACCCCTTTCTCCAAGAGGAGGTCCCCAACCCTCACCTCCCACCCCCACCACACCAGACATTCCCAATCGCTGGGGAGTCTTTTGAGCATTAGGTGCATCTATTTTGACTGAGTCCAAACCCAGAAGTCCTCTGTTGTATATGTGCCAGGAACCTGATAACAGCTGGTGTGTGCTGCCTGGTTGGTCATCCAGTGTCTGAGAGATCTCAGGGGTCAAGGTTAGTTGACACTGGTAGTCCTCCTACAGGGTTGCCCTCCTCCTCAGTTTCTTCCAGCTTTTTCCTAATTCAACCACAGGGTTCAGCAGCTTCTGTCCATTGGTTGGGTGTAAATATCTGCATCTGACTCTTTCAGTTGCTTGTTGGGTCTTTTGGAGGGCAGTCATAATAGGCTCCTTTTTGCAAGCACACTATAGCCTCAGAAATAGTGTCAGGCCTTAAGGCCTCTCTTTGAGCTGGATTCCAGGTTGGGCCTGTTGCTGGACCTCTTTTTCCTCAGGCTCTTCTCCATTTTTGTCCTTGCAGTTCTTTCAGACAGGAAGATTATGGGTCAGAAGTTTTGATTATGGTATGGCAGCCTCATCCCTCACTTGATGCCCTGTCTTTCTGCTGGAGATGGGTTCTACAAGTTCCCCCTCCCCACTGTAGGACATTTCATCTAATGTCCCTCTCTTTGAGTCCTGAGAGTCTCTGGTACATTCTGGAGGGTCATCTATCTCCTACATCACAGCTTGCCTGTTTCCATTCTTTCTGTTCGACCTCACGGCTTCAGCCCAGCACCCCCTATCTGATTATATTCTCCTCTTCCCCTCCCTGTCTCCTTTATCAGTCTGTTCCCTGCTTCCCTCTCACATCCTGTGGTTGCTTTCTTTCCTTCCCAAGTGGGATTGAGGCATCCACACTTGGGCCCTTCGGTTTGTTTACCTTTTGAGATCTGTGGATTGTATTCTGGGTATTTTATACTTTTTTTTTTGGCTAATATCCACTTATTAGTGAGTACATGCCTTGAATGTCCTTTGGGGTCTGAGTTATCTCACTCATGCTGATATTTTCTAGTTCCGTCCGTTGACCTGCAAAACTCAGGATGTCCTCATTCTTAATATCTGAGTAGTATTCCATTATGCAAATGAACTACATTTTCTGTATCCATTCTTCTGTTGTGGGACATCTGGGTTGTGCCAGCTTCTAGCTATCACAATCAAGGCTGTTGTGAACATAGTGGAACATATGCCCCTGTGGCATAGTGGGGCATCTTTTTGGGTATATGTTATACACCTTTCCTGGTTTCCCCTCTGCAAACCCCCAATTCCATTCCATTCCTCATGTTTCTATAAGGATTTCCCCCACCCACTCACACACTCCCTCCTCCCTGCTCTGGCATTTCCCTACACCATGGCATGGAACCTCCACTGTACCAAGGATCCCCCCTCTTATTGATGCCAGATAAAACAATTCTCTGTTACATATGCAGTGGGAGCCTTGGTTGCCTCCATGTGTCCTTTGGTTGGTGGTTTAGTCCCTGGAAGCTCTTGGGTATCTTGTTGGTTGATATTGTTCTTCCTATGGGTTTTCAATCCCCTTCAGCTCCTTCAGTCATTCCCTTAACTCCTCCATTGGGGTCATCATGCTCAGTGTGGTGGTTGACTTTGATCATCTGCATCTATATCGGTTAGTCTCTGGCAGAGCTTCTCAGGGAACTATACCAGGTTCCTGTCAGCAAGTGGTTCTTGCATCAGCAATAGTGTATGGATTTGGTGTCTGCAGATGGGATGGATACCTAGGTGAACAATCTCTGGCTGGACTTTCCTTCAGTCTGTGCTCTATTCTTTGTCCCTGCATTTCCTATAGACATGAGCAATTCTGGGTTGATATTTTTGAGATGGGCAGTCAGTTGGCCCCACAAAGTTGCTGGATATAAAATTGATTGAAACGAATAGGTAGCCTTCCTATACTCAAAGGATAAATAGTCTGAGAAAGAAATTAGAGAAATGTCACCCATCACAATAGTCACAAATAATATAAAATATCTTGGTGTGACTCTAACCAAGCAAGTGAAAGATCTGTACAATAACAATTTCAAGCCTCTGAAGAAAGAAATCGATAAAGACCTCAGAAGATAGAGAGATCTTCCATGCTCATGGATTGGCAGGATTAACATAGTAAAAGTGGTCATCTTACTAAAAGCAATCTACAGATTCAGTGAAATCCTCATCATAATTTCAACTGAATTATTCACAGAGATAGAAAGAACAATTCTCAAATTCATCTGGAATATCAAAAAATCCAGTATAGAAAAAACTATTCTCAATAATAATAGAACTTCTGGGGGAATCACCATCCCTGACCTCAAGCTGTACTACAGAGCAATAATGATTAAAAAAAAAAAACAGCATTGTATTAGTACAGAGAAAGACAGACTGATCAATGGAATAGAATTGAAGACTCAGAATTAAATCCACACATACATATGGTCACCTGGTCTTTGACAAAAAAGCCAATACCATCCAGTGGAAAAAAGACAGCATATCCAACAAATGGTGCTGGCTCAAGTGGTGGTCAGAACATAGAAGAATAAAAATTGATCCATTTTTATATCCTTGTAAAATGGTCAAGTCCAAGTGGATCAATGGCCTCCCTATAAAACCAAATACACTGAATCTAATAGAAAAGAAAGTGAGAAAGAGCCTTGAACACATTGTCACATCGAAAAATTTCCTAAAATGCTAAGCCTTAAACGGTTGGCTTTCCATTTATTGTTTAAAACTCTATATTCTGTCTCAATTTATCTGTTGCTAAAAACTATTTAACAATTTTGTTTGTATGCTTGTTGTCATTATGTGAGAGAGTTTTATGCTATACTGGACAGTAATAGAACTTAATATATAGCCAAGGCTAGAATTTTAGAGCATAGCACTTCTCTATTCTCATTCTCCTGAAAACTGGATGAGCAACCACTCCTAGCCTTAGCTACTTAGTTCTGAATTCAGCTTTACATATTTTACTTTTAATCTTCTCATAGATCTACCAAGATATCCACTATTGAATATATCTTCTATTTAAAGAAGTAGAAGAGGATGACATGATTGGAGTATCTTATGACACAACATAATCCTGAGGAGTTCATGCCTCACCCTCTCCTTTCTGCTAAAATAACTCAGAGCATAAGAAACTGCTATAGAAACACACAGAGACATAGACACATACACATAGATAGACAGACACATGCACACACTACCTTAGAAGGAATGAAAGGAAATGAATTATGAGATCATTACAATTTTGTTTGCTTTTCCTAATTCAGGGAAAGATAGGTTGAGGAAGCAATAATTCATAACAAGGACTCTCATACACATTTGCAAAATTAAAGAGTCATAATTTAAGTCATACTGTGTTTTTATATCATATGAAAAACCCTAAATATTGAAAATTATATACTTTTGAGTTCTCCAATGTGTGTCCAGAGGGCTTTGTAGCTGTGAGGCTTGGAACACCACAAGTTAGAAAGGAAGTACTCTGTAGATAAAGTATTCTGTGGTAAGCTTGAGAAATCAACACTGATTACATTTCTATCATGTTATGCCTCAGAAGATTTAGGATATTAATGCAAAAAAATGTGATTTATAAGAAATTGCATGTGATGCAGTTGGCATGAGGAAAACCCACCTATGCTACAGTAACAGGTGTAAGGTAGAGAGGTTCTCAGGGTGGGAGGGATCAGCAATAAACAGGTGAAAGCACTTGAAGGCAGTGTGTAGAATACAACTTTTACTGAACGCTAGCAAGGAGCCTTCAGGGGTAAGTTCATCAGAGAGTTCTCCACTGGGGACCCTCCAGAATGCACCAGAGACTTGGGAGGTGAGAGACTCTCAGGACTCAAAGGGAGAGACCTTAGGTCAAATACCCTACAGTAGGGAGAAGGAACTTATAGAGCCCACCTCCAGAAGGAAGACAGGGCATCAAATGAGGGAGGAGGTTGCCATCCCACAGTCAAAACTCTGACCCATATTTGTTCTTATCTGAAAGAATTACAGGGATGGAAGCGGAGAGAAGCCTGAGGGGAAAAAGATCCAGTGATAGATCCAAAGTCGAATCCAGCTTAAGGGGAGCTTAAGGGGAGGTCCTAAGGCCTGACACTATTACTGAGGCTATGGAGCACTCAAAAAACGGGGGAGGGGGGGGGAGACCAGCATGACTGCACTCCAGAAGGCCCAACAAGCAGCTGAAAGAGTCAGATGCAGATATTTGCAACCAACCAAAGGACAGAAGCTGTGGACCCATGGGGTTGAATTAGGGAAAAGCTGAAAGAAGCTGAGGAGGAGGGCAACCCTGTAGGAGGACTAGCAGTCTCAATTAATCTGGACCCTGAGATCTCTCAAACACTGGATCACCAAACAGCATATACCAGCTGATACACATATACATATGTATATAGATGTACATGTACACATATACAGCAGAGGACTGCCAGGTCTGTGTTCAATCAGAGATAATGTAACTAACCCTTAGGAGACTATAGACCCCATGGAGTTTAGAGGTCAGGTGCGGTGGGGCTTGGGGATGGCAACATCCTTGTGAGACCGCAGGTGGGGGAGGAGGGATGGGATGTGGAACTGCTGGAGGGTGGACACATTGTGTGGGAATAAAATCTGTAGTGTAAAAATAAATAAATTAATTAATAAATAGCCAGTGGTGATGGGCTGGGCAAGTTGCTCTTTTGTCCATTTGCTGTCTTTGCAGTCTTTGGAGCACCAGAGGAAACAGGCTGGGTCTCCTCAGTTCCCCTTTACCTTCCTTTAGGTACTGATTCCTCAGCAGAGGGAAAGGGTTTGAAAGGTTAGAATAAACAAACACTGGTATCATTAGCTTGACTTGATTTGTCTTTTTATGACACAGCATTTCAAGAAGGCAGGTGGCAGCTTCTCTCCTCTATAAAACTATCTGGGCCTAGTTCCCAGTATGCATGAAAGCAAGTCAGGGGATCTCAAGAGAGCTCCTGACATGAATCTTCCAGCAGAGATCCATTGTCATTACCTCCTTTGCTTTGGCTAAGAGTCTAAGGAACACAAAGAAAGGATTCCAGAACACAACACCTGATTTTTGTTAAAAAGATGGTAAAGAAATAACTGTCCAGTGTTTAAGCACAGAATGTGAACTTGCATAATGGATCTTCATGCGGTCTTGGCTATTTTACTAATGGAGAAATGAAAGTCCAAAGAAGTAAAATGATGAACCAAAGATAACCAGATCAATAAAATAAATCATAGCAATGGAGAATGATTATTCTCGTTCCAAAATGAGGAAATGCCACGAGATATATTTTAAATCCATATAGAGTTAAGGATGGTACAATTTATTTTATTTAATTGTGATTATATATATATCAAAGAGTCACACACCCAACTGCAAAATTACAGTGTCATAAATTCAGTCACACTGTCTTTTAAGTTCATATGGAAAAAAATTGAAGAAATTGTGAAAATTATATACTTTCAAGTTCTCTCCATATGTGTCCAGAGGTCTTTGTAGTTGTAAGGCTTGGAAAACCACAGGTTTGAAGGGACGGGTTCCATAGTTAAGCCTGAGATAAGCTGGGAAACCAATATATATGATTGCTTTCATTGTTGAAAAATATTGGTCATTATTAAGCCATTTTATTTTTTCAGAAATATTGCTACTCACACTAAAAGACCTGATAGATATACGGGATATGAATAAGACCTTAATATTTCTAATATTTCTACATAAGTATTTTTTATTAAAATATTCTACCCTATGCCCACATACTGTTTCATCGGCCCTCAGACTTTCAAGGGCACTAGAATATTTTAGGGGGTTTTATATCAACCTTCTCTTTTTAATTAAACTGGGATCTAGACTAAATTTGTGCAGATACATCTGACGTTTCCCACGATGCAGTGCTTCAGTCTTCTATAAAGCTGTGTAGTCATGCCAACTTTTTAAATGTGGTTAACAAAGCAGCTGATTTTATGCCCTCTTACAATTCCATTTTTCTTCTAGGCTAAAAGGCACCTCTCAAATAAGATAATCTATTTTATCCAGATGAAGAATCCTCTTGTTCAAGTAAGACAAAATAGGGGCCATTTTCTCCTCTCTAACGAAAGTGGAGGTTGGAGATAGATAACTATTTCATGCAGAATTCACTCCTTAGTGAATACCTGCCATATTTAAAGTGTGCTGGTTTCAAGGAGAATTGTCTTTATTTCTTGTCTGTAAATATCAGATGAGCTACAGAGCATATACAAGCAAGTAATTCAATAAGTATGATTATTCCTCACTCAAAACAAATTAAAAACTTGCCCTGCAATACTTTAACAGAAGAATAGGATTTGTTTTCCTGGGTTGTCCTGTGTGTGTTTTTTTCTCTAGTTAGGTTCAGTGTCAGAACAACAACCCTGGTTTCCTGCTTCTAAGTTCAAGCAAAGGTTAGATCATTGACTGGTTGCTATGGATTCTCAATCCTTTGAAGTAAAAAAAAGGAGAAAAATCTCCCAACCAGTAATAGATATGCCTAATACCTGAACATCTAATATCAAATTCTTTGTGACTTTCTTCCTAAGGCTTGGCAGTAATGTCTTGTTCCAATGCTCAGGAAAATTCATCCAAAGATCCAGACACTCAAAGTTTATAAACAAGGTCTGTTTTAGAATTGTATCAACAGCTGGTACTTACTGACAGGAGTATTCCATGAGTGCCCCCTTTTGCCTGGTCAGTATCTCTTTTCCTAAAAGGCATAGTACCAGGAAGGCTGCTGTGGTTATTGGGATGCTTTCCCTAGAAATCTGGGATATGCAACCTCCCTTGATAGGATAAATCTCCATTCTCCATTCTCAGTTAAATGATGCTATATTGCTGCAATCCACAAAAATCTTGGAGATTTGGCATCTTTGGAAATTTACAGCTTGTACTAGGTAAGTCTAGACACTATTTAATTCTTTGTCATGCTCCCATACCTGTCATTATTCTATTAAGACTATAATTTTTAATGAAAGGATTCTATTCAGAAATTTTAAGTCATTTCAGATGATATGAAAAATTAATCTACAACAAAGATATGAGAATGTCAAAGATAACATCTCTACTAAGATTATTCATCTTGGCAACACCAAAATTCCCCATGAACAAAGGCCTTCCAATAAACCTGAAATTCATTTTTAATTGGTAATTTTTCTACTTCCCCCAAAGTGGAAGGGATATGCAAATGGTTCTGGAGACATATCAGTATCAGTTCAGTGTCAGAGCTCTGGTGATATTAGAAATATATTACTTTTTGATCCACAATTTTCACATTATCTCTCTTTTTAAGAATTGTTCTATTCCCATCAGTGACTGCAGTTATATTATGTGCCACAGTTCAACTCCAACTGGATCATCTATGAGTTTCTATTTCATCGTTAGATTGTTTTGTTCATGGTAAACTCAAATGTAATGTGAACTTAAGGAAAATGAAAATAACACTGCTCTATGGTTTATTTTCTTTGTTTGTTTTGTTTTTTTAAATTTGTCATTGACTAAATGAATGGAAGGGCTGATGCTTGTAACTGTGGCTTCCATTACAACACTAACAGAAAGTGGTCTTTTATGGCTCCACATTCTGGGTCAGGCAACACAGACACTTCAGACTTGAATATTTACTTGTGATTCATATTGGTCACACCTATTTTACAGATATGTAGAGGGTATTTTAAACTTTCAATTACCTTATGAAAGAAGCAAAATTTTCAACACTAAAAATTGCAGTGTTCATCCCATGAATGGATCTTTTGGGAGTATCTCATCTTCATTTGAGTGCTGACTTGTTGATGAATTGCACCTATTAGCAGGTGGAAATCCAAGACAATTCCATACAGTGAGAACTTGAATAATTTTCCAGCCATCTGCTCAACATAAACTCAGTTTAATAGAAAAAAATGGAACAAAGTTTGCTGAAGCAACTGTCTCCCACCAATCTCCTGTGAATCTAAAATTTTAGGGTTTAACACACAATGTTTAAATTAATAGATGTCCTCTTAAAACACAAAGTTAATTATATAGTGGGAAACAGGTAAGATACATAGAAGCTTAGCTATCTTTCTTGAGACATGCTGTCAAATTTAAAAACCTATGTGCTTGAGGCGAAGGCAGAGTGGAAGAGAAACAGTGGAAGTGGAGTGTAACAACCCATATAGATGGAGATACAACCAGGAGCCATATTAATATTTAGACTAACCTAAAACCAAGAAAGAAGAAAAGAATTTTTTTCTTGGGCCAGGAATTTAATTGATATGCCATCCCATATCTCATGAGAGTTATTCATTAATTAGGTGTAATATAATAGAAGCTATATATGTATTTTTTCTTTACAGACTCAGAGCAGGTGAAAGAGCTTTAGTGCTCTGATGTCCAATTGATACAGTGCATGTAGCTCTTGGAGTGCTATATCTAAAAATGAGAGTAGTAGAGTGGTAATCTAATATAGAAACTGGAAAAATACTATTGAGAGGGAGAATACATTTATTTCAGCTTTAGAAACACAGAGCAGGAGTTGAGCCAATATCAGAAGGCACACTGCCTATGATATGGGCTATTTAGAGACATGTAGACCAAGACTAGTTTGAACCCAGACATTTCAGAAGTAGAGTCTGGAAGTCCACTAAGCTTTGTAATAATGTGTTGTCATGCAGTGATTACTTCTCTACTGGCAAAGATGCTAATCCAAAACATACAGCAGACTCCATTCTGACATATAACACCAGACATTTCTCAGAAAATTAGAGTGTTTGTGCATGTGTGTATGACTGTGTGTGTGTGTGTGTGAGTGTGTGTGTGTGTGTAAAGTTTGATGCTTATTGCATGATTGCCTGATTACTAACTAAATTCCTCACTGGTACATTACAAAAGGAAGAGCAAAACCACGAGGACCCACAAAACAATTTCCCTGAGATTAGTATCCTCACAAGCCATTCAACTTTCAGGGCACTGGGTAGGGAATGCAACTGTCTCCATTTTACACACAAGCAACATTATAGGCACAGCTCCTGAACTTGTAAGTTCAACGTCACCTGCAATACAGAAACAGAGAATTGTTTGTAGAGATGGTTCATGATCCAACAGAATTCAAGATCAGCAATCAGTGTGGCACGCAGAATAATATAGTGGGAACAAGTGCTGTTCCCGATTTTCATGCATTCATGGCTTTTATTATTTTCTTCATTAACTGTGGATTTCTATAAGTCTATAATTTATATAATCCTTAAATCTGTCATTTATGAAATGAGAATAATAAAGTCTATTAAGCTCAGGGAGGCTTAACATACACAGTGGATTATTTAGCATGGTTCATGGGTACCATAAGCTTTAAATAAATGGCCATTAGCTTTATAAATTATATAATATTAATAATACTATGATTTACTGTTAATTCATTCAAAAATATGTGGCCTACATTGTGACTGGGGGCCCTTTTGGATAGAATATTAGTTTTCAATGCTTGTATTAGTGTTGTATACTCATACGAACAGAGATAGTCATCACTTGAACAGGTTTACAACGTTTTTCAGCTTTGTTTCCCCTGTGTTTTAAGTCACATAAAAACTGGCATTATTATTCCAGCAGTGGTCATGGGAGATTTTTGTGCCAATAAACAAGCAAGGTTTTTTATCTTTTCCAACCTTGGAATGCCTCAATGTCATTGTGAATTGTCACCTGCACTTTAATTGCACATGTGCACATTTATGTCTGTGTTTGTGTGTGTGTGTGTGTGTGTGTATTTTATAAAATAGCAACTAACACGAATGTCAATTTTTATTTAATTCAACTGTCCTTTTAAGATGCAGTTCCAAGCAGCATAGAAATGCCATTATTTATAAAATGCATTGCTTTTGTTACACACAGTTAAGATAAAGTTATACTTATGTGGGATGCGCCCTCTGTTGCATATGACTGTAGTCTTTGCACAGGAAGAAACTGAACACAGAGAAACACAAAGGTAAAATTTTTATGTAGATAAGAAGGATGGTTCTACCAGCAAAGCAATAGTCCATGATCCCCGAAAACAAGAAGAGAACCATGGAGCTGATTTTTCCAATGAATAGTCAGGAGAAACAAATTGGCCAACATCTTAAAATCAGGTTTTTTCGGCCTCTGGAACCATGGGATAATGTATGACCTTTAAGTCACCAAGTATATGAAACTATGCTATGTTGAGCTTAGAACACTAAGGAGAAAGGGGGTATGGTGTGCTGAGGACTCTTGAAAGCCACTTACCTCACAAAGTAAATGGTTTTATAGATATAAATCTTCTTGGAGATAGACATTCTTCAAAGTTAGAGAGTCCCAATATCTTCAGAGATGTCTAGCCACAAGGTAGAACTTTTGCTCTAGAGACAGTTGTTGAGTTTTATTTCTGTCTGTGATGTATTGAATGTCTAGCAGGTAAACCTATCAGGAAAAACTGGATTCTACAATGAGTCATGATTAATCCATTCATTCACAAGTCTAAGCAACTTAAAGGAAATTATCCCTGAGATTATATCTTTGGTTTGAAAGATGCTTCAATTGTGTGTGTGAAAGAGAAAGGAGATGAGCTACAGTATAACTTCTAATGATTACTTGGATAAAAAAGAGAGAGACTTGCATTCATTGACCAACTCATTCCATTTATGAAGTGATTCAAAGATCACCTGCTTTGTAATTTATGACTGCAATGAGTAGGAGCCTGAAAACAGAACCATCCCTTTTCTCTGATTTGCAAGAGATCACTTCTTCGAGTTATACACTATCTCCCTCCACCAAGACAAGTTGACAGTTGGAAAATATCAACTTTGATGATGCTTGGCCTGGGTGATATTTGCCCTTAGTAATGCTTGGCTTAACTCTGCTAAGGAAAACTAAGAGCTGCTCTCCTTATATCTGTTTCTGAAAGTCTCTTCATGGTAGTAGAGTCTTTTAACATAAATCCAACCTAAGATATTTTTCAAAATTCCATTTGAACATGGAACCATTTCTCTATGTAACATAGTAATTAAGTAACTTCTTGGTATACTTGTTAAAAGTTTTAACTAACTGATCATCCTGTAATGAGCCAGAGAACTACATGTGACTTTACCTAAATAACTATTATCATTACTTCTAAATGCTACAAGAGTTATTTTGAAAAAGTTATAGAAAACAACAATGAATCTTGGGACATAAATAGTGAGTGACCAATACACAGTTAATAGAGTGGATATCTTTTAATTCAGAGAATTATTTTCTTCATTGTAGCAATATAAACAAAATAAAAATACACCTTCTTAAGTACTAAGTGTAAATTTGAGTTATGTACACTCATAATATCATGTGTAAATGTAACTTTTATTTCCTCAGATGAAATTGTTCCCTGGGAGGCTTACTGTTGTATAATCTCACCCTTTCTAGTTCTTTCTGAACTCTGTCTCATTCAACTCAGCTGTTCTGGTTAAAAACTCCTCTCCAAGCTGACTGATTCAAACAGGCATTTTTCAGCTTCTTAATTGCTCTGCTTGGCTCATATTAATTTTTCAATATGTCTAATATTCTGGCTACTTCATATTACCCGGCTTCAACTCTCTCTGCTGACCTACATGGCATAAACTGCATAAGCAGAACAGAACTCACAAACAAACTCAATTGAACTTAACTACACTGCTCTATTTGTACTGATTCAGCTCAACCTTCTTTGTGTGCTGCTCTCTCAAATCATTCTTCTTTTCTGTCCTCATGAGGGTTTGGGGCATATCCTATCTCTGACTGATTCTGCCCAAACTTTCTCTGATTCATCACTTTGTCTGCCTCAAGTAGACATTACTTTCAAACATGGCTGCTTCCTTCTACAAACTAACTTTATCTTCACTGTTTCAAATTAAAGGTGTATACTAAGATTCTGTCTGTATTCCAGTCAGAAGAATTAATAGTGGGTGGTATGTCTATATTGAAGCTGAATCATACAAATCTAGAATGTTTTTTGGATGTGAACCCTAGACAGAACATTTATAGGTAAATTAAAAATGCTCTACAATCATGTATCCATCAACTCTAGCTAAATTCGTAATTCTGCTTGCATTGTAAACTATTAACTGCATAACCATTGGGCAATGAGTCTTCAGCCTCTTTTTGAGAACTCTAAACCAACATATTTTCATTATTTGATTTTTCTCAGCATACTTTATAACAATAACAATAAAAGTAACCTATACGGTTTCATACTTGTGAATCTGGACAGGATGATTGGCATATTGCTAAATATCCACTATTTAATGGCTCTACTGTATGTTCCATTCACTTAGTGTATGATGAGTGAGATGACTGAAGTAAGAATAACACCAATTCAAAATGAAAAAACATGTAGAAAGGGGTGGAAAGACAGATCTGGGAGGCACTATCTTCTCTTCGAGATGATCTGGATATGATTCCTAGGATCTTGTTGGTGGCTTACAACCAGCTATAAACCAGATCTAGGAATGTGATACTATTGAACACATAAAACTTAGGGCCTATTTGTAGGTGCAAAACAAACACCATTATCTAAGGCACCTTGAGGAACATAAGTTTTATTTTAGTTTAAAGTTTAGAGGGCATCATAGAGCAAAGCCTGGGCAAAAACTCAAAGGGCACAAAATGTGAGGCAGGAACTAAAGCAAAGAGCATGAAGGGACACTGCATATTGCCTTTCAGCTCCTACCACACTTTCAGCTTCCTGTCCTACACAGTCCACACCCCCTTGCCTAGAGATGGTATTTCTAGAGATGGGCAAGATCCTCTTTTGTTAAGTAGCATTCAAATAAATGTCCCACAGACATGTCTACACCACAGTTTGTTGGAGAATATTCTTCAGTTGAGGTCCCCCCTTCCCCACCGTGTCAACCTGACAACCAAGGCTAGCTATTAAAGAAAGCAAGAGATAGAGATGCAAAAGAGTGTTTGCTGGTGTTGGTGAGCCCTGTTATCAAACACCATTACCATACCCACACACAAGAAAAAAAGAGAAAAGGAGAAAAGAAAATGAATAAAGTGATAAATGGAAAAATTTGAAAAGGGGAGAGACAGAAAGACAGAGATAGAGAGACAGGTACAAGAAGAGACAGAGGCAGAGAAAGTTAAATAAAGGGGAAATTAGAGAAAAGGAAAGCTAGAGAAAGAGAAACTTAGAGAAAGAGAAAGTTAGGGAAAGAGAGAAAAATGTACCTAGGGAGGTTGAGGTGTTGAGAGAGGTACCTAATGGAGTAACCAGATGCTCTGGTAAATAGTGACTAATTTTCAAGCTAAGCAAAGAGCCAGTCTGCAGATTTAGAAAGCAAAAGTAATATAACTGACAAAGGTGAGCTGGAGAGGTTGCAGGGTGCCTTTACTTTTTGGCCAGACCCTGATAGGTTTCTACCAAGGATTAAATTTGAGATATACATGGTACATGATGATAAAGTCTTTTGAAGATTATGACTTAAACATTAATCATTTGCTGGCAGACAGGCACCAGTTTCCCACCTCCTAAAGAACACCCACTCTCCTAGAAAAAGGCCATATATTCTTGTTATCTATTCAAACTTGTCACCACAATTCGAAAGAAAGAGTTTATGAATGCTACTTTTAAAATGATGTTACAGAACTCTACTATGTCTGAGAGGAGAGACACAGAGTTTAACTTGCTCTAATTAATGCAATGTGAGTGATTTTTTTTTTATTCCATGTAGAGTTATGAATTTCCTTCTAGGTACAAGAAGAAAATTAAAGTGGCTGTGGAGGGAAAGCTCACAGTATTAGTGTCCCCTAAAATTTTGAAATAATGTACCATCAGTGCAGTGTGAAACAGTGTGTTTTGAGATCACACATTGTATTATCAATAATATTTCTGTCTGAGGTGAAGTGAGCAAGAAGAGGAAATTCCAAGTTTAATACATCTCTCAATGTGTATGAAAAACTGACCTATATAAGAAGACACAGACACAATTCTTCAGAGGATACTGACCCAAAAGTACATGCAGGACAGGGGGAGTTAAAGGAAGGAGACTCCCTGACAACCATCCCATTATTCTTTGTAAATATGCATGACTTTATCTAAAAGTCTTTCCTGAGCACTGGAAAATCACGTGAGGCTTGATCTGGGTTACATAATGGTATCTAAGCGTTCTGCTTCTACATCTACCAGTGGCTAACAGGGTCTGCCCTCAAAGAATCATGGTCATAATTTAAATTGATGATTCTGTTGAAAATGATTTCTCTTGTATATTTCTTTATAAACATTTGTACAATCTGTAAAGTCCAAATGGTTTCCAGATAGAAATCAATGAAAAAAAAAATTACAGAGTAGGTGAGAACATAGTGTTTGAGGAAGTGCAATATTACAAGGTCATTTCTGGGCAATACTAAAATGTAGGTAGGAAAATAACAGAACAATTAAGAAAAGGTCCTCCAACAACTGGCAAGGGGTCTGTCTCTGAATCTGTTGCCTGCCTGTGAATCTGGTTTCCTTTACTGGGCCTCCTTGTCTTGCCTCAGTGGAAGAAGATGACCCTAGTCCTGCAGTGACACGTGTGCCAGGGCAGGGTGATACTAATGGGAGTGTTCCCTTTTCTTAGAGGAGTAGGGGAAGGAGGAACTGAGGGAGAAGCCATGAGAGGGGGAAACAGGGAGGAGAGCAGGAACTGATATTGAGATGTAGAGTGGATAAATGAGTTAATAAAAAGGAAAGAAATGAGACATTGAAAATTCCTTGATACTTAAAATGAAGAACAATCCTTAGAAGGGGGAACAAAATATTCATGGGAGGAAATATAGAGACAAAGAGTGGAGCAGAAACTGAAGGAAAGGCCATCCAGAGACTGCCCCACCTGGGGAACCATCCCATATACAGACACAAAACCCAGACACTATTGTGGATGCCAAGAATTGCTTGCTGAAAGGAACCTGATATAGCTGTCTTCTTCGAGGCTCTGTCAGAGCCTGACAAATACCGAGGCCCATGCTGGAAGCCAACCATGGGACTGAGCACAGGGTCACCAATGGAGGAGTTAGAGTAAGGACTGAAGGAGCTGAAGGGGTTTGCAACCCCATAGGAAGAACAATACAATATCAACCACCCAGACCCCCCAGAGCTCCCAGGGACTAAACTACCAACCAAAGAGTACACATGGAGGGACCCATGGCTCCAGCCTCATATGTAGCAGAGGATGGCATTGTCAGGCATCACTTGGAGGAAAAGTATTTGGTCCTGTGAGGGCTCAATGCCCCAATGTAGGGGAATGCCAGGGCAGGGAGGTGGGAGTAGGAGCACCCTCATACAAGTAGGGGGAGGGGAGATGGCATAGGGGGTTTCCTGAGGGGAAACTGGGGAAGGGGAAAACATTTGAAATGTAAAGAAAATATCAAATAAAAAAAGAACATACATTGATTCCCATTTTTGAACTTTTTCTTTCATTCTATCACTTACGAATTTCAGCTTTATTATTTTGTGTCATAAATAATCCCCCATTAGAAACTATAAATCAATCACTTTGCTCAAGTGAGGGACTATTTCTAACACCCTTGAATACACCAAAATCCATGAGTAAATTATTGAAAATAGCAAGCTGTTTACAAACAACATCCATGTCTACAAATTAAGCACAGGTCATAACACAATGCAAACATTAAATTAATAGTTACTATTCTGCATTATTCAGAGCGTAATGTTGAGAAAAATGATGTTTATCGCCACAGAGGCTTTTCTTGAAATAGTTTTGTTTTGTTGATTAAATCCTAAAATCAAGAATTCACAGATACAGAAGTCTGGCTGTTTTTTAATTGGCAAAATTATTACATTATATTTATCTACTTTATCTCTAATACAAACTTGAAAAATGTCTAATATAAGGATAGTAAAAATGCTCCTATCAAATTCTAGTGTGGGTATTTTGGTGAACATATGAATTCATTACTGTGAGTAGGGGTTCCACCGGGTAGGAGGCATGAGAACCTCTATGAATCGGTCTAGTGTTGCTGCCATTTTCTTTTCTCTCTCTCTTTCTTTTTTTCTTTTTCATTATTTTATTTATTTACATTTAAAACCATTTCTGGTTTCTCTTCTGCAAGCCCCTATCCGCTCCCCCTCCCCTGCCTGCTGCCATATTCATTATCTGTTTCTGGAATTCTTATGGAGTACAGAGTATAGAGTATGATCTTTATTATTTATATTATTTACTCATGTATTTTCAGAGTCATTTACATTTATATTCATTTTTCATTAGTTAATTTTCTTTTCATTGTCTCTGTTCAGCTGATTTACTCTTTTCAATAAAAGTGTATTGGTTTGTAGATTCTGGTTAAAAACTTTGAAAAATAGAAAAAACAGAAATTTAGAAAGAAATCATGTGTGTGTGTGTGTGTGTGTGTGTGTGTGTGTGTGTGTAAGAGGACACTTTTAAAATTATCAAACTGTAGATGGTTGTTTCATCCTCTATGTGTCTTTTTTTATTTATTTACATACCAGATGTGCCCCCTGGTCTCCTCCTTACATATTCCCTTCCAGTATGGCCCCTCCATTCTCCTATAAGAAGGTGGGGTCTGTCCTGTGTGTCCTCCCACCCTTGGACTTTACGTTCCTGTAGGATTAGGACCATCCTCTCCCACTGAGGCCAGACAAGGCATTCCTGTTGGGGAGTGGATACCACAGTCAAGCTATAGTTTGAGGGAGAGGCTCCACTCCAGTTTTTGGGGGACCCCATGGAGACTGAGCTGCATTTGTCTTTTCAGAAACAAGAAAAGGGTTGTTACAAATGTTAAATATGCTTGCATTTATTCTGTTTTAGTCAAAAGTTTCGGATGCTTAAAAAGGAATATGAGTAATCCGTGTGTGAGTGTGTGAGGATGCGTGTGTCTGTACATGTGCAGCATCTGTATTTGTGTGTATGTGAGTGCAAGTGAGTATGTGTCTGTCTGTGTGTGTATGTGTGTGTATGTATGTGTTTATATGTGTGTATGTGAATGTAAGAGAGTGTTTGTGTGAGTATGTGAATTAGCAGGTAGGATTCAGAGGTACCTTCTTACAAGCTATGTAATCTTCCTTACAATATTGAGCTCTTTTCTCAATTACTCATTGGGAATTTATCAATTATAGCTTTACATACATGGTACCATTCCCAACCATTCTGCTATAAGTAAGGATATCTCTTAGATTTGTTATTTTTATATCATCTCTATTTATTCTTCATTCCGAACAGTAGAATCTGAATTGAAAGTTTATATGGTATGAGTTCATTAGAATCATGGATTAAATAAAAATGTTTTTAGTTCCCAAGATCACACTGTATGAGAACTTATTGCTTTACCATTATTTGTTCAAGTTTATGAACATAGGCTAGCCAGATGTGAGAACTGAATATATAATCGTCATTAAACTCTGTTATCTTCAGTTCAATGGTATTGTATGTATACTTCTAACTTGTTACAAACTATATTTCAAATGCTACCACTAGTGACATTTTTTAAAAATCACAAATTCCATTTATTTTAAAGTTAGAAAAAAACTAAATACTTTTGTTTGTTAGTATTATATCAAAGAAAAATTGTTTCATAATTATATTTTATAACTCTTTGAAATTATATTGTATAATTTTGTTTTATATTCTTAGTAGAAACAGCAAGTAAAGACAGATTTATCATTTTTCTTTATATTTTGTGTACCAAAATAATATGAAATTTATATATTAATAGTATTTATAATACCAATAATGGTATATAATCAATATATATGTTAAATCTTGTGAAGGATTATCTATATACTATAATAGTTCATCTGTCAGATGAATATTGGGCATAACATTTACTATAAATACTTGAAAGAATTTTTCTTAATTTCTTTCTTTCTTTAAACTACAGGCCAGTCATACACAATCATTTTCATAATTCAGTAATTCCAGTTTTTTATATTTCCTATATTATTCTAAATTTTATCTCCCTTTATATTTTACTTTTCTACTCTCTTTGCTTGTGTTTATCTCATTTCTTTTATATCTATCTTATTTAAACACTAGCTAGTTAACAAGTTTGAAGTATTGCCTATCGCTATTCTTGAGGAGTTCCTAGAGTCTTTGTATCATATGCTTCACCTACCTTAATATAGTTTTGCTAAAGAATCTGAAGCTACATGCGTTTAGGAACAGTGGTCTTGCCTTTTTTCTGAAAAGAGCCAGGGTGGGCAGGCCATTCAGCTTTATGGTTTGGAATGAAAGAAGCACTGCATTTACTTTAATTAGGCACATACTACTTTCAAAATATTTGGTCTGGAATGGAACAAATTCCAGGCTACTTATTGATGTATGCCATCTTTTACCTTATGAATTTGGGAGCTGTCTTTATAATATTTCTAGACAACAATGCAATATTCAGCACTTTGATCATCATTCTTCAAACTATAGAAAATAAATCAGAGAAAGTAAGTAAGGAAAGGTGCCTACCTTCTGATATTGCTATATGTTATTTATTTTTATTACCTTGAATAAGACATTTAAATGCATCAGTGTTGTTTTACAGAATTAATGATGACACTTTCTATTAAGCTATGTTTTCAATCTTCTACATATTCAGACTCTGTATTGCAGCATTCTATTTAGATAAACAGAAAGCATTATGAATATATATATATATATATATATATATATATATATATATATATGAATACACATGCTAGACTATGTTTGACTCTACATCTTTATATCCTGGAATTATGTAACATGCACAAGTATTTTGTAATATCTTTTATTAAAAAGTCATCTTGCTGAGAAGTCACAAAATAAATCTTTGAAAAACTTAAAATTTATAAGAGTTACATAAAATTTTAATATAAAAGTGTAAAGGGATAATAAGATAATTCATGCTTAACAAAATCTTATTGGATTGAAGGGAGTCGAATTATTAAGATGATATGAAAACACAATCCTACTTCATTTTCTCATGAATTATCTAAATAATCACGAAATGTAGCGAACAAAAACCTTCTATATATTCTAGAATATTTATTAAGAAAACAGGTAACATGTGGAAAAGCCATGGGAAGGGTCTCTGGCTGATGTCTCTTCATCTAAAATTCTGTGTGGTTGCACAATACATCCATAGACCCTGGACTTCCTAGTAAATGGTTAATTGTGGGCATGGATTTCAATCAAAAATAGGAGCAAATTCTGATCTGCAGGAAAGATCCACTTGTAATTGATTTATCTTTAAAAATACATGGAAAATTTTCAGATGATTCCGTTTCTATGCTTAATAAGCACAACTTGTCATAAGGAGCACAACATCTGGAGAATCTCTTCTTACTTAAAAAAATGACAGATCTAAAGTTAGATGACATCTTGAATTTAACTATGTGTATACTATTTATTATGAATTGTGTTTTTATATAGGGGAAAATGTGTAAATACAGTTACTAGTGGCAGCTATGGTAAAGATATATTTGATAATACAAACATTGAAGTTTGCTTTATTTAATTTAAGTGTTTCTAATCGTTTGAGTGGTAAATTATTTTCTTCATTTAATAATATTTCTCTAAGTCCAAGGTTTAACTTCTAGCAAAGGACTAGGATCTGATGACTATGGCAGGTTTTGGCACACTGTTAAGCATTTAGCTTTGATCTCCATTCCCCACCTTCTCTCATGAGTAATTCTTTAGCTTTCACAAGCAAATTCTACTCCACCCTTCTGTGGACAGGCAAAACTCTAAACTTGAAAAAATAATTCTTTTATTTCATTTGCAAGTGACACTTTACTTTCCCAAAGGTTTTGTTTAGAAGTAGTTTTTTTTGTTTGTTTGTTTGTTTGTTTTGTTTTTGTTTTTTGTAGAGTGGTCACAGGAGGAAAATCCCTGTGTTATTAAAGGCAACAACATAATACGTCTCATAGTATCAGTTTGATGAATGTCTTTGTGGACAGCAGTATACAATTAGAGTATATAACTGAGGAAAGTGAAAAAAAAGTGTCTTTAGTTGAAAAGGAGCTCTGGGCAGGTCTTGGACATCATACTTTGGAAGCAGAATTCACTGAAACTTTTCATGGCATGGACATTTTAACATGTGACATCTGAAGGGGGATCTGCATGTTATCTTCCGAAACTAAAGAGAGAAGTTTACTCAGAGTTGAAATGCTGCTAATTTTATTCACTGCAAATAACATCAATGGATATTGGAACTAACAAAGCTCAGCATATGGTGAATGAGCCATGGTCTCTATGTAAATCAAGGGCTGTAACATGATATAACTTAATAACTTCTACTATGGCAAGCTGCACACTCTAAGATTTTACTAGTTACTAATTTATACATATGAGTATTCTCTCTGCAAATATGCCTGCATTTCAGAAGAGAGCATGGGATCCCGTTACAGGTAGCTGTGAGCCACCTAGTGGTTGCTGGGAATCAAAGTCAGGACCTCTAACAGAGAAGACAGTACTCTTTTAGTTATTTTTTTTTTTTTGAACTTTTTTTATTTATTTTTCATACTTTATTTACATTTCAAATGTTTCCCTCTTTCCAGATCTTCCCTTTGAAACCTCCCCATTTCCTCCTCCTTCCCCTGCCACTATGGGGGTATTCTCCCACCCACCCACCCACTCTTGTCTTCCCTCCTTGGCATTCTCCTATACTGGGGATCTAATACCCTCAGGCCCAACTGCCTCTCTTCCCCCTGATGGCTAACAAGACCCTCCTCTTAACCACTGAGCCATCTCTCCCCCTACCCTAACTTTTTAAAGATTTATTGCTTTATATATATGAGTGCTCTATTTGCATGTATGCTTGCATGACAGAAGAAGATATCTGCTTCAAAGTCATTCAAAAAATTCAAATCTTGTGACTATTGGTAAAATTCAGTATTTTGAAGGCTGTTAGACTGAGGTCTTCAGTAACTACTAGATCTTAGCTAAAAATGATGTCTACTTCCTAATCCTATTGATTTCCCTAGTGTGAAAGCTTGAGTATCAAACTATGTAAACTTAATAGATAGTAGTAGTGACAGTCTGACAGTATAGAAAATTCTTTAATCTAATGTACTGTAATCATAAAAGTGATAATCATTATTGCAAGACTCTTTCAATATAGAGACATTTATTCTTGGATCTACATTCCAAGGAAAAGTTTATTTAATGAATGAAGAACTGAGAGTTGAGGTAACTCGGTTGTCCTAGATTCTACCAGTTATAATAATTATGTACTTTAATTATGTGCTTTAATTATGTGATTAAATCATCACTGTAAGTTATTCATTTAAAAGCATGTAAAGAGACCTATTAACAAAAAAGTAATCAAAATTTGCAAAGATATAGTGATGAAAAGTTGTTAAGTATAAATATATTTTGTTATCTATGTGATAGCCTATGTTAAAAAATCTCATGTGGATTACCTCAGTGTGAATTGTTGGCATTTGCAGAGGAGAACAACCATGCAACTCAATGAACATGGAAATGATTGGAGCTGGTGCCCACATGGAGCCCTCCCGCCTACATCCTAGTATCCTTGGTGTGAAAAGGTACTCTGGAGACTACCAAAAAAAAAACCATAAACACAGACTTACACACAAAATCTTTGACCTACAAATTTTCCTACCTGCAAGATTTTATAGACAATTGGTGTCACAGAGCTTGTGGAAGTAGCCAAGCAAAGTTATGTTTGACTTAAGACACATTCCATAAGACAGAACTCACACCCTGTGCTGCTTGGGTGACTAAGAATCAGAAACTAGACAGCCCAGAGACCTAGAGTAAAAGAAAACACCACTGATCCAAAAAATAAAGTATCAGTAAAATAACACCTAAGGATATTCTTCTATACACATAGATCAGTGCCTTGTTCACTTATTAGAGAAGCTTCATCATCTAGGACACGGGAAAAGATGCAGAGACCCACAGCTAGACATTATGTAGACAGAGAGAGAGAGAGAGAGAGAGATCCCAATACATAACTCTAAATTTTATGTCTCTATCAAATTCCTCCCCTCAGAGCTCAAGGAACCCAACAGAAAGGAGGCAGAAAGAATTTAAGAGCCAGACGGAATGGAGGACACCAGGAGAACACAAGACCCTCTAAATCACCCGAGCAAAGCTCATGTGAACTCCCAGAGACTGAAAGAGCAAGCACAGGCTGACACTAGGTCAGCTCTAGGACCTTACCCTATATCTTACAGCTTTCAGCTTAGTATTTTCATGGGAATCCTAACTGTGGGAAAAAAATGAATCTCTGATTCTTATACCTGCTCTTGTGCTGTTTTCCTTATGGTTGGCTGCCTCATCCAGACTCAATATGATATTATTCTTTTATTTTATTATATTTTATTTCATTATATATTTTTGTTATCTTTTAGTAGCCTCTTATTTTCTAATAATAAGAGACTGAAAGGTCATGGATTCAGAGTGGAACTATTGAAAGAAGGAACTTGGAGTAATGGAGGAAAGAGAAAATGTAATCAAAATATACTGTATGAGAAAGGAATCTATTTTAATACAAATAAATAATAAATAAATAAATAAATAAATAAACATAATCCTATGTATTTTTACATGATTGAATTTGAGCACTACTCTAAATCCACTGTCAAGAGAATTATAGAAAAATTTACTGTGCATATGACAACAAAAGAGATGTAGGAACCATGTGTACCATCTTCAGAAATATTATAAAACTCCATAAAAATTACACAGTACAAATATTTCTCCCAGCTTGACTTTTGATGTAGAGTAGGAAAAATAATCATAAGATGCACATTATAAACACTAACTCAGAAAAAAATACCTGCTGAGGTAAATCCTCCTTTGAGATTTTTAAAAGAGGTAAAAAGCATTAAAAGACAAAATGGGATTAAAGTGTAATCTTATATAACATGAGAATTAGGCCTAAATAAATGTATTCTTACAAAGATATAATAATGTAAAAGCAAGCAATCTTTGTAGCTAAAAAAGAAAATAAAATTTATGTAAATATAGCCTTAGTGTAACATTAGAAAAGTCACACACATACACACACACACACACACACACACACACACACACACCAATATATTTAACCAGAAACTCTCCAAATGTCACAATATAATTTGAAAATCTTGATATTTAGAAATAATGCTTACTAAGGCTGACAAACAAACACACAAGATCTGAAGACTCAAACAAAATATGACTGAAGAAGACTGGAACAAGTCATAAAATAAGCCATTAGAAAGGGGTTTAATGTTATACTCCTACAGCAGAGTAATAGCAATATGTTGTTTTCTAAAGTCTATGATCTGTCTAGCCACAGGTTCTTGCCCCTGGTAAACTTCCAAGCAGGGTTCTATGGAGTGGGCCTTCAATGTAATCAGAGAGGGGTATAGTTACTCCCATAACATGTATGCAATTATTACATCAGTGGATATATTTTTCCAGGTTGCCCATAAGTATTGCTCACAAGATTTATAAGCTAGGCAAGACTAACAATTATATTTCTCTTCTGGTAACATGCATGACTTATTGCTGTAGCAGCAGACTAGTACATCTCTCTAACTTCATCAGAGAATCTTTGTTTTTCCATACATGACAAATAACACAGACTCCCAAACTGGTCAAGGTACAAAGTCTGAAATACTAAGGAATATGCACCTCTAAATCAGACATCTATGTCACACATACACACACTCCTTCCAAGACTCAGAGATCATTGTGGGTGATGGGATTAAAATATTTAGATGGCTAGAAATAATAAGTAATTCCAAAGACACAATATTCTCCAAACATAACAGGACATTTAAACATAGAAATTCAAGTGCTTGCAGCAATATTCACAAGACCTGGACAAGCTAAAGCCAAACAAAACTCCAGCATGCAAAGGGGGTCATGAAGAAGAACATGAAGTATCTCTCCTCCCAGGAAGCTGTTGGAAATTCATCGTCTCTGGAAGAGGGGATGGAGGAATTTTCCTTGAATTTGTAGCCCATACAGGTGGTGGAATATGCTCCAGCAGATGACCATACACTCATGAGTGTCTAGTAGTAAGCATTAATTGATCTTGATGAATTTTGACAAAATAAAGACAAACACTTTAGTGAATGTTCAATCAGGGGGTAGATTTGGGAGGAGTTGTGGCTGGGAAATGAATATGAAATTCACAAAAAAGCAAACAAAAACCTTGTGCAGCTAAGAGCTCATTTCATAGCTCCACTCTGACTAAGAGGCAAAGTTCAATCACAAATTTCTAAGAAACATGGATTCTGCTTCTTTATGTCATAAGCTTCAACTCTATGAAGTCTCATAACTCAGCTGTTATAGTTTTTTTGTCATAGGATCTATAATCACATGAAACACAAGTATGCTGAGGAGGGACTATCAAGAGTAGATCATTCATGAGGCAAGCTTATAAAGGATAATCTAGATTATGTTACTTGAGGTAAGAAGACACACACTAATTGTGGGTGTCACTCTTCTTAGACCTAGCGTCTTGGTCTGTATAAGAAGCAGAAATTAAAATGAACATTTTCTGCTTTCCTACTGCAAATTCAGCATGATTTCTTGCCATTATCCCTCTCCAAACATGATAGATTATATACCTGAACTGTAACTAAAAATGAACATTTAGTCTCCCTTAAGTCACTTTTGTTTATGTTTGTGAATAATGAAATAAATAGCTGATAGTTCAACTAATAATCACAAAATAGAAATAATAGCAGATGAATATTTTAAGACTTCTGTAAAAGTGATGACAATGTAAACCAAGAGAGATACCTGATATCAGAACCTAGACAATATTCTCAACATGCACTGGAGTCCAGTCATCAGCTACACCTAACTTCAGAAAATATCAATGGTCCATCTCGAAGAGTGCGCGTGAGCTCTTATATGCATACGGGTTTGTGCACACACACACACATGTGCACTCAAACATGCACATGCACACACAAATACACATGCACACAAAGGCACACACAGGCACACACACATACACAAATACACACAGATACACATGAGGACTCACATCCTGCTGCAAACCCACCAGCTCTGTCTTTAGTTCTCCTAAGTTTAATCTACCAGAAATACAGTGTAAATTAAATCCTGAAGGTTTGTCCCTGCCAATAAACACCTATAATTTATAGTCTAAATGAGACTTGCTGACTCCCTCAATGTATAGAAAGCACAGGATTTGAAAAACCAGGGACGTATAATGCACCCTAAAGTAATTCCTAGAGCTCTAAAAATAAAACCTATAAAAGGGAGATCTATGAAATATCTAACAAAGGGTTATGAACAATATTCATAAAAAATCAATTATAAGATTATATAGAAAGAAATTTTAATAAAATTTGGCAAACCTAAAAGTTTTGACTAAGAAGTTGACACACTATGAAAGATCCAGCTGGATATTATAGAGATAGAGATGAAGTCTTTGTGATAATTAATGTGTAGAAAACTTTGACATCTTACTTGATCAAACAGAAGGGAAACCCAAGTAGTAGGAATGTGGTACATTTGAATGATATATTCAAAGAAGCAAAATACAAAACCATAAATAAATTAAAAATGAAGCATAATTTTATTTATGGGGAATCTTCACAAGAATAAATATCCATATATATGTAGCTGAAGAGAAAGTAGAAATAGATGGTTAGAAACCATATTTAATGAACTAAATAGTATTGACCTAGGAATAGATATCAATGCAAAATTATGAAAGTAAAATAGTTTTATATAAAATTTAACCAAAATGTACCAAGATCCATTAAAAACAAAAGTACCAAACTCAAAGCTTATCACTACTGAGTACTGTAAGATGTAGCATGCATCCATGAAAGGAAAACCCAGTCCAACTATTAATCATTTTCATAGTAGAAACATCACAATACAGAAGAGAATTATTTGGCATATTTCAGGAAAGACAACTGTCAGCAAAGAATATGCTACCCAGAAAAAGCAAGCCTTCAGAAAAGAGATGGAAGGGAAAACTGGGAAGGAGGATAATATTTGAAAAGTAAATAAATAAAGTAACCAATAAAAAATGGAAAGAATTTGAAACTACATAAGCTTTCAGTTACATGACGTCCCATTTATCAATTCTTGATCTTAGAGCCTGAGCCCTTGGATTCCTGTTTAGGAAATTCCCTGCCCTCTCACCCCCACCCCCACATTTGCCAATGAATTCAAGGGTCTTTCCCACTTTCTCTTCTATTAGATTAATTATATTTGATTTTATGTTGAGGTCATTGATCCATTTGGACTTGAGCTTTGTGCAGGGTGACATATATAAATCTATTTTTGTTTTTCTATGTACTGACTGCCAGTTCAAACAGCACCATTTATTGCTTTCTTTTGTCCATTGTATATTTTTGTCTTCTTTGTCAAATATCAAGTGTCCATAATTGTGTAGTTTTATTTTTGGGTCTTCAATTCTATTCCATTAATCAAAATGTCTGTCTCTATACCAATACTCTTTAGATTTTAATCATGATTTCTCTGTTATACTTACACCCAACCAATGGACTAAAGTTGGGGACCCTGTGGATTAATGAAGGAAAGGCTGGAAGAAGTTGAGGACAACCGCATAAGAAGTTCATCAGTCTCAGCTAACCCAAACCCCCAAGATCTCTCAGAAGCTTCTGGATAGAGAAGAAACATCTCTGTTTCCATGGCACATTTGCTTAGAGACCATGCTGAAAGGATAATAAAGTAAAATAGGATAAAAAAGTTGAAACTATGGTAACACATCACAGATAAGGTTGTCTTGTAATAAGAACTAAAAGAAGTTCTTTAAGCAAATGCACAAAGTATCCCATGAATCATAGCCAACTAATTAATTTAAATTAATTATTAATAAAATAAATGACAGTTTCTGTTAAGTAAAATATGAGATAAGGTGAACACTCATCCATTGCTTGTGAGAGTATAAACTCATACAGCCCTTATGGAAATCAGTGGGGTGGCTTCTTATGAAACTGAGAATAGATTGACCTAAAGTGCTAGCTATCTAAATCTTGGTCATGTACACAAAGAACACTACACCCAACTATAGAGACATTTGCTGATTTGTGTTCGTTGTTGATCTATTCATAATAGCCAGAAATTCAAAGCAGTGTAGATATATCTACCAATAAATGAATGGATAATCAAAAGGTGCTATATTTACCCAATAAAATATTACTCAGTTGTTAAAAATGAAATCATAAAATTTGCAGACAAATGGATGGAATTAGAAAAGTCAAAAGTATCCCAAGTCAAGTAATTGAGACCTCAAAATACAAATATATCATTTATTCAGTTACGTGTGAATATTAGCTTTTAAGCCCTTAATAGACTTGTCAAAATCCACATATTGAAAAGTATTTATAGAGTAAGGGATACAGGGAATAGAAAAATTTCTCAATAAAGTGCAAGTAGAATATATAGTTATGGTGAAATGGGGCTACCAGGGGACTGGAATAGTCATATTAAACAGAGCATTTAAGAAGAGAGGGTTAAGGAAAAATCTAGGTAGAATGGCTAAAACTAAGGGCCATCTGGGGGTTCATATAGAAACCTACTATGGCAGAAGTGTCATATATGCTAATAGAAGAAATATAAATGGAATAACCAAACAACAAGGGGACAAAGCACCAACCGGATATCTCTTGACACCTAATAAAACCTCTAGAGCCAGGAATGGCTTATAGGTAGTTTAGTATGATTGAGTTGTTGGCTAAAAGAACAACAATGGAAGCCCTAAAGCAAATAGGGCTATTGACGAGTTATTGGTTGCTTTCTACAAACTGATGATTAAACCTATTGCGAAAGAAAATACCTACATTGAACATGAAGAAGTTGAGATGATGTCTGCCCAGAGCCTTTGCTTCTACTGAATACTGTACAGTATATACAAAGATATTCTGCATGCTACCAGAGAAGAAAAGTAAATACCAATCCATCTATTAACCTTTCTGTCTAAAATGATAACCTGTCTACATAATGCACTGGAACAATGGTGGCACAGCAGTTATGGGATTAAGCAACCATTATAGAATTGGATTTAAGGTCTATGCCATGAAATGGAATTCATATGTAACATTGTTTGAACAGCCAAGAATCTGAGAATAGATAAGCTATGGACCTACAGGGAAACAAAATACTATTGTTCAGCTAAAGAAATTTGGTAAAATAATGACTCCTAATGACATTCTTTTATACTCATGGATCTGTGTCTTATGCAGCCATCATTGGAGAAGTTTCCAGCTGCAGTAACTGGGAACAAATACAGACTTACCACTAGACAATGTGTAGAGAATGAGAATCCTTGAAACTGTTAAGTCTTAAATGGAATGGCTCCATGAAATCCCTACATTCATGACTCAGGTGGTTCTGTGGAAGATTAAATGAAAAGACTATAAGGTCCAATAGGTATACACAACACCAACAAAATAATCATTTTCTTTTTGCAATGTAAATCTTTGTTTATTCTGGTTTGTGTGTTAGCTTTCCTGTTTGTTTTCCAAAGAAAGAGAAAAAAGGCATAGATTTGAATGAAAGGAGAAATAGGATGGAGCTGATAGAAAACTGTGATCAGTATGTAAAAAAAAAATGTTATTTTCAAATTAAAAAAAATCTCTGAATTAATAATATAAAACATATTAAAGATAATCAATGAAAACTTCTGAATTAACAGTATAAAACACATTACATATAGAAAGTTAAATAGAGCCTAAAAGATAAACATATTCAGAATATTCTAGTCCTGGAATGATGAGGTACCAGGAAATTTTACTGCCAATATGAAAGTTTAAATACTAAAGTTGTAATAACACTATGGCTAAAATAAATTTGCAAGGATATACCTATTAAAGTTTGTAACTTGACATCCAAAATGTATAATGTGGGAGAAATAAAAGTAAAGTGTTACATGCATTCAAAGCCAAGTTGTTACCTGTGCGAAATGATGTTCTCTATAAGATATTCTATGTAAACTTCATAATAACCAAAAAGATAAATCTTTATAGTGTCTCAAAATAAACAAGTACTGAAACACAGAACAGGAAAATTAACCAACACCTTAAAAGAAACATTTACAGTGACCTGATGGAATTTGTCTCTAGATGCAACAGTGATTTACCATAAGAAAATCAATAAATGTGTTTCATCAGTACTAAGCAAATGGAAGCTCAGCGCAAGATTATCACCTTCTGAGAGAGGCAGAAAATGATTTGATAAAGTACATTGTAACATGGCAAATGCTCATAAATAAGGATCAGAAAGAGAACAATTGAGTAACATAAAGCTATGTGACGGAAGTTGAGGTACCTGAAAAACTTTAACCTTAGGTCTACATATAAAACATTTGTAGGAGTGGAGTATTTTTGCCAAAGTAATTAGATGAGAAAAAAAGGCAATAATGTTTTATGTCCTAAACTCCCTATATTTCTTTTCAACATGCTACTCTGAAATCTCCATACACAAGATTTTATACTCACAAAGGTTTATTTTGTTCTTTCTCATTTTTACACATGGATTGAATTTCTTACACCATATGATACCTTTGAAATTTTGTTTTTCATTTTTCTTTTTTATTGAATATTTTCTTTATTTACATTTAAAATGTTTTCCCCTTTCCAGTTCTCTCCTTCAGAAACTCCCTATCCCATACCCCCCACCCCTGTTTCTATGACAGTGCTCCCACACCCACCTCTTTGCCCTGGCATTCCCCTACACTGGAGCATCGAGCCTTCACAAGACCAAATGTCTCTCCTCCCAGTGATGCCTAACAAGGCCATCCTCTGCTACATATGGCTGAAGCCATGGGTCCCTCCATGTGTACTCTTTGGTTGGTGGTCCAGTCCCCAGGAGATCTAGGGGGTCTTGCTGTTGCTCCCTCTTTGGGGCTACATACCCCCTCAGCTCCTTCAGTCCCTTCTCCAACTCCTCCATCAGGGACCCTCGCTCAGTCCAATGGTTCGCTGTAACCATCTTCCTCTGTATTTGTCAGGCTATGGCAGAGTTTCACAGGAGACAGCTATATCAGGCTCCTGTCAGCAATGCCAGTTCCTGGCATACCTTTGATTTTTTGTTCTCCATGTCAGATGATACATTTTTATTTTGCCCCTGCAGACTGTATCTTCAATCCTGAGTTCTCTGTCACTCAATTACTATGACAACATATTATACTACAACAACAAAAGTCAAATTCATGTCAGTGTGTGTGTGTGTGTGTATGTATGTGTGTGTGTGTGTGTGTGTGTGTTTCTATTCAATGTATTCTAACATTATTAGTTTGATGACTTCAGCTTAAAACTACTTCTTATTACATTTACTCCAGGGATATTTGGTTTCCTCACCTCCTAAAATCACAATATTTGGAGTATATTAATATCATAAGAAAACATGAGAACACAAGAATGCACATGAAAATAAAATCAGGCAACAAAAACAAATCAATTCTCTCCCCTTGTCATGACTGTTAGTATTCCATTACTGAAACTCAGTCACATGGCTAGTTCTGAACTCAAGTAGGAAAGGGGAATGTATATTTTGATTACCATGTTACCATAAATAGGATACAGAAAGTAAGTCTATAACAGATAATAAAATTATCACTAAAAGATTGAGCTGTTATACTGGTTTTGACCTGGTCTGGGTCACTGAAAAGATGCTCTTTTAGATGAATTTCAACAAAACTTGCCTTTGTTAAGGTACAGCAATAATGTCCTAAAAGAAAACAACTCAAGATACAATAATATTTCAGATGGTTTTGATGGTCCTGAGAAAAAAGTCTATGCGTTGATAATACCTTGAAAAATTTAAAGTAACTCAGATAACCAGTAAAAATTTGAACTGAATGAGTCCAACTAATGTTGAACAGTAGGCCATTCCCATGGACAAGTCTTTTTTTTTTTATTGAATATTTTATTTGCTTACATTTCAAATGATATCCCCTTTCCCAGTTTTCCCTCAGAAAAGTCCAATAGCATCTCCCATCCCCTTGCTTCTACGAGGGTTCTCCCCTACCCACCCACCCACCCACTCCCATCTGCCCACCTTGGCATTCCCTTACACTGAGGCATAGAGCCTTCATAGGACCAAGGGACTCTCCGCCCGCTGATGCCAGATAAGGCCATCCTCTGCGATATATGCAACTGGAGCCAGGCTCTGGCAGAGCCTCTCAGGAGACAGCTATATCAGGCTCCTGTCAACAAGCACTTCTTGGCATCTATAATAGTGTCTGGATTTGGTGTCTGTATATGGGATGAATCCCTAAGTGGGACAGTCTTTGGATGGCCTTTCTTTCAGTCTATTGTTCCTGTATTCCTTCAGATAGGAGCAGTTTAGGGTTAAAAATTTGGAGATGAATGGGTGGCCACATGCCCCAACTGAAGGCCTTGCCCAACCTCTGGATATGGTCTCCACAAGCTCCCCTTCCTTTTGTTGGGCATTTCAGCTAATATCATCACCTTTGAGTCATGTGAGCTTCTTGTTTTCCTGGCATCTGGGACTTTCTGGTGACTAGCACCAGTTCTCCATGACCCTTTGCTACACACCTCTGTTCAACTTCTTGACTCTCTTTATATCTTCCCTGTCTCCTCCGATACCTGATCCTTCCCCCTTTTCCCTTTCCCTCTTCTCTCTTCCTCTTAAGTTGAACAATAGGCCATTCTCATGGACAAGTCTTGATTTGTATCCTCTTATAGGACAGCTCTTCAAACCAGTCAACAGAATACCTCACATATCCTTCAATTCTAAAACTGCGTGGAGGAAGCCTCTGAGAGACTACACTGTAATGAGTGATCCAAGTTCTTTACAAAATACCAAATGGGGAAGACCTATGGGTAACTGCTTCATTAAGGAACATCAATTCTATTGTTGGAGAAACAATATCATACTTCATGTGTATGATAGACAAAAAGTATATGAACAATTAGGTAATAGATCACTGACTGCTTTTTTTCCTGGGTTCAGTTCTAGATTCTGACCTCAAGATTATTGATGAGAGCACTGAGCCAGTGCTAGGTAAAGACACTTTACTACTTCCTGTTCTAGAGAATCAGATCTAAAGACACTTTACTACTTCCTGTTATAGAGAATCAGATCTACCTCATGTTTATGTGGTATGGAAGGATGCATTCATTATTATTTACACAATTCCAGCATAGAGAATTAAGTTCATGTCTTTAATGCCTATGAGTGAAATTTCACTCTTTACAAAATTTCCATCTTCCACCTTTGAATTACAGAAAGTCAGTTGTAATCTCTTTTGAGGCAGGCAATACAGGAAATTTGTTCCTTCAACCCAAATGACCATTAAATGGATACTTCTGCCCAGGACAATGGTCTAATGATTCAGAGTTATGATGTAATAAAGTATGAGATACATGCATCAAAGGTAGACTCTTCCTTGTTTCCACTTATTTCCCATTCCTCCTAGTATTTGCAGAATCTTGTGAGTTGAGGCTTACAGGGCATTCAAGTTCTTGGTTTAATTTATGTCAGATATAGTGGAGGAACAATGACATTAAAACAAAATGACATGAGTTTGAATCAAAGAACAGAACTCAATAGGCTCTCAATTCTATTCCAAGACTTGATTTCTTATCTGAAAACCTGAAGATAATAGAGCTTATTTTTTGTATTATTATAAGGAACATGCAGAGATGCTATGGGTTATTTTGCACAGTACCTAGTTGCCAGCAAATGGTGACTGACATGTTATCTTTTACATCACTTATAAAATACTATTGCACACAAATGTCTCCTGAGTGAAATTTAACATTTATAGGTAAAATGAAGGATACTACATAATAACATTTCACTTTGTATTTCTCTTTATATATTTTTTATACAAATTTATAGACTGGGGATTTTCCATTTTCCTGAATTTAAACACTTTGAATCATATTATGTATATAATTTTAAGAGAGAAATGGCATTAGAACATAGATTAATTTAATCTAATGTTTTTATTTTGTGTAAACAAATTGAAGCAAAGACATTGTGAATGGTGTGGTTTCTTTTGTTTTTGTTTTGGTTTTTTGGTAAAATATGTAGAGTCACGGCAATTACAAGTAGAATCTTTGATAAACTGCTGCAATAATGACTGAATTTCTTGTTTTTGTTTAGATTTTGTTTATTCTGTTTTCACTGAAAATCGAGACTTAGCTATATCTTGCTTTGAACAAAGCAATAAAATAAATGCAATCTGTGCAAACAAAAGGTTATTCATTGTGACTTGTGAGAACATATATATCCCATCCTACAAATGTCAGTCAATATTCATGTTTTTATATTACTTCATGTTCTCTAGACAATCTGGCAATGGCTGAAACAGTTATCACATATCAAGGACTTTATTCAAAAACATCCCTAATCAAAATGAATAATCATTGACAAGCATAAGACAAAAGTAGTTCCAAAAGTTATACATTATTGTTGTTATGATATTTCTCTAAAAGGTATCACCATCAGACACTCTATCTAAAGGATACATAATAAATTCAAATTCTATCACCAATTCTGAAGAGCTGCTATTATCAGTATCAACTTACCATAAATGGTATCAGGAATAAGATTTTAGAGAACACAAGTTTTCTATAGAAAGAAAAAAAGGTTTGTGTCACCCAAGAAACGAACATAGGAATCACATCTCTGAGGCCATAATGAGTAGACAAGGGAGACCACACTCCAAAATAACTATCTGAAGTGTCAAAAGGTCACAGTGCTTATGACACACAGTATGTAATGTTGCTCTGTAATGCTTATCAAGAGGAGCCATCTCAGTTTGAGCATTCCTACTGCAAACAATACAAAATCAAAACAAGCAGTGATAAGAAACTATGGACCATGGGGTTGGTATCCCTCTTACCTTAATTCTATTGATAGTACAATGACTTTTGCTAATTTCCAATCCTATCAAGTTGGGTAATATTTTGTGTCATTATTATATTTCAATAAAGCATACAAGTAACATATATTCAGGAGCTTTCCAGCTGAAATGAAACTATTGTCAATTAGGGGATCAAGGAAGTCTTCTTGGACCAGATAAACTTCAGCTACTTTGATCCCTACTTAGAAGTCCTCTCTATTTCATCCATTTGGCCTCAGCATTTCTGCCTGTGGCATATAAATTACAAAATTCCAACTTAGTAAGTCAAGAATGATTGTGACCAGGCTGTTTTCTTAGAACTCAGTTCCTTAGTATCCAAATGTACACTGTAGAGACTGTTTTCCAAAGCATCATTAGCATGATAAATTTTATCTTCCTGATTCTACCTATGTGAAATTGAAGTCATTTTGGTCTTATTCTAGAAAACTGCTTACCCATCATCCAGTTTCTGAGTCACAACATTCTAAATTTTTTAACCTAAACAATGATTCTATGGCTGTATTAGTGTTTATTTCTATAGACAGTACTGGAACTTCTAATTACCATTATTCTTTCCAACAAATTTCAACAATATAGTGTTTAAAAGTAACATAGTTATTTTTCATTTCTACAAAAAAAGTGAGAATCTCTTTCTTGTAATGCTGTTGTCAACTTGGATTTAAATATCACAGTTTTCTCCTCACTACCCAAGATAAAAGCATGCTAAGAGCCTCTTAAATTGCCGTGTTGCTGTTGTTATTCTTAAGCTATGCTATAATCATTATTTAATACTGTGCTGACTGCTAAAAAATACAAAACTTGGTCCATTCCCAATACATTTACAGTTGAAGCTTTAAGGATCATAAGAGGTGGAGAGAGCAGAGAACATAATTTGGAAACATGCAGAAGAGAAGTTAATTCTCTATAGAAGGATGTGTGGAGAGGAGCCCATTCATGTCCTGAGAAACAGTGCTTTGATAACCCGAACAGCCAGAAGATGGGTTTGCATGTAGGAAAAAAGTTTCGCTTATTTATTTTTCTAAGATATATCACAGTTTATTAAAAATTATATTTTGATTGTAACCTGTAAAAAGCATAGTGATTTATTTAGTACTTGGGTACAAGGCATCCATAATTCAAAGAGCCCTGTGAAGGTACAAGGAGATAACAAATGAAAGAGACAGGGCTTCTGTCCTCCTAGAGCTTTCAGTTCAATGAGAGGGGCACATTTGTACTGCTTTTCTAGTATCTGGGTATGGTTCATTATGCCTATCTCAAAGAGAGAATGCTGAATTTTATAAACTTAACAAATTACATGACTCAGATAGAACAACAACAACAACAAATGTTTCCTGGGGGCTATGACAATGAAGCAAGGATCTTCAAAGTGAGAGGGTAGAAAGTAGGGCAGAGGGGAACTCAACACATCTTCCGTACAGCTGTATGTCGAGGTCCTTGAGTCATGAGGATACACAGCATAATCCAGGAAGTTTGTTCTGACCCTTGGATTAGGAAATTAAAAGAGCAAGTCAGAAGTGGTAACGCAAGAGAGGTAGACAGGAGCAGATGAAACAGCTTCTGGGGATTACACTGAAAAGGGTTTTATTCCTCCAAAACAATGTGGCACTCTGAATCATCTATCAGTATTCTAGGGCAATTTAATCTATGTATCCATCTGCCTCAATTAGCACAGCTTTTGACCAAGTTGATGGGGAATAAACAAATGGGAGACAGAGGGACAGAAAAGCTAGTGCTGGGTGAGCATAACACTTTAATGGAGAAGCAGCAGCAGCCAGTACATTCAGCATATTCTTTGTGTACAGATAAATATAGAGGCATCCTTATTTTAAAGATGGGTTAGCTAATATTGGTGACAGTTCTTTGGGGAGGGCATATTTTCAGGCTTCTCTCATTGAAAAAGCAGATGACATACAGATTTATATGTTCTACACACAATTAACAGCCATACTTGTACTAGGGGAATGTCTTATCCTTCTCCTGATTCTGAGCCAGAAAAAGCCTTATAATTCCCATGTGCCTGAGTCTCAGCTCTGTTTGTGCCATTCGTGTAATGAATGTGAGGTATACTTGCTTGCACATCATACAATCCACACCCCCACACATTTATCATCTATTGATCATCCATCCATCCTTCTATTATGTTTCTATCATCTATCCATACATCTGGGTCATTCATATGTTATCTAAGTGACATATCTACTTCTTTTTAAAAATAATTACATTTATTTACATTCCAGTCATTGCCACTATTTCAGCCCCCTTCCTACAGTTCCTCATCCAGTTCCTCCTTGCCTCTGAGAGGGTGCTCTCCCCCTACTAAACCTCCCCAGTCCCTGTGTCTTCAAGGCTCCTGAGGATTAAGCACATCTTCTCCCACTGAGGCCAGAGCTGGTAGACCTCTACTACATATATGCTAGGGGCCTTGGACAAGCTCAATTTTGCTCCTTCTTTGTGGGTCAGTCTCTGGACATTCTGCGAAATCTGGGTTCATTGAGATCGTCTGTGTTCCTATGGGGTCACTCTTGATTTCAGCTTCTTCAATACTTCCCCTAATTCAACCAGAGGGGTCCCCAACTTCACTCTAATGGTTGGGTATAAGTATGTGCTTCTGTCTCAGTCAGCTGCAGGTAGGGCCTCTCGGAGGACAGCTATGCCAGGCTCCCATTTGTAAGCACATCATAACCTAGTAGTGTCTGGCCTTGGTGTCTCCCCATGACATGAATCCCAAGTTGGGCCACTCATTGGCCTTCCTTTCTTCAGTCACTTCTCCATTTTTGTCCCTGCAGTTCTTTTAAATGGGAATAATTCTGGGTCAGGAATTTTGACTGTGAGTTGGTAACCCAGTCCCTCTACTTGCGGTCTTGTCTATCTACTAGAAGTGGGCTCTTTGAGTTCTCTTTCCCCAATGTTAGTCACTTTGGCTAAGGTCATGTATCTACTTCTCTAATTTAAAGAAAACATTGTTAGTTTCTGTAATCAAACTTGTGTAGATAGGACTCTACATATTTAATATGGTGGATTACCCCTGTACAAATGAAAATAAAATTAGGTTCAAAATTTCTAGACCAATGTGTCTATTAATTTCTGTACAATGACAACTCAACACAGTAATCTGGGATATCTTTCCAAAGTTTACAATGCAGCTTATGTTTCCTGAAATTCAAATTATATGTATGTGTATGTATATAGTCACTTACTATTTATATAAGGATCTCATTAATAGAAATATCTTATGTATTAATAGCAGCAACAGTTTTTTTTTTTGACTTTGTAGGCATTTTGGATATGTATACACATATACATACATAAGTACAAGAAAAATTGAATTTTAATTTCATCATGGTGATTTTGGCTTGCAAAAATAAGTTGTTACCATATCTCCTTTATGAATAACTCTCCTAGGAGCATACTGTAACTTATCGGACACATTTTCTTTATAACATAAAATCCTGTCTGGGACTATGAGGACAGCCTGAGTGGAAGATATCCTGGTTTCACTGGTCTATTCTGCATTTCCATGTGTGTACTTTTGCTGTTACATCTCAAGATCCACAACTTTAAACACCCCAGACAAGAAATCAGAGATGAGAAGAAATTATGTTGGAACAAGTGGCTAACTGTGGAAGGAAAGTGTTTTTCATTCTGTTTAGGAGGATAGTTGCTTATTCACATCCAAATGTCATTCTAGCCAACATTAAATTCAACACATTATTCCCTTTAACCCAGCTAGAAATGGATTTTTCAATTGATTCAAAGTAAACAATCCTAGATTTAAGCAAAACCTCAGATGTTATAGAAATTTGATTGATAAGGTTCATTTCTGCTTATGCTGTCTAAGGATTGGCCAAATTTCTTCCTGCTGTTTGCATTAGGTGATGTTTCTGAAGATTTATCAGCAAAGCCCATTTTTCTTTCTACCTAGTTTTCTTTTTTCTTTTTAAGAATAATTAAAATGTAATTACATCATTACCTTCATCTTCTCCCTACAATCACATCCAAATCCAAAATCTATTCTTCTTTTGCCATTGCTGATATTTATATGCATAAATGGATCAGCACATGAACACAACCTGCAGAGGCCATTAGATGTCGCCTGATGTAAGTTCATAGGGCTACTTGATATTGGATAACCAATTAAGTGGACCTTCCCTGGAATATCTTGGGCCTCCCTCTTTTACCTTTATTAATTCTTCTAGGGCTGAAACTCCTTAAGTAATCTCCAGTCTATTTTTGGATTTCAACTTTTGTTTAGAGCTTGTTTCAGCAGCTGTGTTCTGTTGTTGTTGTTGTTGTTGTTTTATCGTTGTTTTATCTATTTATTTTGACTCACCTTGTTTGCCCACTAAGTTTCTTTCATGGCACTTGGTGTGGTAGCACCAACTCCTACACACTGTAGAATCCACCTGCCCCATCATCACCTTGCCTAACTTCAAGTATTTTACTATCCCACAATATTTACCCTGGTCCTAAAAGACTTCTTTCTGGAAACAAAATTTTAGAGGAGAATTTTTTTCGTGAATGGTCTCTAGGGAGAATGTATCAAGAAGAATTACTTAAAACTATGTTCTGTTACATGACAGAACCAGTTCCCAGAAGCAAAAGTAAAAGGCCAATCACTTGAGTTATTTAAAACTCAATTGGACACTCATGGTAGACACACTGGCAGGAATTCCCTAGCTTCAGGCACACAAAAATTAAAATGGTCATAAAGGGATACGTTTTTTTTTTTTTTCTTTTAGCTCAGTTTTCCTCTGAACTGGATTCTACAGTTTCTGCTGAACCCAGCTATATTAAATCAGCAGCAGGAATCCCTGCTTTTCTGCTGTCCTATGGGTTAAAAGTTGGAACAAAAGAAATGCTGAAGTACTGAAGAAATTCTGTAACTAGAATCAGCCATCCTGACCTAAACTCAAACTTGACATTTAGGAATTGGTTACCAATCCTTTTCCTCATTTTTTCATACAAACATTAAGTACTTCTCCCATCAAAAAATAAGCTTCCTAATTATACATTACTTCCTGCTATAATTAGGCTACTATTCTATTAACCAAAATGATGATAAAAATAAACAAATAAAATTCAAATAAGAAAAACTCAACACTTACCTAATTTGCTTAGCAATACAAATATTAATGCTTTTTATGATATTGTTTTGTGTGAATACATTACAAGAATTATAATGATCATGATTTTAAAGCATAGTACAATCCCTGCACTCTAAAATATATAAAATATTTGCATTGTCAATTATGTTATAGACATGTTTATTCTATTATGTTCCTACCAAAATAGTTTCATGACCTTTCACTTTGATATTATCAGAAATCAAATACAGTTTTGGAACACACTGAACATTTGCTAGAATGGTATTATTTCATTATATAGTAGCAGCATAAAACAGAACCTCTAGGTTTTAGAGGAATTTAAGCATCATGAAAACTCTGTTCACTTTATAGTATTTTAAAGAAGTTTTTTTTTTTTGACATTTGAAAAAAAAACCTAAGAAGGTAAATGAATTACTCAGTACTTTAAAGAAAAAAAAGTACAGAATACCCAAGATATAGTCCACAGAACTCAAAAAGGTCAACAAGATGAAGGGCCCAAGTGAGGATGCTTCAATACCACTGGGGAAGGAGAAGACACCAATCACAAGTGGGGAGGGAGGGACTTGGGAGGGAAAGTGGACAGGGGTTTGGGGAAGAAAGAGAGGGAACCTGATCTGGTATTGGGGAAGGAAAAAGACTGAAGCCCTGAGGACCAGCAGAAGGAAAGGAAACAGGCAACCTCAGGAAGTAGGAGGTTGTGGACACCCTCCAGAGTGCACTAGAGACTTGAGAGGTAAGAAACTATTAGAACTCAAAAGGAGGGACCTTAGATTAAATGCCTTATAGTAGGGAGAGGGAATTTATAGAGCCCGCTTCCAGCAGACAGACAGGGCATCAAGTGAGGGAAGGGGTTGCCATCCCACAGTCAAAACTCGGACCCATAATTGTTCCTGTCTGAAAGAACTTCAGGGATGGAAATGGAGAGGAACCTGAGGGAAAGAAGTTCTAGTGACAAGCCCAAAGTGGGATCCAGCTCAAGGGAAACCCCAAGGCCTGACACTGTTAAAGAGGCAATGGAGTATGATCACAAATAGGGAGCTAGCATGACCGCACTCTGGAAGACCCAAGAAGCAGTTGAAAGAGTCAGATGCAGATATTTGCACCCAACCAATGGACAGAAGATGCTGACCCTTGTGGTTGAATTAGAGAAAAGCTGGAAGAAGCTGAGGAGGAGGGGAACCCTATAGGAGGACCAGCAGTCTCAATTAAGCTGAAACCTTGAGATCTCTCAAACACTGGACCACCAAATAGGCAGCATACACCAGCCAATATGAGGCTCCCAACACATAGACAGCAGAGGATTGCCTGGTCTGGGTTCAGTCATGGATGATGCACCTTAACCTCAAGAGACTGGAGGCCCCAGAGAGTTTACAGATCAGGTGAGGTGGGATTTGGGGGTGGGGACAGCCTCCTAGAGACAGGGGTTGGGGAGGAGGTATGGGATGTGGAACAGTTGGAGGGTGGGTGGGTGTGTGGCTAAAATCTGAAGTGTAAAAAAATAAAAATAGAAAAAAAAGAAAAAAAAAAACAAAAAAACTTAAAACAAAATCCTAAGTCAGCTACAATTCCAGAATGGCAAACTCTTTCCATTCTCAATTAATTTCTTCTCATATCTTTTCCAAGCATTTACTGAGACTCCACTCTTGGAAAATATTACAAAGACTAATTTCAATTTCTAGGTACTTTCTATACTGATCTACTATCTCTTGTACATACTTACATTCTAAGAAAACTTCATGAACATTGCCTTCTGTGGGGTCTGTGAAAGCCCAGAGTGGATGTGAGAAGACTGGATGAAGTCCTGAAATAGTGAGTGCATGTAGATTGATATGGATACAACCATGTCATAGGCAAATATGGAGAGCCTTCCACCTGCAAGAGGGTCATAGGAGTTTTAAAGGCTTCCCCTTGTCCCAATCCAAGGCTGGCAGTGTGGACAGAAACTGGCAACTGCAATTTCTCCTTCCAGATGTTTAGATCCTGAGACTGCTAAAGAGACTGCCTGCTGAGACTAGCTAACTTCTCTACACTGTTCTGTAGATAATAAGCACAATGAGGTTCTAGGCTGTTTCACAGAAAGTGCTATGCCATGAGAATGAGCCCACTGGACCCTAGATGTTCAGTATTTTTATCTGTCCTTTTATTCCTTCACTGCATCTAGCCAGGGCACTGTAGGACTGGAAATTTTTAATTAGTATCTTGGAAAGAATGAGCAAAGATTCATTCATTTGTCAAACATTATTTTCGTTTACAGGGAAGACATTATATACATTTCTTTGGACTGTGCATTCTTGGAGAAAGTAATTAATTATTTAGATTAGTTTTGAGTATTATGTTTCATCTCAATTCCTTTTGTTTTTTTGATCCCTTAATGAAATTCATCTACCCACTAGGTTAGAGGCCACATATGTCTCTTTGCAACATAAGAAAAGATTCTGGGAATGAAGAAAGAATGAAATTTGGTACAGTTTCCACAAGTAGAAAAGTTAATCTACATCTCCTCTAAGTTAAGATGCAAATATAGCTCTGACTAGAACTCACTATTAATAAAGGAAAATGCCAATGGCTTTAAACTGTGTTCTTCAGTTTGAAAAAGTATTAAAGAAACTAGTGAACACTGTATTGTTATCTATATGAATATGTCTAAAAGATAAACTTGTCTTAATAGTCAGATGTGATGTGTTTCAATATACACAATAACTAAATGCCACAATTGGTGTGCTTAATGAGAGAAGATAGAAGAAGACATCGATAAGAATTATCTTTATGAACAGACAAAACTAATTTAAAATTACTTAAGTCAAAGGATATGTCTGAGGGAATACTAGTGGGCTAATATCCTAGGGAACATTACAGAGGGAACTGTTTTCCTTGCTGGTATAGATTTCTACACACTGTGGATAAAATTGTTCATGGGGTTGGGGTTGGGGTTGTATGAGTCATCAATTTGACAAAATTTATCACCTGTGAATTGAGCGTCTGAGAATGTCTGTGTTGATTATCCTAATTACATTAACTGACCTATATAAAAGTGGAAATAATGAACTGAGCCCTAAAATCCATCTGTTTATCAAATGGTCTCTTCTCCTTGGCTACAGATGCACTGCGGCAACCCTCAAGCTCCACCACCAAGACTTCCTGTTACATTGGAATATAACTAGGTGCTATGTGCTCAATGAATGTATTTTCTCTGAGATACTTCAATCACTGTGTTTTCGAAGCAGAAGGAAAAGAAACTAAGACAGGACTTTTATATCTAGGATTGTTCACTTTCCAGCATGTTTAAAAAGTAAAATATATTTAGGAAAGAAAAAAATGAAAAATGAAATGCTGCCTGATTTGTGTTAAGAAACAATACAAGGGGCTGGAGAGATGGTTCGGTGGTTAAGAACATTGACTGCTCTTCCAGAGGTCCTGAGTTCAATTCCCAGCAACCACATGGTGGCTCACAACAATCTTCAATGGGATCTGATGCCTTCTTTTGGTGTGTCTGAAGACAGCAATGGTGTACTCATATACATAAAATAAATAAATCTTTTTAAAAAGATAAGAAATAATATTAACTATATACATATAAAAGTATCAATCCATTTTAATCAGAAAAGTTACTAGGCTTACCCAACAGAAACCCTACTTGTAAATCTGTTGCATCAGTTGGAATGGTAATGCAGAAGTAATTTACATACAGAAAGTGACAGATGATGACAGAGGACAATGACTATTAGATTAAATGAAAAATACTGAAGAAACAGAAAATTTGATGGTTATTTGAAAGAAACGTGAGATGATGTCATCTGAGTTCATTTAAGATGAGCTAATCACTCATTAACTTTAAGTATGAGTTTGATGTCATCTTTCCATATTTACTTTGAAATGTGTAAATGAGTTCATTGAAACAATTCACCTGGGAAGTATATTGGCTCTTGATGTAAGCTTGTGAGTCATTAGAAAATACAGATTCTAAGACAATGTCCCGGGATGTTGTTTAAAGAGCCAGGAGGAAACTGGGTAAGGAAGAGATATAATCTCAGCACTGGTGGCAGTATGATGGCAAGTAGAAGGTAGAGAGTTGATGGTCATTCAAAGCTACACATGAAGTACAAAGCCAGCAATGGCAACATCAGAAATGTTATCTCAGAGAAACAATGTAAAGCACTTGTCACAGGTGTCTGATAACTTGGATTTAATCTTGGAACCACAATGGGAAGACTAACTCTTAAAAGCTGTCCCCGGACATCTCTCTACATGCCATAGCAACTGCACTCATATAGAATGTATTTAAAATTAACTTATGTAAAATAACATTTAAAGGTAAACAAGGAGTAGAATTTAAGAAAGGAAAGTACAAGATAAAAAAAAATACAAGTAGGAAGAAGTAGACCCAAATGATCATAGAACTTAAATTAAAAAATATGTCTTTCAATGATGAAATAGTGACATCAGCATAAAACGTTACAATATTCCTAGTACATAAACACCAGTGATGGAGATGAATAATCAGTGAACTGTTCTTTCAATTACTCATAAATGGGCAAATGAAAATAAATTTGACCAAAAGTAAAGAAACAAAACAAGAAAAAACAAAACAAATTTCTTTAAACAAACAAATGTGCAATTCATATCCTCTCCTTGTATTTAGATTGTTATGCATGGTTGATGATAGAATATTTGGTAAACTATGGTGAGGAGACTGTGACTATAAATGGGGAATCCTGATGATTTGGCTTTCTGATATTGAGCATAGAGTTCACCTTTCCCTCTATGTAAAATGATTCTGATTGGGTTGCTTTAATTTATATTATCTTATTGTATTATTATTACTCCTTAGATTCCTGTTTGTTTCATAAAAGGAGAAGGAAATAGTGTGGATCTGGATAGGAGGGACACGTGGAGAAACTGTGGTGTAGGAGAAAGGAAACCTGCAGTCAGAATATAGTGTATGAAAGATCTATTATTGTTTTGTATTTTATTGAATGTAGACTTTTTTCCTCACATAATATAACCTGATTACATGTTCTCTTTCCTCTATTTCTCTGAGTCCTTCCCTACCTCCCCTTCCATCTGATTCACTCCCTTTCTCATTCTCATAGAAAGAAGAACAAGCTTCTCAAGGGATAATAATAAGATATAATATAATAAAATAAGATAAAAAAAACCTATCACATTGAAATTGGTTGGACAAAAGAAACCAACAGAAAGAAAATGAACCAAGAAAATACACAAGAATCAGAGACCCATTCATTCATTCCCACTAAATTGGAAACCATAATACATGCACAACATACCTAGTGCACACATGGAGCATGCTGCTTTAGTCTCTGTGATTTCACATCAGATTTGCCCAGTTGATTTAGAGTGTTTTCATTTCTTGGAGTTCTCCATACTCTAAAGCTCTTATACTCTTTTATGTCTTCTCTTCCATGAAGTTCCCTGGGATCTCATTGTATTTTCTCTTCTGCTGCAGGAGGAAGCTTCTCTGATGACTGAACAAGGCATTAATCTATGAATACAGAAGAGTATCTCATTACAAGTCATTTTATCACTATGGTGTTTGTTTGCTTGTTTTTGGATTGTTTTGGTTTTTGACACTACTAGTATTGGGTTTTATCCTAGATTCCTGGGCTATCTAGTTTCTGGTTATTTGTCACTGAAGCAGTATTGAGTATTGGGTTTATTTCATGGGTCAGATATTAAGAAAAAACAATTGTTGCTCATACTCCCACAAGGTTGTGCCATCATTCTACAACCATGTCTTGCATACAGAACATCATTGTAGATCAAATGGTTTCTGATTGGCTTGTTGTTTGTACTTCTCCTTTGATAGCAGGCATATTACCTTCTTGTACCAATGATGCTGGAATGTAGGGGTACAGGCTTTATATAAGTACTGGCTAGATTTCTCCATGTCTGGTGAGTTATGTAAGCATTACCTCCTGAAATGAGGCCTGGCTGCCAGTTTTTGGAAAGCAACTTCTTGTGAAAACAACCTTGGATGTTTGGGGATTCCCTTGAGATCCCTTAGGCCAACAATTCAATTAGACTTAACCCAATCCCAATACTGAAAGCTTCATTTGATGACAAGAGATGGCCAGCTGAGATTCTGTCTCCAACTTTACTTGGTGATTTCATTTAGATCATCCTCATATATGTATAAATTTTAGGAAGTCTATTTTTTAGGCTTCCATACAAGCCTTCAAACGTATCTACAGTCCAGAGAATCATGGAGGTTATGTATAGAATAAGGGATTAACAGTAGTTCTTTTTTTTTTTTTCTATTTTATTTTCATATTTTATTTACATTTAAAATGTTTCAGATCTCCCCTTTGGAACCTTCCCATTCCCTCCACCTTCTCCCTGCCAATATGGGATATTCTCCAACCCACCCTCCCACCCACCCACCCTCTCTCATCTTTCCTCCTTGTCATTCTCCTATACTGGGGGATCTAACACCCACAGGCCCAAAGGCCTCTCCTCCCCCTGACAGATAACAAGAACCTCCTCTGCCGCATTTGTGGCCAGCATCATGGGTCTCTCCATGTGTATTCTTTAGTTGGTGGATCAGTCTCCAGAAGTATCGGGGGGCCAGGCCAGTTGCCATTGTTGCTACCTCCCAGGGGCTGCACACTCCCTCAGCTCCTTCAGTCTTTTCTTCAAGCCCTCCATTTGGGACATCACACTCAGAACTACTGTTGCTGCGAAGTGACTCTTGGGTATTTCAAACTTTTCGGTTAATAACTTCTTAACAGTGAGTACATATCATGTTCATTCTCTTGTGACTGCATTACCTTGCTCAAGATGATATTTTCAAGATGCATCCATTTGTCTAAAAATTTCATGAAGTCATTGTTTTTAATAGCTGAGTAGTATTCCATTGTGAAAATGTACCACATTTTCTGTATCCATTTCTCTGTGGAGGGACATCTGGGTTGTTTCCAGCTTCTGGCTATTATAAATATGGCAGCTATGAACATAGTGCAGCATGTGTCCTTATTACATGTTGGAACATCATCTGGGTATATGCCCAAGAGTGGAATAGCTGTGTCCTCAGGTAGTATTATGTTCATTTTTCAGAGGGTCCGCCAAACAGATTTCCAGAGAGGTTGTATCAGCTTGCATTCCCACCAACAATGGAGGAGTGTTCCTCTTTCTCCACATCCTCGCCAACATCTGCTATCACCTGAGTTTTTGATCTTAGCCATTCTGACTGGTGTGAGGTGAAATCTCAGGGTTGTTTTGATTTGCATTTCCCTGATGAGTAAGGATGCTGAACATTTCTTTAGGTGCTTCTCAGCCATTCGACTTTCCTCAGTTGAGAATTCTCTGTTTAGCTAACTTCCCCCTTTTTTGATAGAGTTATTTGGATCTCTGGCGTCTAGCTTCTTAAGTTCTTTGTATACTTTGGATATTAGCCCTCTATCAGATATAGGTTTGGTAAAGATCTTTTCCCAATCTGTAGGTTGTTGTTTTGCACAATTCACAGTGCCCTTTGCCTTACAGAAGCTTTGTAATTTTATGAGGTCCCACCTGTCAATTCTTGATCTTACAGCACAAGCCATTGGTGTTCTGTTCAGGAACAATTCCCTTGTGCCCAAGTGTTCAAGATTCTTCCCCACTTTCTCTTCTATTAGATTCAGTGTATCTGGTTTTATGTGAAGGTCCTTGATCCACTTGGACTTGAGCTTTGTACAGGGAGATAGGAATGGAGCTATTCATAATCTTTTACATGTAGACCCCCAGTTGATCCAGCTCTTTTGTCGAAGATCAAGTGACCATATGTGTGTGGGTTCATTTCTGGGTCTTCAATTCTATTCCATTGATCTATCTGCCTGTTATTGTACCAATACCATGCAGTTTTTATCACTACTGCTCTGTAGTATAGCTTGAGGTCAGGGAGGCTGATTCCCCCAAAAGACCTTTTATTGTTGAGGATAGTTTTTGCTATCCTGGGTTTTTTGTTATTCCATATGAATTTGAGAATTGCTCTTTCTAGGTCTGTGAAGAATTGAGTTGGGATTTTGATGGGGATAGCATTGAATCTGTATATTGCTTTTGGCAGGATGGCCATTTTAACTATGTTAATCCTGCCAATCCATGAGCGTGGGAGATCTTTCCATCTTCTGAGGTCTTCTTCAATTTCTTTCTTCAGAGACTTGAAGTTCTTGTCATACAGATCTTTCACTTGTTTGGTTAGAGTCACACCAAGATATTTTATATTGTTTGTGACAATTGTGAAGGGTGTCCTTTCCCTAATTTCTTTCTCAGCCTGTTTATCCTTCTAGTATAGGAAGGCTACTGATTTGCTTGAGTTAACTTTGTATCCAGCCACTTTGCTGAAGTTGTTTATCAGCTGTAGCAGATCTCTGGTGGAGTTTTTTGGGTCACTTAATTATACCATCATATCATCTGCAAATAGTGATATTTTGATTTCTTCCTTTCCAATTTGTATCCCTTTGATTTCCTTTTGTTGCCTGATAGCTCTAGCTAGAACTTCAAGTACTATATTGAATAGGTAGGGAGAGAGAGGGCAGCCTTTCCTAGTCCCTGATTTTAGTGGGATTGCTTCGATTTCTCTCCATTTAGTTTGATGCTGGCCACTGGTTTGCCATCTATTGCTTTTACTAAGTTTAGGTATGCTCTTTGAATTCCTGATCTTTCCAAGAGTTTTATCATGAAGGGATGTTGAATTTTGTCAATTGCTTTTTCAGCATCTAACGAAATGACCATGTGGTTTTTCTCTTTGAGTTTGTTTATGTAGTTGATTACATTGATGGATTTCTGGGTATTGAAACATCCCTGCATCCCTAGGATTAAACCTACTTGATCATGGTGAATGATTGTTTTGATGTGTTCTTGGATTCGGTTAGCAAGAATTTTAATGAGTATTTTTGCATCGATATTCATAAGGGAAATTTGTCTGAAATTTTCTTTTTTGTTGGGTCTTTGTTGGTCTTTGGTATCAGTGTGACTGTGGCCTCATAGAATGAATTGGGTAGTGTCCCTTCTGTTTCTAATTTATGGAATAGCTTGAAGAGAATTGGTATTAAGTCTTCTTTGAAGGTCTGATAGAATTCTTCATTGAACCCATCTGGTCCTGGGCTTTTTTTTGGTTGGGAGATTTTAATGACTGCTTCTATTTCTTTAGGGGTTATGGGACTGTTTAGATGGTTTATCTGATCCTGATTTAACTTTGGCAATTGTTATCTGTCTAGAAACTTGTCCATTTCCTCCAGATTTTCCAATTTTGTTGCATATAGGCTTTTGTAGCAGGATCTAATAATTTTTTTAATTTCCTCAGAGTCTGTTATTATATCTCTGTTTTCATTTCTAATTTTGTTAATTTGGATACTGTCTCTGAGCCCTCTGGTTAATCTGGCTAAGGGTTTATCTATCTTGTTGATTTTTCTCAAAGAACCAGCTCTTGGTTTTGTTGATTTTTTTGTATAGTTCTTTTAGTTTCCACTTGGTTGATTTCAGCCCTTAATTTGATTATTTCCTGCCTTCTACTCTTCTTAGGTGTATTAGATGCTTTTTGTTCCAGAACTTTCAGATGTGCTGTTCAGCTGTTAGTGTATGCTCTCTCCAGTTTCTTTTTGGAGGAATTCAGAACTATGAGTTTTCCTCTTAACACTGCTTTCATTGTGTCCCATAGGTTTGGGTAAGTTGTATTTTCATTTTCATTGAATTCTAGGAAGTCTTTAATTTCCTCCTTTATTTCTTCCTTGACCAGTTATCATTAAGCAGAGCATTGTTCAACTTCCATGTGTATGTGCGCTTTCTGTTGTTATTGTTGCCATTGAAGACCAATCTTAATCCGTAGTGATCTGATAGGAGGCATGGGATTATTTCAATCTTCTTATATCTGTTGAGGTTTGTTTTGTGACCAATTATATGATCAATTTTGGAGAAGGTACCATGAGGTGCTGAGAAGAAGGTATATTCTTTTGATGCAGGATGAAATGTTCTATAGATATCTGTTAAACCCATTTGGTTCATAGCATCTGTTAGTTTCAGTGTGCCTCTGTTTAGTTTATGTTTCCAAGATTTGTCCATTGTTGATAGTGGGGTGTTGAAGTCTCCCACTATTATTGTGTGAGGTACAATGTGTGCTTTGTGCTTTAGTAGAGTTTCTTTTATGAAAGTGGTAGCTCTTGCATTCAGGGCATAGATGTTCAGAATTGAGAGTTCTTCTTGGTAGATTTTTCCTTTGATGAGTAAGAAGTGTTTTTCCTCATCTTTTTAGATGAATTTTGGTTGAAAGTCAATTTTATCTGATATTAGAATGGCTACTCCAGCCTGTTTTTTGGGGCCATTTGCTTAGAAAATTGTTTTCCAGCCCTTTACTCTGAGGTAGTGTTTGTCGTTAACATGGAGGTGCATTTCCTGGATGCCGCAAATTGCTGGGTCCTGTTTATGGATCCAGTCTGTCAGTCTATGTCTTTTTATTGGGGAGTTGAGACAATTGATGTTAAGAGATATTAAAGAATAGTGATTGTTATTTCCTGTTATTTTTGATGTTGTTTATATTGTTTGTGTGGCTATCTTCTTTTGAGTTTGTTGAAAGATTACTTTCTTACTTTTTCTTGAGTGTAGGGTGCCTCCTTGGGTTGACATTTCCCATGTATTATTCTTTGTAGGGCTGGGTTTGTGGAAACATACTGTGAAAATTTGGATTTGTCGTAGAATATTTTGGTTTCACCATCTATGATTATTGAGAGTTTTGCTGGGTATAGCAGCCTAGGCTGGAATTTGTGTTCTTTTAGAGTCTGTATGAGATCTGCCCAGGATCTTCTAGCTTTCATAGTATCTGGTGAAAAGTCTGGTGTAATTCTGATAGGTCTGCCTTTACATGTTACTTGCCCCTTTTCCCTTACTGCTTTTAATATTATTTCCTTGTTTTGTGTATTTGGTGTTTTGAGTATAATGTGACAAGAGGAATTTCTTTTCTGGTCCAGTCTATTTGGAGTTCTGTACGCTTCTTGTATATTTATGTTCATCTCTTTCTTTAGGTTAGGGAAGTTTTCTTCTATAATTTTGTTGAAGATATTTACTGGTCCTTTAAGTTGGGGATCTTCACTATCCTCTATGCCTATTATTCTCAGGTTCTGTCTTCCCATTGCATCCTGGATATCTTGGATGTTTTGGGTTAGGAGCTTTTTGCATTTTATATTTTCTTTGACTGTTCTGTCCACATTTTCTATGGTATCTTCCGCACCAGAGATTCTCTCTTCCATCTCTTGTATTCTGTTGGTGATGTTTGCATCTATGACTCCTGATTTCTTTCCTATGTTCTCTAACTCCAGGGTTGTCTCCCTTTGTGATTTCTTTATTGTTTCTATTTCTGTTTTTAATTCCTGAATGGTTTTGTTCATTTGTTTGATTGTGTTTTCCTGTATTTCTGCCCGTTTGATTGTGTTTCCCTGTAATTCTTCAAGGGATTTTTGTGTGTCCTCTTTAAGGGCTTCAAGTTGTTTACCTGTGTTCTCTTGTATTTCTTTAAGGGAGTTATTTATTTCCTTCCTAAAATCTTCTATCATCCACTTGATAAGTGATTTTAAGTCTGAGTCTTCCTTTTCTGGTGTGTTGGGGTATCCAGGACTAGCTGTGGAGGGAAAGCTGGGTTCTGATGAAGCCAAGTAGTCTTGTTTTCTGTTCCTTGTGTTCTTGCCCTTGCCTTTCTCCATCTGGTTATTTGTGGTTTAAGCTGGTCTTTCTCTGACTGTGGCTTGTCTTTCCTTCAAGCTCAGATGCCAATAATCCTGGGAGACCAGTTCTCTCTTCCAGCTGTTCTTCAGATCCTGCGTCTGGAGTCCTCCTGTTGCTGGCTCCTCAGTGTAAGTGGGCGGGTATCTTTCTCAGTGCACTGCTTGTATATGGAGTCCTGGTGGGCCAGGCAGGTGTCTCTGGCCACAGGTAGAAGCAGGCAGGCTCTTACCTCCCAGATTTTTCTCAGCCCCTGTGTCTGGAGTCTGCCTCCCGCTGGCTCCTCAGCACAAGTGGGCAGGTAGCTTTTTCCATGCAATGCTTGTATATGGAGGTTTCCTGTGTCAGGCGGGTGTCTCTGGCCACAGGTGGAGGCAGGCAGGCTCTTACCTCCTAGCTTTTCCTCAGTCCCTGTGTCTGGAGCCTGCCTCCCTCTGGCTCCTCAGCACAAGTGGGCAGGTAGCTTTCTCTCTGCACTGCTTGTATATGGAGGCTTCCAGGGTCAGGCAGGTGTCTCTGGCCACAGGTGGAAGCAGGCAGGCTCTTACCTTCTGGCTTTTCTTCAGTCCTTGCGTCTGGAGTCTGCCCTCAGCTGGCTCCTCAGCACAAGTGGGCCAACAGTAGTTCTAAATCTGTGGGTCATAGACCTTTCACAGGGGTCAACTAAGATCATGTAAAAACACAGATATTTGCATTAAAATTCATAACAAATGCAAAATTACTGTTATGAAGTAGCAATGATAATAATTTATGGTTGCGTGTTTCCACAACATAAGGAACTGTATTAAAGGATCACAACATTAGGAAGGTTGAGAACCATTGTCCTAGAATATAAAGATAGATCTTGTTAGTAAAGGGAAATAGAGTAGATAATTATAGATGGACAGAAGGTTCTATGTTGGAAGAAGTAAGTTGGTAGGGAGAGGGGAGTGGAGATTTATGCAGGGAATAAAGAAAGCATATTTCCAATAAAAGGAAAACATGAAATAAAAGATATAAAGTGTATTTTCCAAGTTAAAAATATGTGCTTTCATAATTGCATAACTATCAATAAACTTGATTTGTTTCTCATGTAAATTTTGCTAAGGGAGTTTCACACATCATCAGATTCACCTGTATCATTCATGAATGTGCTCTTGGAATTTTAGTTTGACAACTACTTTGACATGACAGCTACTTAACATCCATATTAATGATTTTAATGTGCCATCAATTTCTCATGTGCAAAAAGTCATCAAGACTTAGTAACCTGATACAAGTGAAATCCAATCTCTACTCATCAGAAAACTAATAATCAAAGCTAAGCCATATTAAACTAGGCTTTCATGTGCTTTAACTTCTCTATTACTCCATTTCTGTATATATTCATCTGTTCCTAAAGATACACTGAGGGTTACTTGAGATAATAAATGTGAAGGATGGGGCATAATTCTTAGTCTAAACTGCATATGTATGGTGCTATAATGTTCTTTCTTTCCTTGTACCATATAAGTGCAAGATCAGTAAGTACCGAGTTCCTTAATGAAATTGTTATTGAAATTCAAACTGAATAAACAGCTGTCTCCCATGACTTTTCTATGTAGATTGTAAAACAACTGAAAATTATTAGCTGAGTTTCTTTTCCACTATGCATAAACAGTGAATGATTTTTAAAGCTTGCCATAAAATTATCTATGGAAGGTGTATACTTAAGATGATGGAATTCAGAAACTAGATGCAGCATGATAAATACTACATCAATACTACTGATTTTAAACATTATGTTTATAACAAGGATAACCATTTCTCAAATATTGGTTAGTGACTCTCCATTATGCAAACATGCAGATACATGTTGTGTTCGCACACATCTGATATAACCCTTTATTTATTTGAATAGAAATATGCATTCATAGATGATAAAAGGTACATGTCAGTACCTTTGCTATGAATATTTGCAGTCATTACTTGTTATTTATTCTTCCTGGTTGCAAAACTTAGGCTCTTTTACCACTATCCCTGCAAGGAAAGGTACCTGAGCCTCTTTTAGTAGGTCTCATTAATCTTGGCATAATCATGGTGAGAATAGATTTCCACATAGCTCCCACATACCCTATACACATCCTGAGACCCTAATAAATGACCAAACAATAGCAAAGAAGTGATGGGATCAAATGCAATGATATTCTTCCTTCAAGATCTCTGCTGCAATTTTACCTTTTATTTGAAGGTCTTCATGTCACATATTTAGCTGTTCTACACATGCCCCAGATTTGCAATTTTCACTCTTGACAATGGACATTGAGAAGCACATTTGTTATCTCCATCTATGGAAACCAATTAAGATAAATTGTTAGACAGATAGGGCTACCTTTTTCTTATTCCATTGTTTTCTCCTTAGTATCATAAATTAATTGGACTAATTTATGTTATCATTGTATTTTTAGCTAATATTTATATAACTCAAAGTATGTTTAAGTAACTTTTTTTTTCTTTGAGACAGGGTTTCTTTGTATAGCCCTGGCTGTCCTGGGACTCACTTTGTACACCAGGTTGGCCTCGAACTCAGAAATCCACCTACCTTTGCCTCCTGAGTGCTGGGATTAAAGGCGTGTGCCACCATGCCCAGCTTTAAGTAACTCTTATGTCCAAAACTCTGTAGGTTTTTCAAAGTATCTAACATCTTAGCCAGAGGTCAGTAAAATCTCCTACAAAGTAACTATGCTGAGATAATGAAGCGATGGTGCAATCAACTTCAGGAGAACAATAAAGGCAGAGCAATTGCCCCAATTACATGGCTATCAACCTCTTTCTTTGAAAGACACAGAAGGAATTATTAAGCATTACTTGCACACCACACACACACACACACACACACACACACACACGCATACACTCACACAGTTTTATTACTTCGGTAAAAATAAAGATAATAAATAATATATCAACTTGGACATGATTTAGATAGGCAATAGAGTTCTCTTAATGATCACATATGTCTCCTTCATCTAACATTTACTGGGCAGCAAGTTCAGCAGAACATGATACATGATGTAAGACCCCAAAGTGAATGACACCCCACCACTACATTCCAGGAACCTCCTGCAATTTAATCAAAAGAGCATTCCTGATTAAAGAAATACTGGCTTCTAAAAAAATCAACACATTAAATTTGCAAGATGGTAAGATCTCATTTCAAGTTACAACTTAAAATACCCCCATCCATCTGAACGCATTACAAACAATTGCTAAATTCCGACTCTCGCTGCTTTAACTAAACACACAGTAATTAAGAAGTCATTTCCTTGGTTGTTGGTCTAGTCTTTGGAAGAACTGGGTGGTCAGTCCAGACTATGTTGTTCTTCCAATGGAGTTGCAATCCCCTTCCATAAATGATTAATTAATTAAAAAGAAGAAGTCATTTCCTGTTTCAGACTTTATAAGAAAGCAATAAGAAGGAGACTCAAAATGTAAAACTTAGAGAAGGGAAATGCCAAGGAAGCCAGGTACTGTTGACATTCAAAGATAAGAACTTTCTTTAGGGTCCGAGAGAGAAAGTGTCAAGAGAATGTGATTAAATACTCACTTGAGGCATTATGAAGCACTCAGTAGGATCTTTATGATTGATGCCAACTTTATGGATTCCAAGGTATCAAGTGAGCGAATTACAACTTTTGCACAGTGATTCCCTTGCAGGGCCTCAGATATTAACTGGTAGGTTTCAGTTATTATTTTGGAAAACTATTTCATACGTATTTTTCATTAAACACTGAACTAAGGTATAATATTTAGGAAAGGAATTTAAATTATTAAATAGGATAAAGATACTTTCAAATGAATAGGGAGAATTTGGTTTTACAAATAACATTTGTTTTCTTTCAAGATTTATGATAGCAAATAATATGCTATTTAGGGTTTTAAATAATAAATATATAACAAAAGAGTTAAGAAAAACTCATCACCACTTCAAGTTGACCTGAGAAAAGTACTCAAAATCCATGTATAATAGAATACATAAAATATGAAAAAAAAAACATTTGTTGGGAAGCTGGTGCTGAGACACACAATCTGAAAGTAAATATGAGAGTTGAATCTTACATAATGTAAGATAAAAGTTGTCACATATTCAGATGTAAATACCAGAGCATGCCTCTTCATTAACTGAAAATAAACAAAACCTGCCTATTCCTCCCACAGGTCCACATCCCACATTCATATAGTTTTATTTTCATTCATCTTTTGTTTTGTAACTCAATTGTTTTATCCAAACCTACATGTGACCATAAAACTCTCCACTAAAGCATTGGATATGAAGCAAAAATAGGCATTTATCTCCTTGCCTCTGAAAGTCTAATGTGAAGCTCAGAAGTATAATGTGAAAGTGTGAGGTGACATTCTGACAACTTCTAGAACTCAAAGGCTGAAATTAAACTTTCAAGATTTCTCCTCGCTTAGAAGGTGTTGACTCATAGCCATAAATATATGTACCATAAATTCTTAATAAAGTTTTAGAAATTAGTTATAAATAAGTCGCCATCAGTTGTCCTTTTATTCTTCGTCTATATTTCGAATATCAAACACTTATCTTAAGAATAAAACTAGGGGCTTGGGGTCCAGAAGGAGATCTGTGTTGCTTTCAACTATGGTCAAGAAGCTTTATTTTACAGTGAATGATGATTAATTCAGAGACTCAGAACTACTTAATGTACTGAGTATAAATAAATGTGAGTGATGAACTGTGAGAGTGTCATTTATGTCAACCTACCAGCCTCCAAGACTCAGAGAACTTCATGGAAGTCGAAGACAGTAAGAATGTTGTTTTGGTTTTGGTGGACTTCACACAAACCTGGAAGGAGGAATTCTCAGTTGGAAATATACTTTTGTAAGATTGTCCTCTAGGCAGTCAAAACTGTGGGGTGTTGTCATGATTAATGATTGATGTATGCTGGTCCAGTCTGCTGGGCTGGGACACTCATGGATACATTGTCTTGGTCAGTATAAGAAAGTCATACAGGAAAAGCTAGTATCTAGCATTTCTCCATAGTCTCTGCTTCAGTTCATGCTTTCAGGTTCCCAGCTTGAGCTCCTGTCCTGACTTGCCTTCATGATAAGATAGGCTGTGATTAGTATGTATACATCAAAATAAACCCATTTCTCTGAAAGTTTTTTAACTCATAGCATTTTATCACAGCAACAAACAGCAAACTGAGACAGAATATAACAATAGGTAGGTAAGAATGAACACTGTGAAATCCTTACTTCTAAACATGGCATGGCTGTTATGCACATCAACTATAGCAGATATAGTACATTAATACAGTCATCACTTGATTAGTTTTGACCAGCAAAATTCCTTCCTGGATGTTCTCCAAAGAACAAACTCCATCAGAGCCTATTAGCAGTGCACAGCTGCTATGGAAGGGAGAGTCATTTAAAATATTATATTTGGCCCAAAATTGGATTACAGTATAGTAATATGAATAATTTATACATAATAAAAAACCCAATTAGTTAGCCTTTTTAAACTATTTCTGAGGCAGATAATTCAAATGGTCTTTTTCTTGTTATATTTTTCTGTTCAGCAACAGTTATTTTGAGAACTACCTAAGTATTGATAAAGGACACCAACCATAGCCCTTGTGAGTGGGCACACCGTTGATTAAAGCTGTGAGTGCCTGGAACTATTGCTTTGTTTGTTCTTAATGAAAACTAATGAGGCTTATTTTGGTATGTAAATTGCTTATTTTTACAAGTTTTATGTTTACTTGAAAGAGAAGGACCATTAATGAAAGTAGGTGGCACAAGTATATTAATCCCAAGTGACTCACATAAACAGGACAGTTCAGGATTCCTCTTCTTATACAGCAAGTTAAGTAGCTTACTGAGTTGAGAAAAACTTCAGTAAGAGAACAAGTACATATAGAATGTAGCAAGAAACAATGATGAGACTGCATAAAATTTGCAACCAAAGTTCAGAGCCAGTGTCTCCAGTCTGGCTTTGTATTTCTATTTTGTCTATGGAGAACAAACATATTCAGTTGCAATTGTGGCATACTGATATATAGATTGATTTCCTAATTAAACATTTTCCAAGCAAGTAGATCTGAGATTACTATATCAACATGTCAAGAAGCTATCAAGTACTTTGAATTTATGGATTTATCGTATACACATAACTTACATAGATTGGATTACAGTAACTTAATAACCATAAGCTTCCCAGCTGATAGCCTATCCTGATGTGTGAGCTGACAGTCTCTCTATGAGAATTTCTCTTCAGATAGTCCTGTTCAGATATGTATAAATTAAATTATTCCACTAAGATATAGCTTGTGTGAGAATTTTATGTTCTTATTCTAATTAATATTGGACAAATGGCTCTCAGTAAATTGAGATATATGAAATGGACATTTGGGGATTAAATCTTTAAACTACTTGTTAAGCAGACTTTCTGTCCCAACCAAAATAAATGTACTGTGTGGTATTGGGAAAGTATCAAAACCAAAATTATTATTATTATTATTATTATTATTATTATTATTATTATACTTCAAAGAGGCCCACAGTTTTATTGAGCACATTAAGGTAATATTAATTTTTCAACTCAATTTTTCTTTTTAAAAACCTCTTAATTTTAGACTATTAGCAAATGTACAAACCAAAGATTTCCATACATGCTGTTTTTATTATATTAGATATGTAGTGTAGTGCAAAATCAGGGAACGGGGATACCTCTATCAAATATTTTGAGACAAAGTGTGGAATAGAGACTCAAGGAAAGGCCATCCAGAGACTGCCTCACCTGGGGATACATCCCATATACAACCATCAAACCCATCTTGTGGAGGTTGGGAAGTGCTTGCTGATGGAAGCATGATAAATTGTCTCCAGGGAGGCTCAGGCAGAGCCTGACAAATACAGAAGAAGATGCTCACAGCCAACCATTGGACTGTGCGTGGAAGAGTTGGAGAAGGGACTGAAGGAGCTAAGGGAGGTTGCAGCCCCATGGGGAGGGAGCAACAGTGTCAACTGGTCAGATCCCCAGTGCTCCCTGAGACTGGACCACCAACAAAGCATACACATGGAGTGACACATGGTGCTGGCCACATATGTGGCAGAGGAAGGCCTTGTTGACCATCAGTGGGAGGAGAGACCCTAGGGCCTGATGGTGCTAGATGCCCCAGTGTAGGGGAACGCTAGGGAGGGAAGAGGGGAGTGGGTAAGTGGGTGGGTTTGTGGGTGGGGGAGCATCCTCACAGAGGCAGGGGGAGGGGAATAGGATAGGGGGTTTCCAAAGGGGAAAAATTTGAAATGTGTATAAAGTAAATATCCAAAAATAAATATTTTCTTTTTCAGAATTATTTTAGCAATTCTGTGTTTTATGTGTTTTCCTCTGAAATGAAAGATTGGGTTTTCAAGTTTTGTGAAGAACTGTTTTGGAATATTGTTGGGAATTGCACTGAATTGGTAGAATACCTTTAGTTGGATGGACATTTTTATTATATTAATCCTTCAGATCATGAAATATCTTTCCATCTTCTGATTTCTTTAATGTATTCCTTTAATACCTTAAAGTTTTTGTCATAGAAGAATTTTGCTTTCTTATTTGGAGTTAAACCAAGTTATTTTATATTTGTTGAGGCTATTGTCAAAGGTGTTGCTTCCCTGATTGCTTTCTCCATCCATTTGTCACTTGTAGAGAAGAAGGCTACCAATTTTGCATGTTAATGTTGTATCCTATTACTGTGCTTAAGGTATTAATCAGCTTTAGGAGTTTAATGGTAGAATTTTTAGGGTCTTTTATATGTACAATATACAAATAAAGATATTTTTATTTCTCTCTTTCCAATCTGTATCCATTTGATCTCCTTCAGTTATCTTATTGCAGTGGCTAAAAGTTCCAGTATTATCTGGAATAGGTATGGACAGAGCTTTTTCTTATTCATATTTTTAGTAGAATTCCTTCGAGTTTCTCAACCTTTAATTAGATGTTGGTCATAAGCTGACGCTAAACTGCCTGTATTATGTTGAGACTGCCTGTATTATTGAGTATGTCCCTTGTCTACCTAATTTCTATAGAATCTTTGTTATGAAGACGTGTTGGATTTTGTCAAATGCCTTTATTGCATATAATTACAAAAGCATGTGGTTTAGTCTTTTAGCTTGTTTAGTTTTCATAATATTTTAAGTATATTAAAAGATATTGCCTAATATACATAAGATTTAAGTATATTGGTTCTATCTCTGGGATGAAACCTACTTGATCATGGTAGGTATTTGTTTTGATGTGTTCTTGGATTTGCTTTATACGTATTATACTGAGAATTTTTGCAACTGCTCTCATAAGGAAAATTGGTTTATAATTCTCTTTCATTGTGGAGTATTTATGTGGTTTGATTATCAATATAACTGTGGTTTCATAAAATTAGGCTATATTGCTTTGGTTTTTATTTTGTGAAGGCATATTGCTATTAACTCTTCATTGAAAGTCTAGTATAATTGTGTGTTAAAACTATCCGGCTTTGGACTTCTTTTGGTTGGTAGACTTTTAATAACTGCTACTATTTCACTGGGGGTTATGGGTTCATTTATATAATATGTGGATTAATGAAATAGAAGACCCAGAAATAAATTCACATAACTATAGATACCTGATTTTCTTTAGAGAAGCCAAAAATACACATTGAAATACAGACAAAAATCTTCAGCTATTTTTATTGTTGGGTTAAATGGCTGAATGTAGATGAATGCCAATGGATCCACAGTTATTACTCTGCACAAAATTCAGCTCCAATTCAATTGAAACGTACAACATAAGAGCAGAAACACTTAGTCTGAAGGAAGAGAAAATGAGGAATTGTCTTGAATTTATTGGCACAGAAATCAGTTTGAAAAGAAAATCGATAGAATAGGCACAAAGAACAATTAATTGTTAACTATTAAATGTAGTCTTATGAAATTGAAAAGCTTCTGTATGGGAACAGACACCATGACATGAATCAGGAGATAGCCCACAGCATGGGAAGACTTTCAATAACTACACATCTGATAGAGGGCTAATATCCAAAATGTGTAAAGAAATAAGACATGAACATCAAGAAAACAAATAACTGGATTAATGTATGAAAAAAAAAAAGAAAGAAAAGTAAACTTTCTCACCCCTCCTACCACCCAAAGCCAACAACTGTGGAGAGCTATGCTTAGCATCTTAGCACAATTTTTAAAGACTCTCTTCAATGGCCTCCTAATAAATGAGGTAATTAATCCCTGTTTAAAAAAAAAGAAAGAAAGAAAGAAAGAAAACAAATAACTGGATTAAAAATGGGATACAAATCTAAACAGAGAATTTTCAAAGAAGTAAATACAACAAACTGAGAATTACTTTTTAAAAAGTTCAAAATCCTTAGTCATTGGGTAAATGCAGATGAAATATACATTGAAATATTATATTATACCAATTAGACTGGCCAAGATTAATAAAACAAATGACAGCTCACAATGGCAAGGATGCGAAGTAAGGGGAAAATTGATCGGCTGTTTGTGGGGGTGTAAACTCAAACAGCTATTATGGAAACCATTGTGGCACTACCTCAGGAAGATTAGAATTGATCTACCTCAAGATCCAGCTACAACACTCTTGGGCAGATAAAGGATGCTTTATCCTCCTACAGAGACACTTGCTGAACCATAGTCTTCGCTGCTTTATTCATAATAGCCAGAGATTAGGAAAAAAAAACCTTACACAATGAAGTACTACTCAGTTGCTAAAAATTAAATCCTAAAATTTGCAGGAAAATGAATAGAACTAGAATGAAATCATCGTGAGTGAGATAACTACAGCTAAAGTCTGTATGAACACAAAAGCTAGGTAGAGAGTAAGGGACTGGGGTGGATCTTCCTAGAAAGTGGAAATAGAATATAAAGTTGTTCATGGGTGAAGTGGGCCAGGAATAGGGGGAATCAAACAGGAAAGGAGATAGAAGAGAGTAACAGGAGAGAATACCAGAGAGGTCAGCTGAACCTAAAGACCATTTGAGGGATCATAAGGAAACCTAATACTTTTGAAGCTTCCTATAATTTACACACATGAAAAGGCAATCTAAATAAAATTGCCAAACAAAAGGATAGTCAGAGCACCAAATTGACATCTTTCATCACCAAATGAAGCATTCAGTATCAAACTGGATTTGATTTGAGCAAGTTCTTGAACCAAAGGGTACCATGGGAACTCCCAAACAATCCAGACTATTGCCAAGGCTATTGGTAACACCAACTGACACAATGCCGGTACAAAATACATATCTGATTTGAATTAAGGCTCTGTCCATGAGATTAAACACATACTCTTCACTGCTGGGTGGTCAAGAATATGAGAGTAAGTAAGACAAGAAATTAGGGGAAAACTAAATACTACTCTTTTATTAAAGGAATGTAGCAACAAAATGACTTTTATTCTTTAATCCATTTTTATGGTCCAGTCTTCATCCCCTTCCTGGTCTGCCCCCCAAATCTATCCCCATCCCACACTTCCTCCCCACCATTTCCAAGAAGATGTCCCCACCTCACAGACCTCCCCACTCCCTGGGACCTCAAGTATCTCAAGGGTTAGGTGCATCTTGTCTCACTGAGGCCAGACCAGGCAGTTTATTTTATATGTATCAGGGGTCTCATATCAGCTGATATGTGCTGCCTGGTTGGTGCCTCAGTGTCTGAGAGAACTCAGGGGTCCAGGTGAGTTGAGACTGCTGGTTGAATTGGGGAAAAGCTGGAATAAAATGATTCTTAATGGCATTCTGCTATACTCACAGATCTGAGAAATGTTCAGTCTTTGTTATTGAAGCTTCTTTTTGCAATAATTGGGAACAGATTCAGAGACACATACCCAGACAATATGCAGGGAATGAAGGCCTGGAATACTTAGCCCTAAATAGATTGTCATCATCAAATTCCTCCCGTCATCTCTCAGAGACCTCTTCAGAAGAGAGACAGATACATTGAAAGAGTCAGAGGGGATGAAAAATATAAGTCTTCCTAGACACAATAGGTTTGGTGCACATATGAACTCACAGAGACTGTAGCAGTATGCATAGGGCCTGGATGAATCTGTATCATATGAGGTCCTAGAAATGAAAGGAGTAGTAGACAGTGCTTCCCACCCAAACTCAAAGTTAGTCACCAATTGATAACCACTTGAAAATAAGAAATTAGTTTTCTCCAAGGGATTCTCACTAAGGAAATAAACCACCCTTAAGGGGTAGCCCCATGCAGAGCACTAGATAGCCAACACAGAACAAACCCAGTGGAATCTTTGGATGATTTTTGTTTCATGATATTGTCAAGGAATTTTATTTTTTAAATTTATGGGTCTTTTGTATATATATTACAGTTTCTGCTTTGGGATTTTTATAGAACCATGTGTGTCTTTGTGCCCATACGTGTTTCTTTTGATCTTTTTTCTTTCCTCCTTTTTCTTGTTCAAATGCTTTGTCATATTCTAATTTGTTTGGTTTTGGTTTAACATATTTTATTATATTTTATTATTATTTTTTAGATATGCCTCTGTTTCCTAAAGAGAAACAATACGGCATATATTTGGATGGGAAGCAAAGTATATAGGAACTTGGAGGGGTGAAACAGTAATCAGAATATATTTGTATGAAATAATCTATTTTTTTCATTTTGCAGTCATTTCTTTCTTTTCTAATTAAGTATTTTATTTATTTGTATTCCAGACATGGCACCCCTCCTAGTTACCCCTTCCTAGCTTCTTCATCCTATTCACCCTACCTTTTTCCTCTGCTATGGTGCTCACTCACCCACTTACTCTCCCTCAGCCACTGCACCACCAAGGTATCCTCCTTCTCTGAGGCATAAAGTCTCTATAGAATTAGGCAATCCTCTCCCACTGAGGCCAGATGAGGCAGTCTTCTGCTATATATATGCTAGTGACTAGCCAGTGTATGCTCTTTGGTAGGTGGCATAGACTCTGGGAGCTCCCAGGGATCTGGATTAGTCAAGACTGTTGCAATTCCTATGGGTTTAACCATCTCCTTTAGCGCCTTCAATCCTTCCCCTAGCTCTTCCAAGGGGGTCCCTGACCTCAATCTAATGGGTGGCTGTAAATATCTTCATCTGTCTCAGTCTGGTGCTGATAGAGCCTCTCAAAGAACAGCCAAGCTTTCCTCCTGTCTATATGCATAAGTAATATGGGGGCTTTGGTGCCCCCATATTGGATGGATCCCAAGTTGGGCTGGTCAATGATCAGCCTTTCCTTTAGTCTCTGCTCCATTTTTGTCCCTGCAGTTCTTATAGACAGGGACAATTCTGGGTCAGAAATTTTGACAGTGGGTTGGTAACCCCATCCCAACACTTGGGGCCTTGTCTAGCTACTGTAAGTTGTTTCTTCAGGTACCCTCTCCCCACTGTTGGACATTTTGGCTAAAGTCATTCCCATTGAATCCTGTAAGTCTCTTACATCCTAGGTCTCTGAGAGTTTCTAGAGGGTCCCTTCCCTACCCACAGTCTCCAGAAACTGCATATCTCCATTCATTCTCCAGGCCCTCTGTGATTCTCTCCTGTTCCCCACTGTATCTGATCCCGACCTCCTTTTTCCCTCCTCCTTCCCTCTCCCACCCAGGTCCCACCATCCCTCTGCCTTTCAGGATTATTTTGTTCCCCGGTCTAAGTAGGAATGAAGCATCTGGAGCAATTAAATAGCAAAAGGAGATTAAAGGGATACAAATTAGAAAGAAAGAAGTCAAAGTATCGCTATTTGCAAATGATATTGTAGTGTATATAAATGACCAAAATTCTACCAGAGAACTCCTACAACTGACAAACAACTTCAGCAACGTGGCTGGATATAAAATTCCTTCAAATAGCCGGCCAGTGGTGGCCCATGCCTTTAATCCCAGCACTTGGGAGGCAGAGGCAGGCGGATTTCTGAGTTTGAGGCCAGCCTGGTCTACAGAGTGAGTTCCAGGACAGCCAGGGCTATACAGAGAAATCCTGTCTCGAAAAACCAAAAAAAAATTAAAAATTCCTTCAAATAAATGAGTAGCCTTCCTTTATACAAATAACATACAGGTTGAGAAAGAAATTAGGGAAACAACACCCTTCACAATAGCCACAAATTATACAAAATATCTTGAGGTAACTCTAACCAAGCAAGTAAAAGATATACATGACAACTTCAAGTATTAAAGTACAGAAACACAAACATGAGCCATGTACCCAGAGAATTTTTAGGTGCTTAAAATCATTATATTTTTTAATAGTTGTTCACTGAAGAAACAAACTAGCTATACAGTCACTATGAGTACCCTTCTTTCTTTATACATGCAGCCACCCAGGTTTGTCAACACATTGAAAGGTTATTGTGCCCTCTCTTCAGGCATCAACATCAGTATATGTACAATGTTCACTGGCACTGTACATCTCTCACTAATTCACCAGTTTTGCTAGTGTTGCTAGTTCAGATCATAATTGGAAACTGATGGCTTAAACATTTACTAAATGGACCTTTTGCCTTGTGCTGATGAATGAATAGTCGGTATGGATTTTATTGTTTGTTTTCTGAGAACAGAAAGTACATAGCATTTTCACTAGCATTGAAGTGGAAAGAAGATAACAGAATAAAAAAATTACAAAGGAGGGCAATTATTCAGGAGATATGAAGTACTGGAAAGCAATGTGAGAATTCTAAATAATATGTAATGGACAAGGAAAGACACTGTATATTTTAGACATGAAGACTGGCACTTTAATTTCTCTAAATACAGTAAACAAATGGACTGTCAGACCATTGGCTGGTGAGCTGTCTTAGATGGAATATAGTAGACTTATAGATAAATTTAATACTACATATAGTCTTTTAAGATTTTACCTTCAGAACCCAGGAAAATATTCTTCTGGGAAAAAAATCCGGCTTCCTTTTGCTTTTTCCCATGACCCAAGCTTTAAAGCAGTCTGCAATGAATTTATTTATCTACTGATAATTTCAGCCTCAAGATAAGCAGGTTAATCAAAGCATTCATATTTCTTCTACATCACATCTCATGTATTTTTTATGGAAGTGACCAAAAAAATAACAGGATCTACACAGAGCCCATGCCTTTCTCCATTTTGATGTACCTCAATTGAGTTTGTGGCTAAAACAGATCACACATTATAAATAAAGATTAGGTCCTATGTCTACTGTGTAGTTTTGATGCAAAGATTGGGATCTTGTAATCAATTTTCTAGGCTATGTTTATCTGGCAAATAGATCAGGAGTCATTCTAAAGACAAATTGTGGTACTTTACATGTTGGGGAAAGTTGATGTACCTAGGAAAGCTAGAGGTTTTTGTTTTTTAACTTTTAAGTCAGAAACTAATTGAAAGGAGACTTCTGTGTTATGAAATAAGTAATTTTAGAAGGAAATGAGATATATAACCATCTATTATGAGTCGTTCATACTTTACCCATTTTCTAATTCTAATTTAGAGCACATACTTTCAAATGTATGTTACTATCCTTCAACTCTGGCAGGCTGTATAGGATGATGGAGGCAAAAGCTCGAGCTACAATTTATTAATTCTTTTTATATCAGAAGCTAAGGCAGTTTTCTTACATATTCTAAGTGATATTTGCATCCTGCATACTCTTCAATATGTAAGTAATAAGAATGTACAAATATTAAATAATTTTTCTCTTTTTTTCTTCATTTGTTTATTTGTTTTTTGAGATGGAGTTTCTTTATGTAGTCTTGGCAGTCCTGGAACTAGCTCTGTAGACCAGCTGGCCTCTTATCTATTTCATGGATAAACCTGCCTTTGTGTGTGCCACCACCACCTCACTAAATAATTTCTTATATGCCAAAACATGTTTCCATCCTTTACTATACAATTGAGACATATTTATTTATTTATTTACTTACTTTTATGTATTGAGCTACTTGTACTTATATATGTGCACATATGTGTGTGGTACCTGCAGCATGAGGAAGAGGCATCAGATTGCATAGACATGGAATTACATAATGTTGTGAGCTCCCATTTAGGTTCTCCGAATGAAACTTAGGTCTTCTGTAAAAGCAGTAATTGTTCTTAAACACTGACCAAGCTCCTTAAACCTTGGTAGTTACTAAACAACAACATCATCATTTAAGACATATAGCTTACTTATAGAATGGTTTAAGAATGAGCTCTATGTATGTGTGTGGGGGGGTGTATGTTTCAAAATTTTAAATTTGACTGACTTAAGAGATATTCAAATAGGTGATATATTATTTCTAAACTGACATCATATTGTTTCTGTCTATGAGAGTATTTCTGGAGGGTATTGGCATTTGAATTATTATACTAAGTAAAATCTTTGGTTGCCTATGTGGGTGGGAAGTCTCTAATCCATTAAAAGGGGATGTAGAACAAAGCATTAACTCATGCTTCCTGAGCTGAGGTTTACATCTGCTTTCTAGCTAAAGACAGATGACAGTGTTCTGACGTGTTAAAAGACTATTGTTTTTACCCAGCAAACTTGATTCTTAAGTAAACCTCTTTTGTTCATGAGGCTAAGGGTGATATTTAAATAGTCCTGTAAATACTGGCAATGCAATTCAGCATATAAAAGTTTCCAAGTAAATGTCTTTAAAATATGAAATAACTATATTGAACATTTATTTAAGGCATGGTAGCATTCTAGTACTGTGTGACAAACTGTCACAAATATAATAGTTCAAATATCTATTAATTATTTCAAAGTAGAGGTTAAATTGTTCCACAACAAAAGAGATGTGAACACTAAGGTCAAGATATTAATCAGAGAGTCAGGACATAACCACACCAAGTATCCTTTTGTGTGCCCAGTCTTGTTGTAAATATTCCTTGCACCAAAATTGTGTGACCAAGATACTGTGTTTGTCATACTGAAATAGTTCAAGGCTCTCAGTGGTTCACAATCAGTGGGTCAGGACCATTTCAAGGGGTGCATTCCAGATATCCTGTATATCAGATATGTACATTACAGTTAATAACAGCAAAATTAAAGTTATTAACAAATTTCAATGTTGTATTAAAGACTTGCAGCATTAGGAAGTTGAAAACCACTGCCTTAGACAGTCATTTCAGGCTATTTACTTTCTCCTGATCATCAGCAGTACATCCCTCTACCAACACATTTCCCATTCAGTCTGCTACAAAGACAGCTCATAAAATGTCATATAATCATGAGGAGATTAACCAGTCATTATTGTTTACCAAATATAAGCTAATCAAAAGACAGACTGTCCTATCACATTTTTTGGCTTTTATGTAGAAGGAAACAATCAAACTCAAGTCCTTTTGCTTATAATGCAAGCATGCTACTTCTTGATGCAACTTCCAAGATCCTCAATAAGTTCTAGAAGATTTTGTTATCTGTACATTTCATTTTGATAACTTATGGTGCTGACCATTATAAGAGAAACAGTTAAATTAGGCACTAATCCTACCTAAAATGATAAAAACACATAGAAATGTGACATTATGACCCTGAAATTTCTGAATTTTCATCAGGGCATCTGAAAATAACTTTATACAGAAAAGAGAAAGTGTGAGGCTTCAGTTTGTAAGGGGAAATGGAAACATATACACATGGAGAAGTCAGGTGCAGTGATATATAGAAGACTAGCCTCAATGTAGAAGAACTGTGTAATCAGTGCTTTTCTCTTTTCCCCATAAAATATTTCAATTTATTTATTTATGTATACAGAACATATGGTAAAACAAAGCACTTACTGTACATTTTTCTTTTCTTTTTTTGTTATCATTTAATGAGTAAATAATAAATTAATTGATTTTGGTTTAATTATCTGCTTTCTCCTACTGTCATAACAAATGGCTGCAATGTATTGCCTTACATTACACAAACGGAGTATGGTCTGCAGGTAACTATTTTATATATGACACGTGTCTAAAAACTATTTATAAATGAAGCCAAAATATTTTTTCTGACATGTTAGTACAACTATTTCTTTGATTTTTTTTTCATTTTTTTAATGGATATTTTATTTATTTACATTTCAAATGTTATCCCCTTTCCAGGTTTGCCCTCTGCAAACCCCCTATTCCTTCCTCGTTCCCCTGCTTCTATGAGGGTGGCCCCCATGCACCTACCCACTCCCACCTCACCAATCTAGCATCTCCTACACTGGGGCATCAACACTTCACAGGACCAAGGTCCTCTTCTCCCATTGATGCCAGAAAAGGCCATCCTCTGCTACATATGCAGCTGAGCCATGAATCCTCTTTGGTTTGTGGTTTAGTCCCTGGAAGCTCTGGGGGATTCTGGATGGTTGATACTGTTGTTCTTCCTATGGGGTTGTAAATCTCTTCAGCTCCTCCATTCCTTGCCCTAACTCCTCCATTGGGGTCCCCGTGCTCAGTCCAATGGTTGGCTGAAAGCATCCACATCTGTATTGCTCGGGCTTTGGCAGAACCTGTCAGGAGACAGCTATATCAGGCTCATGTCAGTAAGCACTTCTTGGCATCAGCAATAGTTCCTGGGTTTGGTGTCTGCATATGGGATGGATTCCTAGGTGGGGCAGTCTCTGGATGGCCTTTCCTTTAGTCTCTGTTCCACTCTTTTTCCCTGTATTTCATTTATTATTTGTCATTCCATGTTTACATCTCTAATGATATCCCACTTCCCAGTTATTTCCCCATCTCACATCTGCCCCCCCC